>JACGCM010002298.1:0-20533 GCA_014058105.1 Kingdonia uniflora
GAAGAATCTCATTTTTAACGCTCCAAACTAAGCCAAATCCAAACCCAACCCAACATTTTTTTTCTTGCGAGCCCCTATCACTTTCTGTTCGCCATCCTCTCTCTCCCATCCGCCCAGACCATTCCCTCCCCCCCCAACCCTTTATCTCATTTGGCAAATTTGAGTGTTTTTCGATTGAAAATCCCAAAATACCCCCACTTAAACCGGTCTCGGGGTGGGGAAACGACCAAACCACGGTATAGCGGGGAAACGACCAGTCAAAGCCAGGTCAAAGGAAAACTGAAAGTTTTTTTGGTTAGAAGTCGACTTCACAGGGGTGGAGGTGGGTTAGAAGGAGGCGAAATTGCCAACCAAACTTCTAGTTTTCTTTTTTTATGGAGAGATTGCCAACTTTTATATAAAAAAAACAAATATGTCAAGGGTGAGTAGTTTCCAAAAAAATCCCACCTCTTCTCACCCTTGACAAAAAACAAACATGGCCTAAGTCCATGCTATGCAAATGCAAATGATAGCTATATTTTGTTTTAATCCTTTAAATGTCTTTATTTACCTCATATTTTCTCTCCTAGTAAAAAGACAAAATGCAAACTGTAACTGAGATTTTTCACAGCAACCAAATGCAAACAAAAAGAGAAGCTTTTGAATGAAAATGCAAGTTGTTTAATCAAATACATGCAAATGAATAAAAATGCAAGTTGTTTAACCAAACACATGCAAATATCTTAAACGCGTCACATTATAATTGCAAATTGAACCAAACACATGGAAGCGGATAAAAATGCAAAATGCTTGCATATGCATCGGTGCAGGGCCGCCCTGAGGTTTAGGGGGCCCTAGGTGAGGTCCGAAATGAGGCCCCCGCCAAGAGAAAAAAAAAAAAATAGTTAAACATATTTTCTTGTACAAAATAATAAAAATTGAAAATAAGAAGGATTTGAACCCTTGACCCAATGATGAGGTCAATCACCTAGAATCAACAACCCAACAACCCAATTTTATATTATTTTTGGGGCATTTTTTTATATACTACTCTACTATTTAGAGTCCCCAAATTTACATGAAAAATCGGGGGCCTAGACGCTATAGCCATGGCCGGCCCTGCCTCGGTGTAAACCAGTTTTTTGTTTTTTGTTTCTTACTAATATCTGTGATATCCAATTTGACTTTTAAGAAGTCACTCAAACCTTCGTCGTCTGCCCTAATTTTATCATCCCATAAGGTTCATTTTCTCACTCTTCTAATTTCACTGTTTAACTCTACGTTTCTTTTGATTCTTACTTAAATTGATGAAATACAAGTGTGTGTGAGGTGAGTTTTATCATCAGGGATTTATTTTAAAAGCTCACGTTTGTGTAATTGTTGTGCATTTTTTTAGGGTTTCTGAGATGGATATATTCGATAGTGCTGCTGCTAATGGGTAAATGTTGTGGTGTGGTCCTTTAGTTTATTTGGCTCTTATTGTGAAATGATTTGGTTATTTGACATATCGCTAATTTAGGTGTATGTTTTAGTGTTATAACTTGTTTATGCGTTATTTAAATGTAAGCGAGTAACAACAGATTGTAGTTGTTGTACTTGTTTAGGGTTTATATGAGAGGTTAATTGGAGGAGGCGATGGCTGATTTCTTATCAAATTCCGACAGCGTAATCAGCGAATCTGTTAATGGGTAAATGTCAAATGAATTTATTTCGTTGTTAATGTTAAATTATTTGGTTTTGATAGTTTTTCACACATATTGCTACTTTAGGCGTTATTATAATGTAAGCGAGGTATCATCATCATCATCATCCTCATCCTCAATTGTTCAACAGTCAGCCTCTCATTCAAGGGATACTCTTGGTAGGATATTTCATATTTATGTATGAACTGGTATTTTTGTGTCTTCAACTTGATTGATTCGAACATCTAGTAGGTGCTTATACAGATTCTGTTTTTTTCTATATTGATTTGAACATCTGGTAGGTACTTGTTTAATGGAAGGAAACGGGGTTCATACTGAGTTAGTACAATTGAAACCAAAGACTCATGAGTGTTCTATATGCGGGTTAGAGTTTGCGATAGGACAAGCTCTAGGTGGCCATATGAGACGTCATCGTCCAACAACTCCTGGAGATCGTGAAGTACCAGCTGTTTTGAAGAGATCGAATAGTAGGAGGGTTGTATGTTTAGATTTGAATTTGACGCCTATGGAGAATGATTTGGAGTTTAATGGGTTCTGAGAGAAGACTAACTTTAGACCACCTGTGGCTCATTGTTTCATCTGATTATTTTCGAGTTTGATCACTTTTTTGTAATCAGACCATTTTCATTTATCTCAGTAGAGCACTAGCAATCGGGCACACGCTTACAATAATTTGAAAATTTGTTATATATGTTGGTCATTTTAAGATTTTTCATTGAAAAGAAAGACAGTAAGATTTCTTGTAATGTTTAGGTTTATTATTATGTTGTGTACGCTTGAGGTCTGAGGCTTGGTATTTATACTCGAAAATTCAATACATTAATCATTTGCCAAGAAAGTATGTGTATTGGGTTATTATTATCTTGACATTGTCTTAGTAATGCCGATTGATCATCTACCAAGGGTTACTTAATTTCCATCCATTAATGTCACATTTTCAAATGCATTCGCCAATTTAACAAAGTCAGAGTTAAATGTGCATCAAGTTTTATCATAGGAACAATCTAAGGTTGTATTAGTGTGGTTTGAACCATTGAGGTTTGTAGATGATGATGGAGACCCATGTATTGGCTAGGGCTGTACAAAAACGGTGAACCCGGTAAGATCAGGACCCGATCCGGACCGACTTGACCGGCTGATTCGGTCCGGTTCTGAGGCATAACCGGTTCAGTTTCAATATTATTTAATTACCCGGATCTCATCGGTTTGGGTTTGGTTTAGACCTTTCAAGACCCGACCAAACCCGAACCGGTTTAGATCTTTAAAGTTAGGGGTAATAAGGTGAAATGAAATAGATCTGCCTCTCTCCCTCCACCACATCTCTCTCACCCTCGCCTCCCTCTGTGACTCCTCTCTTCCTCGAGTCCCTCCACCACATCTTCTCTCTCCCTCGAGTCCCTCCACATCTCCTGATCTGTCTCTTTCCATTAGCAGCCAATCCCTCCACATCTCCTCTGTGTCTCTTCATCAAACCCCTGTTTATAATGAAGCTTTTCTTCCTCCAGTTTACGACGCCCACCCCCGTCATTGTTGTTATTATTGTTGATGTTGTTGTTATTGTTGCGCTGAGGGATAAGTTCTTCATCGTTACCAATACTAGTTCTAGAGATATCTCTCTTATTATGCTTTCTCATCTCTCTAATCTTAGAGAAATCCAAAGAGTAATCAAGCATGTTTCCCTTCTGATCCCAATCACCAAATTGTGGTACTGACATCCATGAACCATTCTTCTGCAAATTTCAAACAAATCCCATTAGAAATTTTACCATTTAAACATCCAAACAGGGCCTTGGGGTAAGATTGTTACCTCTTTGTGGTCCTCCATGTGAGAATTTGAGCTTCTGCAACAGGGGTTTGTTGGAAGAGATTGAATCAAGGACGAGAGAGAATGAGTCGACAAGTGATGATGATTGATGACATACAGATGGTTATACTGAATGGTTATGCAGAAGATCATGTATCTTGAATCTATTTATGTCATGGTAGAGTATATCATTTGAAGTATAAAGTTGTGTTTACTATTTTTTGTTTTGCTGCTTGCATCTGGGCTTGCAGTGTTTTACTGTTTTGTGTTTTGCTGTTTCTGTTACTGCATCTGAGCTATTTAGTTATGAAATTTTTTTTAACAAATCGAACTCAGGACCCGGCCCGACCCGACCAATCCGATTCGGTTCGAGTTCGGGTTTTTACACCTGTTCGGTTCGGGTTCAAGTTTATAATGCAGTAACCCGGTAAGTTGGGTCGGATCAGGCATGGGCCTGGACCCGGGCCGAACCGACCCGAGTATAGCCCTAGTATTGGCTGCTAAAAGAGTAAAACCAACTAACTCTTCTAGTAATATTTTAGTTTTATTTGGGAATTGAAGTACAAGATTGCTCTTTCAGTAGAAGTTCTATTCCTCAAATTTGGAGACGTATTCATGTCATTTCCATTATTGCTTTGATAAGGAGGGTGTTATCTCAAATTTGGAGACGTTTGCATTTTCTTCAACACAACCATATAGGTTTATACGTTACTGAAACAAAACCCGTTTTACACCTAACTTAACATGTAATATACAATAGTTCATCTCTGTGACGATTCGAAATAAAATCAAACTATTAATTTCTCTAAGCAAATCTTATCACTAAATACATTTATCCCATAATCGTCATATGCTTTGTGTTTACAAGTAAATACAAATAAGGGAAGAGATGCTAATAAAGAATTCTACACAAAAATTTGCATTCATTTTTTTGGATTAAGATCTGTTGACAGGAGCACTAACTGTGCTAAGTTGTTCATGTATCTGTATGAATTTTTCTTTTAGCTTTGTACATGGAAAACAACCCCAGTGTATTAAGCCAAGTAACATCGTGAATTAATAGGAAAAGTTTTTTTCATGTCCTAAAAATTTCGAAGATGAATTTCTCTTGGTTAATTGCCATAGAGTGTTGTCACGTTAAATTTTTTATAACGTTTCTTGTTATATTAGCTAAGGGCACTCTAGATGGAAATATGACATGATGAATATATACCCGTTCGATCTCAATATCTCGTTTTTCTGGCCAAGCCAGTGTCGTAAGTGTGTAATGTCAAAGACACTATCCAAGTCATTTTCAAATGTATACTGAGTAACGCAGTTTGTCAACACCGAAATTAGAGAAAGCAGTTGTAATATTAAACAGTAGAAAGAAAAGAAGAAGAAAAAAAATCAAAATCATGACGTAACACAAGGTTTATTCGACAAACATTAGCTATCAAACTCAATAAGATAGTGAAATTTTGATTTCGTTTACAAATAAAAAAACAAACCTTCAATTCTGCTGATCCAGAGCAACCCCCTGATACGCCTTCTCAACAAATGGGTTCTCTCCTTTCTTAAACCTTCCAGCAATAGTCCCATAAGTGAGTTGTGGCTCAATAAACTTGAACTGATCTCTGTGACCCGCAAAAACAAGTGGCTTCCGCAAACCGGTGAACATCGAATTTGATTCGAGTAGTACAAATTGAGTAATAGACTGGTATAACTCGTTCTATCGAATTGTTAAGATGTCTACCTTATTAGTGAACAAAAAACTGCATAAAAAACACGCCTTGAGGATTCACGAGTTCCCCACCCATGAAGCCTACATAGATTTTCCATTGATTGATTCTCATGATAATAGTGTGGGATCTCATTAAATGGTTCGGGGGAGATTCTCATATTGGTCATAGGAAATATGTGATATTCTGTCCATGCAAATAGAGACCGAGAACACAATTTGGAATAATGATGAATAGAAGGAGGTAAGCTTTAAAGTCTAAACCGTGGAGAATGCAACGAATCTTGACATGCTGAATGTCGCCAAATGTCCTGTAGATCAAAAACTAAACTTTTAAGATGCCACACAGTCGTAACATAGAAAATCAAGATTATCAAGCACCACAATAAGAAATCAAATTTTCAATGGTGCTCATTGCTATAACATAAACACATTATTGTCAAACTTCTCCATATGATTGATAAGCAAAAAGGTTTGAAAGACTAGATATTCTGATCAAAAAAACATACTTTTTCATACCCAATTAACAGATCAAAAACATATAATTCTCAAAACCCCAAAGTAAAAATTCTAAGATTTCCCTAAAAAACAAAATCATACGGAGACCTCGATATGAAACAACAAAACCCCATTCAATCCACCAATAAATTTGGAAAAACCAAACTTCAATCAAGCTACAATGGTCCAAATCAATCTGATGATCAATATAAACAAAACATATATCTAAAGAGAACAAAATCAGGAAAACAATCACGCCCATTTAAAATTCAACCATAAAGACTCAAAATCAAACATACCCAGACCTTAAAATCAAATCAAAACTCGAATTCATCATATCAAAATCACATAAAACCTAGATAATGTTAAAAAAAATTACCCCTCCATAAACATCATCACAGATATCATTTGTCTTCTTCGAGCAATAATACCTTACTTCTCTCATCTTTCCCACACCCATGACACTTTGTTTTGTTACATATTCGGGAATATTTAGATCAATAAATTCAGATGGTCATTTGTACGTGTAAACACATCTTTCTTATTGATGATCTTGGAAATAACATCCAAGCAAATGCATAATGACTTACATTGGATACGAGTATCCAATTATATTAAGGGTTTTGTTGTCCAAGTGCTTGTTTCCGCTTAATTTCATAGACGATTCTTGCAAGTTTCCTGCAAGAAAATGGGCAAAGAAACAACTTAGAATCTGTATGCAGGAATGATTACTTACTAACTACATAATGTTGAATATAAAATATATGTTGAATATGGAATATACATAATATAGGATATATACTAAATATATAATTCTCTAAATATATGATATTCTTACTTATCGCCCAAGTAATTATAACTATATAAGGAGAAGGTCTTCTTCCATTGTAATAATCGAATAATAATAAAAGTAATCCTTCTCGAATCTCTTATTCATTGCATTAGTTTCTACATGGTGTCAGAGCGGGTTCGATAATTGAACCTGGTTCTTTCAAATGAATTAAATTCCGCTGTAAATTGCTATCACGAAGCTTAATTCTATTGTAAAGTTCAAAGTTACTGTAGCTGTAACAGTTCGAGGTTACTGTAGCAGTCTGAAGTCACTGTAGCAGTTGAAGTATTGTAGCAGATACCAGAAAATCATTGTAGCAGTTCGAAGTTACTGTTGCAGATACCATAAAATCACTGTAGCAGTTCGACCAATGGGTTCCAATGATATACAGCAATGGTATCATCAAACTCAACCCTAATCCTCACATTGTTCATAACCACATCGATGCACCAAAGCGACCAAAGAAACATAGCTGCGAAGAAGGATGTTGCTAGAAGTCTTCCTTCAGTAAATGTTGCCCAGTCAGGTTTGAAAACTAAAGGTAGTGTTTTAGTTATAATTCTTTGAATAGTACTGGTTAATTGATACTGGTAGATCAGATCACATGGTAAACGGCTCTATCATATTATCATCCATTATACCTTCAACCTAAACCTCTATATACATAGCAAATGGTGGTTCCTCTCCTGTAATTGGAGAAAGTTCTACTGACATATCTGAATCCCTGACATTAAACTCTGTCCTTATTGTTTATGCTCTAGAGTAAAATATTGTATGTCAATAGGATCACTGTTGTACTTACATGTACCGTGACATTTTGGCCTCAATTATGTATTTTTCAGGACATAGTGACTCGACAAGTTCTTGGTTGTGGTCTTAGAAAGGTAATCTATACTATTTGAACCTGAATAATAGTGGAGAGCAGAGAATTCATTAGGTGATAAAGTCGGAGGAATTGAAGAAGTAAAAGCTAATGTGTGGTTATGGCATCGGCGACTGGTCATCTCTCCTTCGGGTATCTTCAGAAATTAAATTCGTTGTTATTTTCAAATTGTAGTATTTCAGAGTTTAAGTGTGATATTTGTGAACTCGGTAAGAGTCATCGTATTACATACACAGCAAGTTTTATAAAAGTTCAGAACCTTTTAATATTATTAACTCTGATGTATAGGGTCCTATAAGTATTCCTTCATTGTCTGAAGCTCGTTATTTTGTGACTTTTATTGATGAGTGTACTCGTATGATGTGGGTATCCTGAATTACCAATAAAAGTGAAGTCTTTGAAGTATTTTAAAAAAATTATTAGATGGTTTTGACCCAATTCCAAAGGAGGATACAAGTGTATCAATTGATATGGAGGAGAATTACTAGTAATGACATGTCAGAGTTCTTGACAAATAACGGTATTCGACATCAAACCTCTAATGTTTATACCCCCAGCAAATAGGTAGTAGCTGAACGAATGAATAGACAAATGTTAAAATTTGTTCGTGGACCTCTTTTTGGAATGAATGCCATTGAATTATTGGGGATAAACATTAAAATCTGCTGCTTACTTGATAAACCACACACCATCTAGGGTCATTGAATTTCAGACCCCCTTCCAAAAACTTTATGATCTTATTACCATCACTGCAATGCCAAATCTAGAACCACGTATTTTTGGATGTGTTGTCTTTGTTCATATACTTAAACATCAGCAAGAAAAATTGGATCATTGTGCTCGAAAATATGTGTTTCTTGGATATGCTAATTTTAAAAAAGGTTATCGCTGTTATGATCCTGCAGAGGGGAAGGTGTATATCTCTTTGGATATTTCATTTTGAGAATTAGAGGCATATTTTGTGGGATCTTCCCTTCAGGGGGAGAAACATAATGATGGTAAAGGAAAGTTCCATATTATTGAGGATATGTTTCAGGAACTAGAGGATTTAATGAGTAATTTGAACAGGCGTAGTAACCTAGCTGATGATGAAAAGGAAAGTGAAGCAGAGCAGATGACAGGGGGAGATCAGGGTATTGAAGATGAACTTCATATGAATGAAGAGGATCAGACGACAGGGGGAGATCAAACTGAAGTAGTAGAAGTTGCCCGTGACTCTAACATTCTAACACCATCTACCGAAGCACTGCCACAGAATGTCAAACCTCAGGTATTACCTAATCCTAACATTGTTAATGATATTTAATCTAGACGTTCAGAAAGGCCTACTAAAGGTATTCCAAAATCTACTTATGAACCAGATATCAATTCTAAAGCCAAATACCCAATTTCTGATTATCTGTCCACCCATAGGTTGGCTAAGTCGTTTACATGCACTATGAATCAATTATCCTTTGTATCTATTCCTAGTAATTTGCAGGAAGTACTATCAGATCCACGATGGAAAAAAGCCATGAATGAAGAGATAAATACATTATAGAAGAATTATACTTGGGAACTTGTTGATAAACCCCACGGATATCGTATTGTTGGGTATCGTTGGATCTTTACTGTAAAGATGAATTCATATGGAAGTATTTATAGGTATAAAGCCAGACTAGTTGTCAAAGGGTATACGCAGACGTATGGTGTGGATTTTGAGCGTACCTTCGCCCTAGTGCCAAGATAAACACTATTCATGTACTCATTTTTCTTGCAGAATCAAGGTTTGCCATTACAACAGTTTTACGTGAAGAATGTATTTCTCAATGGAGACTTAGAAGAAGAAGTATACATAGAGTTACCACCTGGAGTCAGAATTCTGAAGGAGGAAAAGTATGCAATTAAAGAAGGCATTGTACGGGTTAAAACAGTCACCACGAGCTTGGTTTGGACGGTTTTCGAAGAGCTTGAAGGCATTTAGATATAGACAAAGTAATTCTGATCATCCTTATTTATAAAATGGAAGATAGGAAAGCTTACTGCTCTTATTGTTTATGTTGATAATATGGTTATTACTAGAAATGACTCAGTAGAAATTGAGGTACTGAAGAACTATTTGTCACGGGAATTTGAGATGAATGATTTGGGACAGTTAAAATACTTCTTAGGCATTGAAGTTACAAGATCAATTTAAGGTATTTTCATATCTCATCGAAAGTATATATTTGACCTTCTTGCAGAAACTGGGATTGCAAACTGGTAGATACACCGATTGAAGGGAATCATCACTTAGAAATATTTTCCGACCAAGTTCCATGTGATAAAGGAAGGTACCAACGCTTAGTGGGAAGACTATTTATCTCTCCCATACTCGACCGGATATTGCATATGCCATTAGCGTCGTAAGTATTCATGCATAATCCAAGTGAAGAACATATGAAGGCAGTCTTTCGAATACTAAGGTACTTGAAAAATCTCGGGAAAGGTCTTTTATTCCAGAAAGGTGGTGATATGGAAGTAATGGGATACACTGATGCAGATTGGGCAGGTGATATGACGAACAGGAGGTCAACCTCAGGCTATTTCACATTTATATTTAGGATTTGGTGATATTAGAGCTTAATAGCAAAAAGTTGTTGTTTAGATCAAGTGCAGAATCTGAGTTTCGGGGTATGACTCATGGAGTATGTGAACTACTATGGATACGGAATATATTGAAGATCTTGGATTTAAACTCATGAAAGAAATGGATTTACACTGTAACAATAAAACAACGATTATGATTGCACACATCTAATTCAACATGACCGTATGAAACATGTTGAAGTGGATCAGTTCTTTATCAGGAAAATATTGACAAAGGGTGTTATCTTTTCCATTCGTGAAGTCGGAAGATCAACTTGCAGATATTCTTACGAAGGAGTTTGTGGATGAATATTTAATGACATGATTGACAAGCTGGGCATGATTAATCTATGCTCCATCTTGAGGGGGAGTGTTGAATATAGAATATATGTTGAATACAAAATATACCTAATATAAGTATATACTAAATATAGAATTCTTTAAATATAAAATATTCTTACTTAGCGCCTAAGTAATTGTAACTACTAAGGAGAAGGTCTTCTTCTATTGTAATAATCGAATAATAATAAAGTTAGTTTTCTCGAATCTCTTATTCTTTGTATTAGTTTCTACACATAAGCCTTTGCATTAAACATGAAAGATAACCCCCATGTGAAAAAGCAGAAGCAAATAACATTGTAAGATCTATTACAAAACAACATATATTGGTTGTCAATGCGAAACATAACCTAATAGGAAATTGCCTGCGTATCAGAACAAATGGTAGATTGACATTTTCTGAATGTTTTAATAGTACGGGGTAAGAATACAATATCTCCTTTATGATGCCCGGTCATTATTTCTGCCTTTATAATATTTTTCTTAAATTCACGACATATATATTAATCTCGTTCAATTACATAATTTGTCTTTTGAGCTAATGTTACAAAACATAATTTGCGCTCCTTTGAGGGTTATTTTTGTGGGTAATTCACTAGGAGTTGTTGCATTAAGAATTCTTGTGGATACAAATTATGTGCGTCATTTTCAGCACTTACGAATGAATAATATGTAACAGTTTCTCCTGGGAATGTTCAATAATTTTTTCGTTTACAAAATCCACAGTTTCATTTAGTGGTGTTAATATAGCTCTGTTTATCATATAAAAAATGTCATGAGCAAACTTTCTTAGTTCAGGGAAAACAAATTCTATTAATCATTTATTGAATCTTCATTCTCCCATTTATAATCATTTCATCCGGTATTCGTATTAAGTCACTGTCAGCCTCGATATTATTGTTGTCGTTGCCGACTTAGAGTAAGAAGTTCAAATGTTCAGGATCATTACGTCCATATAGATGAACCTCATCTTCTTCTCGAGTTACAAATATGGTTCAATGACATTTTCTAGATTGATTATACTTTAACTGCAATCATGAACATTAAATTGCATTGGAATCAAATAACAAATAAATATGACTATTGTTATAAGAAAAGTGTTGGATTCAGAACATACATAATAATAACAATTCTCATAACTCTAACATTCCTGTCCTCAAATAGATTATAATACAAAAATATTGAGAAGTATGAGAAATATATTGGTTTTTTTCTAAATATTACACAAAATATATAGTATATATATCAGAACTTGCCCATAACCAATGCCCAAGAAATATGCTTGTCACAAGGCATATATATACTTGAACATAAAGTATAGAGTATAAAACACAATTATGTACTACTAAAAACTCTTGGCTACTATTTCATTGTTGTTGGCTATTGCCATTTCTATTTTTGCATTTCTCCTTTAGAAAAATGAATGATCACAATACAAGAAAAAAATGAAATTAACTGGTCACTTGCAATAAATCATCACAAGTGATATCGGTTTGGGCTTGAACTATGAAATTACAACCTCTATTGCAAAATTCCATCCTATGGCCATAAATATTAATCCCAGTGATATCGGTTTGGGCTTCATTTCAGAATGAACAAAATTACTATAGATCTACATATTAAGAGTAACATATGAAGTAAAGGATTTATATATCAAAATTGGTGCAATTTAATTTCAAGTGTTGCAAGTTCTTATATTCATTTCCATGGTTATTTACATAATCACTTCATTGGTTATCGCGAACTTCCCCATTTAGTGCATTTGGACTTGGAGTAGTATATGGAATTGAAGTGTAAAATTGACATGTATTCATACGAGATACTTACAATTGGATCAGGCTCATCGCCTTGTTTGAACATTTACTCCAATTCTTCTAGACTCACACCAATTTCCGTTTTGATTTTAGAATAAGCTTGACCAGGAGCACTGATCTCACACTCACAATCCATGCAAATATTCTATGTCATTTGAGGTACCTATTTATCATCAAGATGTCGGCAGATTCAGAATCATTGCTGAAAATATTAAAATATGAATAATAAAGGAATTAGTTTTATCAATCAGTTTACCTTGCTCCGATATAAAATTATTGGAGCTCCTGAGATTCTAACAACTTATCTTCTTTTTCAATCAAACAATCATTCCTGTAATCATTTCATCAAGCCTATTAAGTAATAATTCATGATAAATTAAGAAACATACACAACTGACAAACTAAGAGAAATTGACTACATTATTTTGATTTTCATGGTCATATATGTTGTATCAGGTGATTTACTATGAATTCAGTTACAAAATACTTGGTAATGTAATAAAATTTGTCTCAATAAAATGTTAAGATCATCCCTACCCATCCGATAGGCCTACCAAAATGCAAACGTTCGGCACCCACCTACACACTTTTTCCGACCACCACACAACGGAGCACCTATCCAACAGGAAGACGCTGCAAGTAGGTACAGTCTCCACAACCACCTCATCAAAACCTGAACTGATCAAGCTAGGATATTCCACTACTAGCCGATCCAGCTGGATAACACCGTGAACATGAGATCTTCAAGCCGAGTGGATCAGAAGGTGGACGTAGCTCAAAACAGAATAGGATAGACCGTGAATCAAACAAGAGAAAGACAGCAGAATCACAAGGTAGGGAAGACAACGCGCCATTTCTCCTTTATTCTCTCCTTCTTACTTTGATATACCTTTTATTTCGCGTAATGCATATTATTGGTCTGTTGCCGAACATAAACTTGTTTGGTCGACGTTTGTGGCACTCGCATGAACCTCACGTTTTGAATTAATTAGGCTAGGTCTTCCATTGCGGAGGGAAAAGCAGATCCACCGGATCACCCTTTGGGCACCTCCCCCAAGGAACGCTCCCCTTAGAGAGCTGTATAGTTGGTTCATGAGGCAAGGAGAAAGAAGCGGTATTGCTACCCTTCCCATTCAGTCCTATCCAGGGGGGTAAAAACAGGGGAGCAAACTCCATACGCAGAAGTTTGTGATAGACACGTAATATTTACGTGTACAACTCCTAAATTTATATCTACCTAGTCATTTATTAAATAAATGTGACACTAATAGTACTTTTGTTTGTATTTATAGAAATCGGTCACATGATAAATAAGTCGTACAATTTTATGGTTTTTAATGAAGAACAAGGGTGATGCACTCCAACAATGATTCTCATTTGAAGTTGTCAACCGAAGGCCCATGCAGGAAGCCCATTGAAGAGAATTAGATATATATATTCTCATGAGTTGTAATGCATGATTTTAGGCATTGTTTAGGGGATTTTATATTAATGGTGATTTTAGTAACCTTCCTATACTCTATAAATAGGAGGGGAATCCTACCCATGAGAGATCATCTTGGAGAGTGTAAATCAAAGTTCATAGCAATAAAGCTTATTCTTTATCTTTTTCTTGTCTTTTACTTTTTGTAGTAATAGTAGTATGGCAATGATCAAAGGGATAAGTAGCTAATCTTCTTAGCCAGGCTAGAAGAAGCCACTCAATGTAGCCTTAGTGTAGATTGTGTAGCTTAGTTAGAGTAATTACCTTCTCATTATCCCAAAATTTGCATATTCGTAATCCTTTGTCATATGCTTGACCATAGCTAGGATTAGGATGAATAATGAATCTATGTAACCATCTTGTTGGACCATAACAAGATAGGTTGGGAACATGGAAGAGATAACATAATCCATACTTATCAACCATACCATGGTTGAGTAAGTTAGTTTATGGGTAGTTCCCGATTACTAAATATCTTGTATTTTTGATGTATTGCATATGCCCAACCAAGGATATGCGATACGGGAACTCGTAATTTACTTTACTTATTTATTTTATCTAGGGTTTTAAAGGGTGGAGTGGAATCGTGCCTTGGTTTCTACTCTAATTTATCTTGTAATTTGTTTCGTTCTTCTTTATATTTCAAAACCTACGCAAACTCGTTATTGGATAAAACTAGTAGCTCGAAGTTTAATTCGCACCACAAGTCTTGGGTACGACCCGTACCCTTGCTTAATGGTACACACCATGTGCTTGCGGGTCTTTTAAGACGTAGTTTATAATCGATCAAGTTTTTGGCGCCGTTGCCAGGGACTAAAGTGCGTTTTATTGAGATGATGTTTTAGCTAATTTTTTTTTTATGTTTTATTTTTTTTTTATAGTAAGCTGTATTATAGTGGCCGGTAATAGCATATAGTGTTTCTATTATTATCGTTTCTCTAGTTTAGTTTAAAAAAAAAAAAAAATTTATTTCGAGTTTTTGGCGCTACAGTAGCTGTGAAGTCTATCCCTGAATGTTTCACCATTTTTGATCTTCTACACTTCATAGTTGGGGAAAACCTTTGCTACAAAAGTTTTATATAATTCAAAACCCTTTCTGGATTGCTATAGATCATATTTTTCTGTCTTGTCGTTTGTGAGTTACAGCGTTTTGAAAAAATAGTACAAAAAAGTCTCCCTTAAGGATGCCGCTGTACATTCATCATCCGTTTTGAGCATTAGGGAAGCTAAATTATAGAAAACTTCCTTCTTGAAGATTTTTTCTTTCTGAATTATATTTCCAATTGATATTATTGAATATTTTCTCTCAACTGAGTTGAAAGATATGCGCATTTGAAAATCAGGACATCATAGACTACAATAACTTGGAAATTGAATTAATATTATTGTTGCAAGTTCACTAATCCTTTTTCTATTGTTTTGCAGGATAGTCACAAAGTTGGAAACGAGACGGATAATTCACAAAACTAAAAGCATCATCAAATCCATCATTCTTTCGCCCCCTAAGTGAAGGGGCGGCCACAGCTACACCGTAAAATACTTCCCGTAGGTTGGTACTTCCCAAAACTTGACATCTAGAAGAGGTTCATATCCGCTCCGGCCCGACACTAGGATCATAAAGTCGTGTGGACTGTGCAAATACACGTTGCTCTAATAAAAATTTGCTGTGGTTGAATTGAATTGCTGTGTGTTTAATATTCTTTTTCATTCCAACATTAGTAAATGTAAAAACTGTTAGAGACTTGCGAGATTTCATCACCCAAAAAGCTCTCCAACAAGTGGGACCACCCATTAAGGATACGAAGAAATTCGTATCACACGAAATTGAACGTCCCGGACCTCAAAATAGCTGTTAATAAAAAAGAGTAGCAAGATTCCCGCGGGATTTCATCACCAACGGATAGGTGTACCGGACGGGGTACAAACAAGGGTTTGTAGGATGCGATCCCAGCCTAGCGCCGCAAAATACTGGTTGTAGGTTTGCGAAGTCACCGTTCTGAGTGCTGATGTACGATAAGGCGACTCGCGGGAGTGAGAACTGAAACATCTACTTTAAGCTGGTACTAGCATAGTGATGCAGGGGAGTATAAGAACCAAAGCCTTTTGCCATCGTACCCATTTGAACATAGATGAATATAGGGGAGACTAATTATTACTTAAAAAAAAAATGTTGATGTGCTAGAATCTAGGTTAATTGATTATTTACTGTACGGGTGTTGAATTTTATTAATTATTAGTTGTGCATGGTCAATTGGACACGTGAAGGAAAACGTTAAGGAAGCTTACCGGAACCTTTGCCCATTTACGGCCCACTACCTCAGCCTAAGCGGAGAGGGCGGCCACCTCGTCCAGTGAATACCATAGAGAACTTAGGAGCCCTAATTTCGGAGGAGGGTAATTCATTAGAGTTGACCCAATTGTCGAGCTAGAAGTCGAAACCCCAATCATAGTTGCCGCCAAATCTTTTAGGGACTAATGGACCCCAGTGGTGAGTGATATGCCTTCATGTATTGTATTACCAGTTGTCACGATAAACCATTATGAAATCAAGCCTAGTGTGATCCAAATATTACCGATATTTCGTGGGCTTGATTCTGAGAGCCCTTATAAACACGTCTACGAGTTTAAGAAAATTTGTGCGCTCTCCAAATACTAACATTTTACTGTGGATTCTGTTCGCCTTCGTTTATTCCCATTCTCGCTAAAAGATAAGGTAAGTCATTGGCTTGATTCATTGGCACCAACATCTATCATTCATGGGATCAAATGGAGACCAAGTTCAAAAATAAATGGTTTTCTATGGGGAAAACCTTCGCTCTTAGAAATGCAGTTGTTGAATTTGTTTAAAATGAGAGTGAAACATTTTACGAGGCATGGGAGAGATATAAAGATCTTCTTTCACAATGTCCCCATCATGGTTTTAAGAAGCAACATCTAGCCCAGATCTTCTATCGTGGAATAACTTCTGAGAATTGTTATAAGATAAAATCCATGCATAGTGGCAAATTCCAGGACCTTGAGCCTGATAGAGCTTATAAGAAGTTTGAGACATTGGCTGAGAACTCTCAGCAGTGGGATTTGATCCGCATAGAAATATTTGTAAAACCAAGAAAAGTGGCTTATACGAAATGAGTGAGGGAACGGCCATCAAAGCCCAATTAGATACTCTTACCGAAAAATCGAGCGGCTATGGCTACAAATCAATCTAAGGGTAGTGTGAACCAGGTTTAGCAATAGGGTTGCACCGTTTGTTATGATGTAACCCATGTGACTCAAATGTGCCCCATGCTCAATGAAATCAATGACAATCAAGAGCAAGTGAATGCTTTGAATAATACCTACAAGAGCCCCTTTGACCCGTACAAGCCAACTTGGCAGAACCACCCAAATTTTTCGTGAAGAACAACAACCCAGTTCAGGTTTTGGAGAGCCACAACCTCAGGTCATAATTTGCCTAGGAATCCCCTTTCTCAATCTTATCCTCAGATATCTCAGCAATTCTTTCAGTCATCAAACAGATCCCACCCGCTCTACCCCAACCATCTTTGGAAAGATACCCTTGCTTCTTCATGCAACAATCAATGGAAAGCCAAAAACAAGCGTTGCAATTTCAGCAACAAATGATACAATTTTAACAACAGACTTTGGTGAATCAGAATTCTACGTCCCAATCTATCTCTAATCATGAGACTCAGATAGAACAATTGGCAAATGCATTGCATGAAGACCACCAGGTACGCTACCTAGCCAACCTGTATCTAATCCAAAAGACCATCGGGGTTTAATTCTAGCTCAATCCCAAAATAGGTTCATGCCATTACACACTTGAAGTGGTAGACAAATTGATAACCAAGTTGAAAATCCTAGGGTTGAGCCAACACCCATTGCTATTGACGATGAGGTAGGTACTAGTGAACTTTCTAATAAATCTAAGGAATTTCCTACTTCGTCTATTTCTCTACCAAATGTACATTTTGAGCCAAAGGTACCTTATCCACAACGCCTTCTTCCGGCTAATAAAGAGATTCAATTTGATGAGATATTGGATACATTTAAGCAAGTTCATATAAATATTCCACTACTCGATGCCATCATGCTTATCCATGTATATGCCAAATTCCTTAAGGATGCGTGTGTGTACTAGGAAAAGGAAAATCAATGTGAACAAGAAAGTTTCTTGACTGAGACATTAACCCTCTCTAAGCTTCGAGATCCTGGAAGCCCAACCATCCCTTGTAAAATTGGAGATCATTGGATGTGCTCAAAATGGGGAACCCACTCATTGGATGTGCTCTTACCTACCGACCGTCCCCCCGATCTTCAGCACAGGGCCCTTTATTGGGACTTCATCAGGAACATAGGCAATTCCATTAGGATCCCCTGGCTCATTATAGGGGACCTAAACAGTATCACTTACAAAGAAGTAAAGTATGATAGAATTCTAAACGAATGCCAATAACCCTACCCCCTGGTGGACTTTATTTTTTACACTCCATGATTGACCTGGGATACTCCGGCATTCTGTTTACGTGGTCTAACAAAAGAAAAGGGGGGACCTAATCAAACAGCGACTCGGTCGTGCTCTGGCTTCAGCTTCATGGAGAACAGTTTTCCCTAATGCGACTATCTGTAACTTGTCCATCATAGGCTCCGACCATGGACCTATTTTTCTTTTTACCGATCCGGAAGTCCACCAACTCCCCAAGTAATTCTAATTCTAATCAGCCTGGACCAAACATGAGCAGTGCCAGTAGATCATCAGGATAGCTTGGGCGATTAATCAGGTGGTTCGAGGGCCCTCCGCCTCTGTAAGAAACTGAGACACATAAAAAAAGAGTTAATCTCTTGGAACAGAGATGTTTTTAAATCCATTCCCAGGAAAATTCAAAAGCTAAGGGATTAAATCAGAGACCTCCAAAAAGAACCTCCCAATGATAGGAACATCACTTTGGAAGACGATATTAACAATGAGCTTGAGAGAATACTGACCCTAGAAGAATCCTTTGGAGAGATAAATCCAGAGACATATGTCTTAGAGAAGGGGACCGTAATACCAGATTTTTTTACATATCCACCATCTGCCGCAGGAAAAAGAACAAGATTACATAGATTTGCAGACCCCGGGCGGCACCTGAGCACAAAATAGGAAGACATTGGGGATATCTTTGTTGAATTCTACTGCTAACTGTTCTCACCTTCCAACCCCCCTTAAAGGTTAACGAGCTTAATATCATCAGGATGATGATCACTGAGGAAGATAATTGTAACCTGACTAAAAATCCACTCTGATCGAAGTGAAAGAAGCTCTTTTCTCCATGAACCTTCATAAATCCCCCAGCCCGGATGGCTTTACACTCCATTTTTACCAAAATCTTGGGACACGATAAAACAGGACCTTCACAAAGCTATACTCGCCTTTTTCCAACCGAGTACCTCCTAGGGAATTCAACCACACTAATATCACCCTCATCCTCAAGAAGAAAAACCGGATAAACCTGAGCACTTCAAGCCTATCAGCCTCTGTAACTTTAAATTTAAAATCATCACAAGGATCATGGCTACCAGGTTGAAATCCCTTTTGAACAAAATCCATTTCACCAGCCTAGAACGTTTTTGTCCCGGGCAGACACGATTTAAGACAACATCATCAAGGCTCATGAAATTCCTTAGCCACATCAGAATGAAAAAGGGTGTTCTAGCTGCATGGCGGTTAAACTCGATCTCAGCAAAATTTTTCGACAAAGTCGAGTGGAAGTTCCTGACGGATACCATGGGCTATGGGGTTCAATGAAAAATGGTACGAGTTGATCCATTAATGCATCTCTACTATTACCCTATCCTTCATTCTGATCTGGGCTCTCGTATGGTTTCCTCAAGCCTGGCAGAAGCATTAGACAAGGATACCGTTTTTCTCTTCCTTTTCCTCATCTGTTCCGGGTCTTTTCCAGAATTATTTTTGAATGCAGAAAATAAGGGTCGATACACGGCATTAAGACAGCCAAAGGCAGCTCCCCGGTGTCCCATTTCCTGTTCGCAGATGACAATTTTTTTTTTTGCAAAACAAACATGGGGGAAGCGGGGGGTCTGCAAGATGCCCTAGAGAGTTTTTGAAAGTCTTTGGCCAAGATATCAACCTCGAAAAATTGTGTATTCTCTTTAGTAAGAACTCTCATCGGAGACACCATAAGCTCATTCAGAATATCCTCCATATTATAAAAGACACAGTTGGTGATAAGTACTTGGGAGCTCCTCTCACTTTCGACCGTTCTAAGAATCCAAACTTTTAGGACATCATTATAGAGTCACTAAACATGATCGAGGGCTAGAAGGCAAAAAACTTTTCTCAAGCGGGCAAACTTACCTTCATTAAAGCTGTTAACTCAACAATTCCATCCTTCCTATTTCAGTTTTCCTTTCCTCGTCAAGACTTGCAACAAGCTGGACTCCATAAACACCAGATTTATGTGGGGCTCCAATAGAGAAGGTAGCGGGGAAAACTCATCTTATCAGCAGGAAGATCTGCAGACCTAAAATTTAGGGTGGCCTGGGCACCAACCAGATGCCCGTAACCACGACCAAGCGCTTTGGCTAGCTGTTCTGGTGGGTTATCAAAGAACCGACAAAATCTTGGCCTCATAATTTATACAGCAAATACTCCCCCAAAGAATCCCCCATGACCACAACTATTAAAGTTCGATTCCTGAGATTGGAGAGGTATATTAAAGCCAGGAATAATATTTAGCCAATCTCATCTGGCATATCGGGGATGGGAACGACGTTGATTTCTTGCTAGAGCCATGGATCCCAGGTATTCGTTTTGGCAGGCTCTTTGGCCCGACCCCCTACAATCGCCCTATCACAAAGGTGGCGG
>JACGCM010001905.1:0-125456 GCA_014058105.1 Kingdonia uniflora
TATTGTGATTCATTTGGAAACATTCAGAGTTTGTTATAGGGTGTGAAGATAATCTTTGAATTGAACTAACCTCACAACGAGTTGTCGGTAGCAAAGCTTCTTCGATTGGGTTCAAAGCATCGGATACGTACGAAATCCGTACCGGTCGAAAATTCACCCAGGGAATATAGAGATTCATTTGGAATAATTCTAACATGATTTCGGGCGGAAGTACTCTAAGAAACGATCTAACCAACCAAAGGAGTTGTCGGTAGCCAAGCTTCTCCGAATTGTGATCTATAGCATCGAGAGGTATGAAATTCCTACAGTCAAAAAGTCTCACAGGAGTATGCGATTTATTGGGACAATCCTAGAATATTGTCGGGCGCGAAGGAACTCCTAAAACGATCAACCGCAATACCTAGTTGCTGGTAGCCAACATCTGAGAATCGGATCTAAAGCATCGTAGATTACGAAATCCGTACCGCTCGAAATTCCACCTTTGGATATTTGTTTCATTAGGAACAACCTATCATGTTGTCGGGCAAGATAACTCTATTTGAAATGATCCAACTTCCAAACAAGTTGTGGAAGACAAGCTTCTCCGAAATTATAACTATCTAAGCATCTGAGTGGCACAAATCCGTACTGATCAAAAATTCACTTCCGGGAGTATTAGATTCATTAGGGAACAATCCTAGTATGTTGTCGGGCAATAAGAAACTCTTAGAAATTATCCATCCTCTCAAACGAGTTGCCGGTAGCCAAACTTCATCGATTGCGATCTAAAGCACCGAGAGGTCGAATCCGTATCTATCAAAATTCACACCGGGGGAGTATTGCTTCATTTAGAGAATCCTAGCATGATTTCGGCCGTGAAGCCTTTAGAAACGATACAACCTCTCAAACGAGTTACCGATAGCCAAGCTTCGCTGAATTGCGATTTAAAGCATCAGAGAGGTACGAAATCCGTACGGGTTAAAAATTCACACAGTAAGTATATATTCATTTGGAAACAATCCTAGCATGTTTTTCGGGCTAGAAGATACTCTTAGAAGCGATCAACCAACCAAATGAGTTGTCGGTAGCCAACTTCTCCAAATTGGTGATCTATAACATCGGAGAGGTACGAAATCCGTGCCGTCCGAAAAGTCACACAGGGAGTATTGCGATTCATTTGGGAACAATCCTAGCATGTTGTCAGGCATGAAGGATCTATTAGAAATGATCCAACCTCACTAACTAGTTGCTGGTAGTCAAGCATCTCGAATTGCAATCTGAAGCATCGTAGAGGTATTTCGTACCGGTCGTAATTTCACTTATGGAATTATTGATCTTTAAGGAACATCCTAGCATGTTGTCGGGCAAGATAAATCTCTTTGAAATGATCCAACATCTCAAACAAGTTGCCAGCAGCCAAGTTCTCCGAATTGCGATCTAAAGCATCGAGTGGAACATAATCCGAAACGGTCAAAATTTCACTCGGGAGTATGCGAATGATTTGGGAGAATCCTAGCATGATGTCAGCCGTGAAAAAACTTTTAGAAATGATACAACCTCTCAACGAGTTCCCGGTAGCCAAGCTTCCCCGAATTGTGATCTAAAATCGGAGGTACGAATCCGACCGGTCGAAATTCACACAGGGAGTTATAGATTCATTTGGAAACATTCTTGCATGCTTTCAGCGACCACGATACTCTTAGAAATGACCTAACCATCCAAACAAGTTGTCGGTAGCCAAGCTGCTCCAAATTGTGATCTACAGGTACGAAATCTGTACCGTCAAAAAGTCACACAGGGAGTATTGCGAATAATTGGGAACAATCCTAGCATGTTGTCGGGCGTGAAGGAACTCTTAAAAACGATCCAACCTCACTAACTAGTTGCTGGTAGCCAAGCATCACAGAATTGCGTGCTAAAGCTCGCAGAGGTACGAATCCATACCGCCGAAATTTTACCTTTGGAATATTTCGATTCTTTAGGGAACTATCCTAACATGTTGTCGGGCGAGATAATCTCTTTCAATGATCCACCTCTCAAAACAATTTTTCGGTAGCCAAGCTTCTCCAATTGCGATCTAAAGCATCGGAGTGGTACGAATTCCGTAACGGTCAAAATTCACACCAGGAGTATTGCGATTAATTTGGGAACAATTCTAGGATGTTGGGGCAATAAGAAACTCTAGAAATGATCCATCCCTTCAAAGGAGTTGTCGGTGCCAGAATACTCCGATTGCATTTAAAAGTACCGGAGTGGTAACGAAATCCATACCGGTCGAAAATTCACACTTGGAGTATTGCGATTCATTTGGGAAAAATCCTAGCATGATGTCGGCCGTGAAGACACTTTTAGAAATGATACAACCTTTCAAACGAGTTTTCGGTAACCAAGCTTCTCCGAACTGCGATCTAATGTATCGGAGAGGTGCGAAATCCTATCGGTCTAAAATTTATACCGGGAGTATTGTGATTCATTTGGGAACAATCGTAGCATGTTGTCGGCGAGAAGATTCTCTTAGAAATGATCCAACCTCACAACGAGCTTCCAATCGCTTAGCTTCTCCGAATTGCGATCTAATGCATTGGAGAGGTGCGAAATCCGTACCGGTTAAAAATTTATACCAGGATTAATGCGATTTATTGGTGACAATCCTAGCGTATTTGGGCGTGAAGAAGCTTTTAGAAACAAACCAACCTCTCAATCAAGTTGCATCGGAGAGGTACAAAATTCGTACCGGCCAAACGAGTTTTCAGTAGCCAAGCATCTCCGAATTGAGATCTATAGCTTCGAAGAGGTACGAAATCCGAACCGGTCGAAATTCACACAGGAGCATTGCGATTCATTTGGGAACATCCTAGCATGTCGTCAGGCGTGAAGGAACTCTAAGAACGATCCAACCTCACTAACTAGTTGCTGGTAGCCAGCATCTCAGAATTCCGATCTAAAGCATCGTAGAGTACGAAATCCCTACCGGTCGAAATTTTTACCTTGGAATATTTTGATTCTTAAGGGAACAATCCTAGCATGTTGCTGGCGTGAAGATACCTCTTAGAAACTGTCCAAGCTCTCAAACGAGCAGCCTGTAACCGGGCTTCTCCGAATTGCGATCTAAAGCATAGAAGAGGTACGAAATTTGTACCGGTCTAAATTTGCACCGAGATAATTCTGATTCATTTAGAAACATTCATAGTTTGTTATAGGTGTGAAGATAATCTTTGAATTGAACTAACCTCACAAGCGAGTTGTCGGTAGCAAAGCTTCTCGAATTGGGTTCAAAAGCATCGGAGACGTACGAAATCCGTACCGGTCAAAATTCACACAGGGAATATAGAGATTCATTTGGAAATTTCTAGAATGTTTTCGGCGAGAAGATACTCTAAGAAACGATCTAACCAACCAAACGAGTTTCGTAGCCAAGCTTCTCCGAATTGTGATCTATAGCATCGGAGAGGTATGAAATTCGTACCGTTCAAAAAGTCTCACTGAGAGTATTGCGATTTATTGGGAACAATCCTAGAATTTTGTCGGGGGTGAAGGAACTCCTAGAAACGATCCAAACGCAATAACTAGTTGCTGGTAGCCAAGCATCTGAGAATTGCGATCTAAAGCATCGTAGAGGTACGAAATCCGTACCGCTCGAAATTCCACCTTTGGAATATTTTGCTTCATTAGGGAACAATCCAAGCATGTTGTCGGGCAAGATAAATCTCTTTGAAATGATCCGACATCTCAAACAAGTTGCCGGAAGACAAGCTTCGCCGAATAACGATATAAAGCATCGGAGTGGCAACAAATCCGTACCGGTCAAAAATTCACTCCGGGAGTATTACGATTCATTAGGGAACAATCCTAGTATGTTGTCAGGCAATAAGAAACTCTTAGAAATTATCCATCCTCTCAAACGAGTTGCCGGTAGCCAAGCTTCTCCGAATTGCGATCTAAAGCACCGGAGAGGTACGAAATCCGTACCTGTCAAAAATTCACACCGGGAGTATTTTGCGATTCATTTGGGAAGAATCCTAGCATGATGTCGGCCGTGAAGAAACTTTAGAAACGATACAACCTCTCAAACGATTACCGATAGCCAAGCTTCTCCGAATTACGATTTAAAGCATCGGAGAGGTACGAAATCCGTACGGGTAAAAATTCACACAGGAATTTGAGATATTCATTTGGAAACAATCCTAGCATGTTTTCGGGTGAGAAGATACTCTTAGAAACGATCTAACCAGCCAAATGAGTTGTCGGTAGCCAAGCTTCTCCAATTGTGATTTATGGCATCGGAGAGGTACGAAATCCGTACCGGCCGAAAAGTCACACAAGGAATATTACGATTCATTTGGGAACATCCTAGCATGTTGTCAGGCATGAAGGATCTATTAGAAACGATCCAACCTCACTAACTAGTTGCTGGTAGTCAAGCATCTCAGAATTGAAATCAAAAGCATCGTAGAGGTATTTCGTACCGGTCGTAATTTCACTTTTGGAATATTTCAATTCTTTAGGGAACAATCCTAGCATGTTGTCGGGCGAGATAAATATCTTTGAAATGATCCAACATCTCAAACAAGTTGCCAAGCTTCTCCGAATTGCGATCTAAAGCATCGGAGTGGTAAGTATCCGCAACTGTCAAAAATTTACTCCGGAGTATTGCGATTGATTTGGGAAGAATCCTAGCATGATGTCAGCCTGAAAAAACTTTTAGAAACGATACACCCTCTCAAACGAGTTGCCGGTAGCCAAGCTTCCCCGAATTGCGATCTAAATAATCGGAGTGGTGCGAAATCCGTACCGGTCGAAAATTCACACAAGGAGTATAGAGAATCATTTGGAAACAATTCCTGCATGCTTTCGGGCGAGAGGATTCACTTAGAAATGACCTAACCATCCAAACGAGTTGTCGGTAGCCAAGCTTCTCCAAATTATGATCTATAGGTACGAAATCCGTACCGGTCGAAAAGTCACACAGGGAGTATTGCGAATCATTTAGGAACAATCCTTGTATGTTGTCGGGCGTGAAGGAACTCTTAAAAACGATCCAACCTCACTAATTAGTTGTTGGTAGCCAAGCATCACAGAATTGCGAGCTAAAGCATCGCAGAGGTACGAAATCCATACCGGCCAAAATTTTACCTTTGGAATATTTCGATTCTTTAGGAAACTATCCTAACATGTTGTCGGGCGAGATAAATCTCGTTCAAATGATCCAACCTCTCAACAATTTGCCGGCAGCCAAGCTTCTCCAAATTGCGTTCTAAAGCATAGGAGTGGTACGAATTCCGTAACGGTCAAAAATTCACACCAGGAGTATTGCGATTAATTTGGGAACAATTCTAGGATGTTATTGGCAATAAGAAACTCTTATAAATGATCCATCCCCTCAAAGGAGTTGTCGGTGTCAGAATACTCCGAATTGCGATTTAAAACACCGGAGTGGTACGAAACCCATACCGGTCAAAAATTCACACCGGGAGTATTGCGATTCATTTGGGTAGAATCCAAGCATGATGTCGGCCGTGAAGACACTTTTAGAAATGATACAACCTCTCAAACGAGTTGTCGGTAACCAGGCTTCTTCGAACTGCGATCTAAAGTATCGGAGAGGTGCGAAATCCGTACCGGTCTAAAATTTATACCGGGAGTATTGTGATTCATTTGGGAAAAATCATAGCATGTTGTCGGGCGAGAAGATACTCTTAGAAATGATCCAACCACATAAACGAGCTTCCAGTTGCTTAGCTTCTCCGAATTATGATCTAATGCATTGGAGAGGTGCGAAATCCGTACCGGTTAAAATTTTACACCAGGATTAATGCGATTCATTTGGGGACAATCCTAGCGTGTTTTTGAGCGTGAAGGAGCTTTTAGAAACAATCCAACCTCTCAATCAGTTGCATCGGAGAGGTACAAAATTTGTACCGGCCAAACGAGTTGTCGGTAGCCAAGCTTCTCTGAATTGAGATCTATAGCATCGAGAGGTACAAAATCCGTACCGATCGAAAAGTCACACAGGGAGTATTGCGATTCATTTGGGAACAATCCTAGCATGTTGTCGGGGTGAAGGAACTCTATGAAACGATCCACCTCACTAACTAGTTGCTGGTAGCCAAGCATCTCAGAATTCTGATATAAAGCATCGTAGAGGTACGAAATCCCTACCGGTCGAAATTTTACCTTGGAATATTTCGATTCTTAGGGAACAATCCTAGCATGTTGTCGGGCGAGGTAAATCTCTTTGAAATGATCCAACCTCTCAAACAAGTTGTCGGTAGCCAAGTTCTCCAAATTGCGATCTAAAGCATCAAGGGTTACGAATCCATACCGCTCAAAAATTCACTCAGGGAGTATAGAGATTCATTTGAAAACAATCCTAGCATGTTTTCGGCGAGAAGATACTCTTAGAAATGATCTAACCAACCAAACGAGTTGTCGGTAGCCAAACTTCTCTCGAATTGTGATCTATAGCATCGAAGAGGTTCGAAATCCGTACTGATTGAAAAGCCACACAGGATTATTACGATTAATTTTGGAAGAATCCTAGTATATTGTCGGGCATGAAGGAACTCTTAGAAGCGATCCAACCTCACTAACTAGCTGCTGGTGCCAAGCATCTCAGATTTGCGATCTAAAGCATCCTAGAGGTACGAAATCTGTACCGGTAGAAATTTTACCTTTGGAATATTTCGATTCTTAAGGAACATCCTAGCATGTTGTCGGGCGAGATAAATCAATTTGAAATGATCCACTTCTCAAAGAAGTTGCCGGCAGCCAAGCTTCTCTGAATTGCGATCTAAAGCATCGGAGTGGTACGAAATCCGTACCGGTCAAAAATTCACACCGGGAGTATTGCGGTTCATTTGGGAAAATCCAAGGATGTTGTCGGGCAAAAAGAAACTGTTAGAAATGATTCATCCTCTCAAACGAGTTGTCGGTAGCCAAGCTTCTCCGAATTGCGATCTAAAGCACCGGAGAGATACGAAATCCGTACCGGTCAAAAATTCACATCGGGAGTATTGCGATTCATTTTGGAAGAATCCGAGCATGATCTCGGCCGTGAAGAAACTTTTAGAAACGATACGACCTCTCAAACGAGTTGCGGGTAGCCAAGCTTCTCCGAATTGCGATAATTTTCGACCAGTACGGATTTTGTACCTCTCCGATGCTTTAGATCGCAATTTGGAGAAGCTTTGCTACTGACAACTCGCTTGTGAGGTTAGATCAATTCTATGATTTTCTTCACTCCCGACAACATATTATGATTGTTCCCAAATGAATCACAATAATCTCGGTGCAAAATTTAGACCGGTACAGATTTCCTGCCCCTTCTATGCTTTAAACCGCAATTCGGAGAAGCTTGGTTACATGCAGCTCGTTTGAGAGGTTGGATCGTTTCTAAGAGTATCTTCTCGCCCGACAACATGTTAGGATTGTTCCCAAATAAATTGTAATACTCCCTGTGTAACTTTTCGGCCGGTACGGATTTCGTACCTCAATAGATCACAATTCGAAGAAGCTTGGCTACCGACAACTCGTTTGAGAGGTTGGATCGTTTCGAGGAATTTTGTTTGCCAGACAACATGCCAGGATTGTTCACAAATGAATCGCAATTCTGAGAAGCTTGGCTACCGATAACTTGTTTGTGAGGTTGGATCGTTCCTGAGAGTTCCTTCATGCCTGACAATATGCTAGGATTGTTCCCAAATGAATCACAATTATCCCTGTGTGTCTTTTCGACCGGAACAGATTTCTTACCACTCGATGCTATAGATCCCAATTTGGAGAAGCCTAGCTACAGACAACTCGTCTGGATGGTTAGATCGTTTCTAAGAGTTTCTTCTCGCCCGAAAACATGCTAAGATTGTTCCCAAATCAATCGCAGAACTCGGTGTGCATTTTAGACCGGAACAAATTTTGTACCTCTCCGATGCTTTAGATTGCAATTTGGGAAGCATATCTACCGACAACTTGATAGAGTGGTTGGATTGTTTCTAAGAGTTTCTTCACGCCCGAAAACATGCCGGGGTTGTCCCCAATTGAATCGCATTAATCCCGGTGTAAATTTTTAACCGGTACGGATTTTGTATCTCTCTGATGCATTAGATCCTAATTCGGAGAAGCTAAGCAACTGGAAGCTCGTTTGTGAGGTTGGATCATTTCTAAGAGTATCTTCTCGCCGGACAACATGCTACGATTATTTCCAAATGAATCGCAATACTCCCGGTATGAATTTTAGACCGGTACGGATTTCGCACCTCTCCGATGCCTTAGATCGCAATTCGGAGAAGCTTGGGAACCGGCAACTCGTTTGAGAGGTTGTATCGTTTATAAAAGTTTCTTCAGAGCCGACATCATGCTAGGATTCTTCCCAAATGAACCGCAATACTCCCGATGTAAATTTTCAACCGGTACGGATTTCGTACCTCTCCGGTGCCTTAGATCGCAATTCGGAAGAGTTTGTCTTCCGGCAACTAGTTTGAGAGGATGGATAATTTCTAAAAGTTTCTTCTTGCCTGACAACATCCTAGGATTGTTCCCAAATGAATCGCAATACTCTTGGTGTAAATTTTTGACCAGTACGGATTTTGTACCACTCCGATGCTTTAGATCGCAATAAGGAGAAGCTTGGCTACCAGCAACTTGTTTGAGAGGTTGGCTCATTTCAAAGAGATTTATCTCGCCCGACAACATGCTTGGATTGTTCCCTAATGAATCTAAATATTCCAAAGCTGAAATTTTGACCGGTTCGAATTTCGTACCTCTACGATATCTTAGATCGCAATTCTGAGATGCTTGGCCTCCAACAACTAGTTAGTGCGGTTGGATCATTTCTAAGATATCCTTCACTCCCGACAACAAGATAGGATTGTTTCCAAATGAATCGCAATGCTCCCTGTGTGACTTTACGACCGGTTCGGGTTTCGTACCTCTCTGATGTTATTGATCACAATTCAGAAAAACTTAGCTACCGACAACTCGTTTCGTTTGTTAAATCGTTTCTAATATTATTTTCTTGCCCGAAAACATGCTAGGAATGTTTCCAAATGAATCTCTATACTCCCTGTGTGAATTTTTGGCCGGTACGGATTTCGTACCTCTCCGGTGCTTTTGATCGAAATTCGGAGAAGCTTGGCTTCCGGCAACTCGTTTAAGAGGATTGATAATTTCTTCGAGGTTCTTCTTGCCTGACAACATCTTAAGATTGTTCCCTAATGAATCGCAATACTCCTGGTGTGAATTTTTTACCGGTACAGATTTCGTACCACTACGATGCTTTAGAGCGTAATTCGGAGAAACTGCCAGCAACATGTATGAGAGGTTGGTTCATTTCAAAGAGATTTATCTCGCCCGACAACATACTAGGATTGTTCCCTAATGAATCGCAATACTCCCTGTGTAACTTTTCGACCGGTATAGATTTCGTACCTCTACGATGCTTTAGATCGCAATTCTGGGATGCTTGGCTACCAACCACTAGTTAGTGAGGTTGAATCGTTTCTAAGAGATCCTTTACACCCGACAACAAGATAGAACTGTTCCCAAAAGAATCACAATACTCCCTGTGTAACTTTCCGACCGGTACGGATTTCGTACCTCTTCGATGCTATAGACCACAATTCGGAGAAGATTGGCCACCGACAAATCGTTTGGTTTGTTAAATCGTTTCTAAGAGTATCTTCTTGCCCGAAAAAATGCTAAGATTGTTTCCAAATTAATCTCTATATTCCCTCTGTGAATTTTTGACCAGTACGGATTTCGTACCTCTCCGAGGCTTTAGATCGCAATTCGATGAAATTTTGCTACCGACAACTCACTTGTGAGGCTAGATCAATTCTAAAATTTTTTTCACACCCGACAACATACTATGTTTGTTCCCAAATGAATCACAATAATCTCGGTGCAAATTTGAGAGCGGTACAGATTTCGTGCCTCTTTTATGCTTTAGATCGGAATTCGGAGAATCTTTGTTACAGAAAACTCGTTTGAGAGGTTGGATCATTTCTAAGAGTATCTTCTCGCCCAACAACATGTTAGGATAGTTCCCAAATGAATCGCAATACTCCCTGTGTGACTTGACGACCCGTACGAATTTAGTACCTCTCCGATGCTATAGATCAAAATTCGGAGAAGCTTGGCTACCGAAAGCTCGTTTGGGTGGTTAGATCATTTCAAAGAGTATCTTCTCGCCTTTAAACGTGCTTGGATTGTTTTCAAATGAATCTCTATAGGGGTGTGAATTTTCTACCGGTACGAATTTCGTACCTCCCAGATGCTTTAGATCGCAATTCGGTGAAGCTTGGCTTCCAGAAACTCGTTTGAGAAGTCGGATCGCTTCTAATAGCTTCTTCTCGCCCGACAACATGCTTGGATTGTGCCCAAATAAATTGCAATACTCCCGGTGTGAAATTCATGACCAGTACAGATTTTGTACCTCTTCAATGATTTGGATTGTAATTTTGAGAAGCTTGGCTACCGGCAACTAGTTTGAGAGGTTGGATCGTTTCAACGAGTTTCTTCTCGCCCGATAACTTGCTAGAATTGTTCCCAAATGAATCACAATACTCCCGGAGTGAATTTTTGACCGGTACAGATTTCGTACCTCTCTGACGCTTTAAAACCCATTTCTAAGATGCTTGCCTACCGGAACTCGTTAGAGAGGTTGGTTCAGTTCTAAGAGTTTTTTCTCGCCCGACAACATGCTAGGATTGTTCCCAAATCAATCGCAATACTCTCGGTGAAAATTTTTGACTGGTGCAGATTTCGTACTTCCCCGATGATTTTGATCGCAATTTGGAGAAGCTTGTCTACCGGCAACTTGATTGAGAGGTTGGACAGTTTCTAAAAGTTTCTTCTCGCCCGAAGACATGCTAGGATTGTCCCCAAATGAATTGCATTAATCCCGGTGTGAATTTTCGACCGGTACGGATTTCGTACCTTTCTGATACTTTAGATCGCAATTTGGAGAAGCTTGGCTTCCGGCAACTCGTTTGAGAGGATGAATCATTTCTAAGAGTTTCTTATTGCCAGACAACATCCTAGTATTGTTCCCAAATGTATCGCAATACTCCCGGTGTGAATTTTTGACCGGTACGGATTTCGTACCCCTCCGATGCTTTAGATCGCAATTCAGAAAAGCTTTGCTACCGACAACTCCCTTGTGAGGTTAGATCAATTCTAAGATTTTCTTCACACCCGACAACATACTATGATTGTTCCCAAATGAATCACAATAATGTCGGTACAAATTTTAGACTGGTACAGATTTCGTGCCTCTTTTATGCTTTAGATCGCAATTCGGAGAAGCTTGATTACAGGTAGCCCGTTTGAGAGGTTGGATCGCTTCTAAGTGTATCTTCTCGCCCGTGAATATGCTAGGATTGTTCCCAAATGAATCGCAATACTCCCTGTGTGACTTTTCGACCGGTACTGATTTCGTACCTCTTCGATGCTATTGATCTCAATTCAGAGAAGCTTTGATTCCGACAACTTGTTTGGTTTGTTATATCGCTTCTAATAGTATCTTCTCGCCCGAAAACATGCTCGGATTGTTTCCAAATGAGTCTCTATACTCCCTGTGTGAATTTTCGACCGGTACGAAATTCGTACCTCTCTGATGCTTTAGATCACAATTCGGAAAAGCATGGCTACCGGCAACTCGTTTGAGAGGTTGGATCGTTTGTAAGAATTTTTTTCTCCAGACAACATGCCAGGATTGTTCACAAATGAATCGCAATTCGGAGAAGCTTGGCTACCGACAACTTGTTTGGGAGGTCGGATCGTTTCTGAGAGTTCCTTCATGCCTGACAACATGCTAGGATTGTTCCCAAATGAATCACAATACTCCTTGGGTGACTTTTCGACCGAAACGGATTTCGTACCATTTTGATGCTATAGATCCCAATTTGGAGAAGCCTTGCTACCGACAACTCGTTTGGATGCTTAGATCGTTTCTGAGAGTTTCTTCTCGCCCGAAAACATGCTAGGAATTTTTCCAAATCAATCTCAAAACTCGGTGTGAATTTTAGACCGGAACAAATTTCGTACCTCTCCGATGCTTTAGATCGCAATTTGGAGAAGCATGTCTTCCGGCAACTTGGTTGAGAGGTTGGATTGTTTCTAAAAGTTTTTTTTTTTTGTTGGAAAGAGAGCTTGGATTAATTAAAAAAAGAAAAAATACAAACGTGATGCTACTCCTTCCTCAAAACACAAGCGTTAGACATCAAGGAATAACATGAGAAATAGTTATTAAAAGCAATTCCCTCGGTAGGCACACCAAAAGAGACGAAGCTATAATAAACAATTAACCCTTAAAACAAATCCTATAAGCAAGATGGGACCAGCCCATACCTATGTTAAGCAAGTTCAGAGATAAGTCTTTAAAGACTTTAGAATTAAATGGTCTTCAATTTACTACCAGACAGGTGCGTGGTACAAACCAAAGCCGACTCAGACCCTATGATACACAAATCCCAAGGCATCTAGGGCAACAATCTTTTTTAGTTCTTCGCAGAAGTCTTCAACGGCAATCTCCAGCCAGATTAGACCAGGGTACATACCAGCAAGAAGGTCTGCTGCTTTGTTTGTTTCTCAAAAAATATGAATGATTCAAAACTGTTCGAACAAGGCAATAAGTCTCCAGATGTCTTTCAAGATCCATTTTGCTTCCCAGGGAGGATCAGCAACTTTGTTGATGTACATAATTGCAAGCAGAGAGTCAGATCCAAGGCAAGCTCTTTTAACTTCATTGTTAATAGCTAGTTGCAGACCCATTCTGATCCCTTGTAGCTCATGAACAGGAACTGTGATACCCTTTGAACTACCTGTAGTAGCATACACAGCAAATCCCAAATGAGTTCAAATAATAGTACCACAACCTCCAAAATTACCTGACAGAGAACCATTAGTGTTGATCATGTGCTCACCTAGTTCAGGTCTTGTCCAAGAGCAATTGATCACAACTTTATGTATGTAGGAAGCTGAGATATTTAAATTGTCCATGAATTTCCTGTTTCTGTCATTATCCTCTACCGAGTTTGTGTTACAAGTCAATTTGCATTTAATCTCAGTAACAATTTCCTGTAGGATTTGATTAGCTTGCTTCTGATTGTTTCTAAAAATTCTGTTGTTCCTTTCAGCCCAAACATGGTAATAAAATGCATTAAAGGCAAGTTTTTTTGCAATAGCAATAGGATCACTACCAGCATAATGTGAAACACACCAAGTAATTTCATCATTCCAGTTTGTATAGTTGTGGACCATACCCAAAACATTCAAAATCCCATCCCATATGTGCTTTGAAAAAGGACAGTAAAAGAATAAATGCTCTTCAGATTCACAAGAAGCACTACATAAGAGACAATTAATACTATTAATAGATCCCCATAAGAGGAGCTTGTCTCAAGTTTTAAGAGCCCTTTTTAGAGCTAGCCACGTAATAAAACTATGTCTTTTAATAGCCTGAGGGAAACAAACAATTTTAGTCCAATGCAATTTAGGATTTTTATGTCTAAGGAAGTTATGTGTATCCTTAAGTGAGTATTCACCATTACTACTAGCTATCCAAACAACTTCATCAGAGCTCACATTATGTATGTCAACATTTCCCAGTAGACTTGAGAAGTCATCAACAAAGGTTGAGAGACCAGGAGGTATATTCTAATCACCATTATGAATTATATTGCTAACATAAGCATTTCTATTAAGAATAGAGTCATATGTGAAGTGAGATTGGTAAAAGGGTAGGAGGGGGCCCTTTGGATGCCAATGGTCATACCATAATCTAGTCTCCCTCCCATCACCAATAGTGTATAAGGCCATTGTACTAGCAGTTCCCAGCTCTTGGAGTAACTTCCTCCAGCACCAGCTACAATCAGCTGTAGGGCTAATGCTCCATAAGTTCCTACCCCTCAAGTAGTTCTTAGTAATCCAGTGGACCCAAATGCTGTCCTTTTGGGCTATAAGAGCCCAAATCTGCCTCATAATAGCTGCTCTATTAGTGGTCTCAATATTCCTGACGTTCAACCCTCCCTCATTACATGGATGACAAGAATCAAGCCAGTTAACATTAGGAGATTTATGATGAAGGTCCACCCCACCCCACAAAAATGTTCTAAAATTTTTATTGATTTTAAAAATTATTCTTTGAGGAGGGATAAAACAGGCACACCAGTAGACATTCATAAAGCTCATAGCAGCCTTAATGAGAAGGAGTCTACCTGTATAAGAGAGGAATCTCCCTTTCCAGGATTGAACTTTGTGGTTGATAGAGTTCATAAGGGGTAGACAGTCATTGTGATTAAGCCTAGTAGAAATAAGGGGCAACCCTAAATATCTAGCAGGAAGAAAACCAACATTAAACCCAAGAGTACTCTTAAGGTTATAAATCTCTGCCACATTTAACCCAGAAGTAAGGAACTCACTCTTATGCAGGTTAACCTCTAAACCAGTGTAATTTTTAAAGAGGCTAAGAGCATCTATAAGGGCCTTGGCAGATGAGGTACTCCCATCCATGAAAGCAAGCAAGTCATCAGCAAAGCAAAGATGAGTAATGACAGGATCACGGCACTTAGGATGCAAAATATATTCACCATCATCAACTTTCTTATGTAAGATTTTAGTCAGCAGTTCCATAACAAGAACAAATAAATAAGGGGATATGGGATCACCTTGTCTGATTCCTCTTTGACCTTGGAAGTAACCTCTAAAAAATCTATTTCAACCTGGAGGTGAGGATCTTTGTGAAAGTTTTATACACTATATTACAACAAGAAGTTGGTCTAAAATCTCCAAAAGCACAAGCTGTGTCAGTCTTGGGTATTAAAGTAATAGTTGTGGCATTCATTTCACCTAATAATTTGCCAGATCTGAAGAAGTTAGTGATAGCCTTAATGTAGTCCTTTCCAACAATGCTCCAACATTTCTTAAAGAAATGGGAGGTGAATCCATCAGGGCCTGGGGACTTATCATCCCCAATATTAGAAAGGGCTTGGGTGATCTCATCAGGAGAAACAGGAGCTGTCAGCCTAGCATTCATAGTGTCATCAACTTGTTCAAGCAACAAATCATTAACAAATTCCAAATTACTAGAGCTGCAGCCTTGAGTGCCCAGGATGTTTTTAAAATACTTAACACTCTCATCTTCAGTATCTTTAGGCTCTTCCAGCCTCTCTCCATTTTCTTTAATAATGAGCTTGATTTTGTTCCTAGCTCTCCTACTTTTGATAGCATGCTGAAAGAATCTAGTGTTATCATCACCTAGGTTTAGCCATTGAACCCTAGATTTTTGTCTAACAATAGACTCTTCAGCTTTAGCTAGCTTGACATAGCTTGACCTACATTGTTTCTCATCATAGGATAATAGACTATCCAAAGGACTGCATTGTAGAGCTTCTTGAGCACAATCAAGGTGTTGTTTTGCAACCTGAACTCTCTCTTCTAAATTGTTAAAATTGTTATGGATCCAAGTGATTAAAGCACTTTTAATCAGTTTAAGTTTAGTCACAAGCTGATACATAGGATTACCTTCAACCACAGCATTTTCCCAGGTCTGTTTGATAAGGGGCATGAAATCAGCATTATCTGTCCAGTGATTGAAGAATCTGAATGGTTTAGGACCATTACCTGGATCTTTTTGAATAACTGCAATCATTGGGGAATGATCTGAGATCCCTTGATTCAAGAACTCAACTTCAGTATCTGGCATTTGGTTGATCCACGCAGTATTTATGAGGAGGACTCTATCAATTTTGGTGGCCACTCTATCTTCTCCAATTCTACAATTTGACCAAGTAAGGTAAGCTCCCTTATACCTACAATCAAAGAGATCAGCCGAATTTAGACAATTAAGCATGTCTACAAAATGTGATGGTCGAAATTCACCACCCCCAACTCTCTCTTGGTTGTTAAGAATACAATTAAAATCTCCAAGAAGGATCCATGGCTTATTATGCAGACTAGAATGATAAGTGATCCTGTCCCATAATTGTAACCTCTCAGTGTAACTGTTACTACCATATACAATAGTAACACAAAATTGTTGGCCATCAGGTAGTGTAGCTTCAGAAAGATAGCCTGATCAAGTTTGTCAATTAATGTAAGAGACACCAATTCTACCAAGCTGAGAGTGCTCATAATTGGTGAACAACCCCCAACCAGGTCTAATATTGTTAAAGATGGAGTCCTTGTGTTTTTCCATAATTTTAGTTTCAACAAGACCAACAATAGGAGTATTAAACCTCTTAATAAGAGCCCTAACTTCTTTTTGTTTTACATAGTCATTAAGACCTCTAGAGTTCCAACACATGGCATTAATCATAATGAAAATGGCTTGTATGGTCACAAGTTTCTAAGGTAGACTTAGTAAGAATAAGGCCCCATATGATGACCACAGAAGCTTTAGCACAAGACAAAATAAGAAAATAGTAAAGCACTCCAATAGTCCAATCCATAACCACTATAAAAATAGTGGTCATAACAGGATTATTAGGCCTATATACCTTCCAACAAGGATTAAGATGCACCTTCATAGCTCCATAAAGATAACACATCACCAAGAAATTCAAACCTGCAAGTCTAGTCACCATCACCATCAATCCTTGCATAGTCACAAAGATATGAGGGGCATGATTTTTTTTTTTGTAAAATCAAAGAACATAGGTATGAGGCCAGCATTAGATCACAATTCGGAGAAGCTAAGCAACTGGAAGCTCGTTTGTGAGGTTGCATCATTTCTAAGAGTATCATCTAGCCGGACAACATGCTACGATTGTTCCCAAATGAACCGCAATACTCCCGGTATAAATTTTAGACCGGTACGGATTTCGCACCTCTCCGATACTTTAGATCGCAATTCGGAGAAGCTTGGCTACCGGCAACTCGTTTGAGAGGTTGTATCGTTCTAAAAGTTTCTTCACGGCCGACATCATGCTAGAATTCTTCCCAAATGAATCGCAATACTCCCGGTGTGAATTTTCGACCGGTACGGATTTCGTACCTCTCCGGTGCTTTAGATCGCAATTCGGAGTAGCTTGGCTACCGACAACTCGTTTGAGAGGATGAATCATTTTTAAGAGTTTCTTATTGCCCGACAACATCCTAGAATTGATTCCAAATGTATCGCAATACTCCCGGTATAAATTGAAGACCGGTACGGATTTCACACCTCTCCGATGCTTTAGATCGCAATTCGGAGAAGCTTGGCTACCGGCAACTCGCTTGAGAGGTTGTACCATTTATAAGAGTTTCTTCAGAGCCAACATCATGCTAGGATTCTTCCCAAATGAATCGCAATACTCCCGGTGTAAATTTTCGACCGGTACGGATTTCGTACCTCTCCGGTGCTTTAGATCGCAATTCGGAGAAGCTTGGCTTTTGGCAACTCGTTTGAGAGGATGGATCATTTCTAAGAGTTTCTTCTTGCCTGACAACATCCTAGGATTGTTCCCTAATGAATCGCAATACTCCTGGTGCACATTTTTGACCGGTACGGATTTCGGACCATTCCGATGCTTTAGATCGCAATTCGGTGAAGCTTGGTTGCCAGCAACTTGTTTGAGAGGTTGGTTCATTTCAAAGAGATTTATCTCGCCCGACAACTTGCTAGGATTGTTCCCTAATGAATCGAAATATTCCAAAGCTGAAATTTCGACCGGTACAAACTTCGTACCTCTATGATACTTTAGATCTCAATTCTGAGATGCTTGGCTACCAGCAACTTGATAGTGAGGTTGGATCATTTCTAAGAGATCATTCATGCCCGACAACAAGATAGGATAGTTTCCAAATGAATCACAATACTCCATGTGTGACTTTTCGACAGGTAGGGATTTCGTACTTCTCCGATGCTTTTGATCGCAATTCGGAGAAGCTTAGTTGCCGACAACTCGTTTGGTTGGTTAGATCGTTTCTAATATTATTTTCTCACCCAAAAACATAGTAGGATTGTTTCCAAATGAATCTCTATACTCCCTATGTAAATTTTTGACAGGTACGGATTTTGTACCTCTCCGGTGCTTTAGAACGCAATTCAGAGAAGCTTTGCTTCCGGCAACTCGTTTGAGAGGATGGAAAATTTCTATGAGTTTCTTCTAGCCGGAGAACATCCTAGGATTGTTGCCAAATGAATCGCAGTACTTCTGGTGTGAATTTTTGACCAGTACGTATTTCGTACCACTCCGATTCTTTAGATCGCAATTCGGAGAAGCTTGGCTACCAGTAACTTGTTTGAGAGGTTGGTTCATTTCAAAGAGATTTATCTCGCCCGATAACATGCTAGGATTGTTCCCTAATGAATCGAAATATTCCAAAGCTGAAATTTGGACCAGTACGGATTTCGTACCTCTACGATTCTTTAGATCGCAATTCTGAGATGCTTGGCTACCCGCAACTAGTTAGTGAGGTTGAGCCGTGTCTAAGAGATCCTTCACGCCCGGCAACAAGATAGGATTGTTCCCAAAAGAATCGCAATACTCCCTGTGTGACTTTTCGACCGGTACGGATTTCGTACCTCTCTGATGCTATAGATCACAATTCGGAGAAGATTGGCTACCGACAACTCGTTTGGTAGGTTGATCGTTTCTAAGAGTATCTTCTAGCCTGAAAAAATGCTAGGATTGTTTCCAAATTAATCTCTATAATCCTTGTGTGAATTTTTGACCAGTACGGATTTTGTTCCTCTCCGATGCTTTAAATCGCAATTCGGAGAAGCCTTACTACCGATAACTCGCTTGTGAGGTTAGATGAATTCTAAGATTTTCTTCACACCTGACAACATACTATGATTGTTCCCAAATGAATCACAATAATCTCGGTGCAAATATTAGACCGGTACAGATTTTGTGCCTCTTCTATGATTTAGATCGCAATTCGGAGAATCTTTGTTACAGGCAACTCGTTTGAGAGGTTGGATCGTTTCTAAGAGTATCTTCTCGCCCGACAACATGCTTGGATTCATAATAAATCGTAATACTCCCTGTATGAATTTTTGACCGGTACGGATTTCATACCTCTCCGATGCTATAGATCGCAATTCGGAAAAGCTTGGCTACCGAGAACTCGTTTGGTTGGTTAGATCATTTCAAAGAATATCTTCTCTCCTGTAAGCATGCTTGGATTGTTTTCAAATTATTCTCTATACTACCTGTATGAATTTTCGACCGGTACGAATTTCATACCTCTCTGAAGCTTTAGATCGCAATTCGGTGAAGCTTGGCGTACAGCAACTCGTTTGAGAGGTCGGATCGCTTCTAATAGCTTATTCTCGCCCGACAACATGCTTGGATTGTACCCAAATAAATCCCAATACTCCCGGTGTGAATTTTTGACCGGTACGGATTTTGTACCTCTCCAATGATTTAGATTGCAATTCTGGGAAGTTTGGCTACCGGCAAGTGGTTTTAAAGGTTTGATCATTTCAACGAGTTTCTTCTCGCCCGAAACTTGCTAGAATTGTTCCCAAATGAATCACAATACTCCTGGGGTGAATTTTTTACCGGTACGGATTTCGTACCTCTCCGATGCTTTAAAACGCATTTCATAGAAGCTTGCCTACCGGAACTCGTTTGAGAGGTTGGTTCATTTCCAATAGTTTTTTCTCGACCGACAACATGCTAGGATTGCTCCCAAATCAATCGCAAAACTCGGTGAGAATTTTAGACAGATACAGATTGCGTACCTCCCCGATGCTTTCGATCACAATTTGGAGAAGCTTGTCTACCGGCAACTTGATTTAGATGTTGGAACGCTTCTAAAAGTTTTGTCTCACCCAAAAACATGCTAGGATTGTCCCCAAATGAATCGCGTTAATCCCGGTGTGAATTTTCGACCGGTACGGATTTCGTACCTCCCCGGTGCTTTAGATCGCAATTCGGAGAAGCTTGGCTACCGGCAACTCGTTTGAGAGGATAAATAATTTCTAAGAGATTCTTATTGCCCGACAACATCCTAGAATTGTTCCCAAATGCATCGCAATACACCCGGCGAGAATTTTTGACCGGTACGGATTTTGTACCACTGCGATGCTTTAGATTGCAATTCAGAGAAGCTTGGCTACCGGCAACTTGTTTGAGAGGTTGGATCATTTCAAAGAGATTTATCTCGTCCGACATTATGCTGGGATTGTTCCCTAATGAATCGAAATATTCCAATGGTGAAATTTCGACCGGTACGGATTTCGTACTTCTATGATGCTTTAGATCGCATTTTTGTGAAGCTTGGCTACCAGCATCTAGTTAGTGAGGTTAGATCGTTTCTAAGAGTTCCTTCGCGCCTGACAGCATGCTAGGATTCCTCCCAAATTAATCGCAATACTCCCTGTATGACTTTTCGACCGGCACGGATTTCGTACCTCCCGATGCTATAGATCATAATTCGGAGAAGCTTGGCCACCGACAACTAGTTTGGTTGGTTAGATTATTTCTAAGAGTATCTTCTCGCCCGAAAACATGCTAGGATTGTTTCCAAATGAATCTCTATACTCCATGTGTGAATTTTCGGTCGGTACGGATTTCGTACCTCTCCGATGCTTTAGATCGCAATTCGGGGAAGCTTTGCTACCGACAACTCGCTTGTGAGGTTAGATCAATTCTGAAATTTTCTTCACCCCCGACAACATACTATAATTGTTCGCAAATGTATCACAATAATCTCGGTGCAAATTTTAGACCGGTACAGATTTTGTGCCTCTTCTATGCATTAGATCGCAATTCGGAGAAGCTTGGTTACAGGCAGTTCGTTTGAGAGGTTGGATTGTTTCTAAGTATATCTTCCCGCCCAGCAACATGCTAGGATTGTACCCAAATGAATCGCAATACTCCCTCTGTGACTTTTCGACCGGTACAGATTTCGTACCTCTCCGATTCTATAGATCACAATTCGGAGAAGCTTGGCTACCGACAAGTCATTTGGTTGGTTATATCGTTTCTAAGAGAATGTTCTCGCCTGAAAATATGCTAGGATTGTTTCCAAATGAATCTCTATACACCTTGTGTAAATTTTCGACCGGTACGTATTTCGTACATCTCCGATGCTTTAGATCGCATTTCGGTGAAGCCTGGCTTCCAACAACTCGTTTGAGTGGTCGGATCGCTTCTAATAGCTTCTTCTCGCCCGACCACATGCTTGGATTGTTCCCAAATAAATCGCAATACTCCGGGTGTGAATTTTTTACCGGTACGGATTTCAAACCTTCCCGATGCTTTAGATCGCAATTCGGAGAAGCATGGCTACCGACAACTCGGTTGAGAGGTTGGTTCGTTTCTAAGAATTTTTTTCGCCAAACAACATACTAAGATTGTTCACAAATGAATCGCAATTCGGAGAAGCTTGGCTACCGACAACTTGTTTGTGTGGTTGGATCGTTTATGAGAGTTCCTTCATACCTGACAACATGCTAGGATTGATCCCAAATGAATCACAATAATCCTTGTGTGACTTTCGACCGGAGCGGATTTCGTACCACTCCGATTCTTTAGAACGCAATTCAGAGAAGCTTGGCTACCAGGAACTTGTTTGAGAGGTTGGTTCATTACAAAGAGATTTATCTCGCCCGACAACATGCTAGGATTGTTCCTAATGAATCGAAATATTCCAAAGCTGAAATTTCGACTGTACGGATTTCGTACTTCTACGATGCTTTAGATCGAAATTCTGAGATGTTTGGATACCAGCAACTAGTTAGTGAGGTTGGATCGCTTCGAAGAGATCCTTCACGCCCGACAACATGATTGGATTGTTCCCAAATGAATAGCAATAATTCCTGTGTTACTTTTCGACCGGTAAGGATTTCCTATCTCTCTGATGCTATAGATCACAATTCGAAGAAGCTTGGCTACCGACAACTCGTTTGGTTGATTAGATCATTTCTAAGAATATTTTATAACCCGAAAACATGCTAGGATTATTTCCAAATGAATCTCTATACTCCCTATATGAATTATCGACCGGTACGAATTTCGTACCTCTCCGATGCTTTAGATCACAATTTGGAGAAGCTTGGCAACCGGCAACTCGCTTGAGAGGTTGTATCATTTCTAAAAGTTTCTTCATGGCCGAGATCATGCTAGGATTCTTCCCAAATGAATCGCAATACTCCAGTGCTTTAGATCGCAATTCGGTGAAGCTTTGCTACCGGCAACTCGTTTGAGAGGATGGATCATTTCAAAGAGATTTTAATTGCTTGACAACATTTTAGGATTGTTCCCAAATGAATCGCAATACTCCCGGAGTGAATTTTTGACCGGTACGGATTTCATGCCACACCGATGCTTTAGATCGCAATTCGGAGAAGCTTGGCTACCGGCAACTTGTTTGAGAGGTTGGATCATTTCAAAGAGATTTATCTCGCCCGACAACATGTTAGGATTGTTCCCTAATGAATCGAAATATTCCATAGGCAAAATTTCGACCTGTACGAATTTCGTACCTCTACGATTCTTTAGATCGCAATTCTGAGATGCTTGGCTACGATCAACAAGTTAGTGAGGTTGGATCATTTCTATGAGGTCCTTCACTCCCGACATCATGCTAGAATTGTTCCCAAATGAATCGCAATACTCCCTGTGTGACTTTTCGACCGATACGGATTTCTTAGCTCTCCGATGCTATAGATCACAATTCGGAGAAGCTTGGCTACCGACAACTCGTTTGGTTGGTTAGATCATTTCTAAGAGTATCTTCTCGCCCGAAAACATGCTAGGATTGTTTCCAAATTAATCTTTATACTCCCTGTGTGAATTTTCGACCAGTACGGATTTTGTGCCTCTCCGATGCTTTAGATCGAAATTTAGAGAAGCTTTGCTACCGACAACTCGCTTGTGAGGTTAGATAGCAATAATCCCATTGAGAATTATTGACCGGTACGGATTTCGTACCTCTCCGATGCTATAGATCGCCATTCGGAGATGCTTGGCTACCGACAACTTGTTTGGTTGGTTAGATCGTTTCATAGAGTATCTTCCGCCCAAAAACAAGCTTGGATTCTTTCTAAATGAATCTCTATACTCCCTGTGTGAATTTTCGACCGGTACTAATTTAGCACCTCTCGGATGCTTTAGATCACAATTCGGTGAAGCTTGGCTTCCAGCAACTCGTTTGAGAGGTTGGATCGCTTCTAATAGCATCTTCTTGCCCGACAACATTCTTGGAATGTACCCAAATAAATCGTAATAGTCCCGGTGTGAATTTCTGACTTGTACGGATTTTGTACCTCTCCAATGATTTAGATTGCAATTCTGAGAATCTTGGCTACCGACAACTAGTTTGAGAGGTTGTATCGTTTCAACGAGTTCCTTCTCCGCCCGAGAACTTGCTAGAATTGTTCCCAAATGAATCACAATACTCCCGGGGTTAATTTTTCACCGGTACGAATTTCGTACCACTCCGATGTTTTAAAACCCATTTCGTAGAAACTTGCCTACCGGAACTCGTTTGTGTGTTTTTTCATTTCTAAGAGTTTTTTCTCGCTCGACAGCTTGCAAGGATTGTTCCAAAATCAATCGCAATACTCGGTGAGAATTTTAGACCGGTACAGATTTCGTACCTCCCCGATGCTTTAGATCGCATTTTGGAGAATCTTGTCTTCCAACAACTTGATTGAGAGGATGGACCATTTCTAAAGGCTTCTTCTCGCCCGAATACATGCAAGGATTATCCCCAAATGAATCGCATTAATCCCGGTGTGAATTTTCGACCGGTACGGATTTCGTACCTCTCCGGTGCTTTAGATCACAATTCAGAGAAGCTTGGCAACCGGCAACTCGTTTGAGAGGATGAATCATTTCTAAGAGTTTCTTATTGCCCGACAATATCCTAGGATTGTTCCCAAATATATTGCAATACTCCCGGCGTGAAGTTTTTACCGGTACGAATTTCGTACCACTCCGATGCTTTAGATCGCAATTCGGAGAAGCTTGGCTACCGGCAACTTGTTTGAGAGGTTAGATCATTTCAAAGAGATTTATCTCGCCCGACATCATGATGGGATGGTTTCCTAATGAATCGAAAAATTCTAGAGGTGAAATTTCGACCGGTACGGATTTCGTACTTCTACGATGCTTTAGACCGCATTTCTGAAAAGCTTGGCTACCAGCAACTAGTTAGTGAGGTTGGATCATTTTTAGGAGTTCCATCACGTCCGACAACATGCTAGGATTCTTCCCAAATGAATCGCAATAATCCCTGTGTGACATTTCGACCGACACGGTTTTCGTACCTTTCCGATGTTATAGATCACAATTCGGAGAAGCCCTGCTACCGACAACTCGCTTGGTTGGTTAGATCATTTCTAATAGTATCTTCACGTCCGAAACAAGCCAGGAAAGTTTCCAAATGAATTTCTATACTCCCTGTATGAATTTTCGACCGGTACGGATTTCGTACCTCTCCGATGCTTTAGACCACAATTCGGAGAAGCTTTGCTACCGACAACTCGCTTGTGAGGTTAGATCAATTCTAAGATTTTCTTCACACCCGACAACATACTATGATTGTTCCCAAATGAATCGCAATAATCTCTGTGCAAATTTTAGACCGGTACAGATTTTGTGCCTCTACTATGCTTTAGAGCGTAATTCGGAGAAACTTGGTTACAGATAGATCGTTTGAGAGGTTGGATCGTTTCAAAGAGTATCTTCTCCCCCGACAACATCTTAGGATTGTTCCCAAATAAATCGCAATACTCCCAATGTGACTATTCAGCCAGTACGGATTTCGTACCGCTCGATTGCTATAGATCACAATTCGGAGAAGCTTGGCTACCGACAAGTCGTTTGGATGGTTATATCATTTCGATGAGTATCTTTTCGCCCGAAAACATGCTTGGATTGTTTCCAAATGAATCTCTATGCTCCCTGTGTGACTTTTCGACCGGTACGAATTTCGTACCTCTCGGATGCTTTAGATCGCAATTCGGTGAAGCTTGGCTTCCAGCAACTCGTTTGAGAGGTTGGATCGCTTCTAATAGCTTCTTCTCGCCCGACAACATGCTTCGATTTTACCCAAATAAATTGCAATACTCCCGGTGTAAATTTCTGACCGGTACAGATTTTGTACCTCTCCAATGATTTAGATTACAATTCTGAGAAGCTTGGCTACCGGTACCTAGTTTGAGAGGTTGGATCGTTTTAACGATTTTCGTCTCGCCCGACTGCTTGCAAGAATTGTACCTAAATGAATCGCAATACTCCCGGGGTGAATTTTTGACCGGTACGGATTTCGTACCTCTCCGATGCTTTAAATTCATTTAGTTGAAGCTTGCCTACCGGAACTCATTTGAGAGCTTCGTTCATTTCTAAGAGCTTTTGCTCGCCCGACAACATGCTAAGACTGTTCCCAAATCAATCGCAAATCTCGGTGAGAATTTTAGACCGCTACATATTTCGTACTTCCCCGATGCTTTAGATCGCAATTTGGAGAAGCTTGTCTACCGGCAACTTGATTGAGAGGTTGGACCATTTCTAAAAGTTTCTTCTCGCCCGAAAACATGTTAGGATTGCCCCCAAATGAATCGCATTAATCCCGGTGTGAATTTTCTACCGGTACGGATTTCGTACCTCTCCTGTGCTTTAGACTCGTTTCAGAGGATGAATCATTTCTAAGAGCTTTTTATTGCCCGGTAACATCTTAGGATTGTTCCCAATTGTATCGCAATACTCCCGGCGTGAATTTTTGACCGATATGGATTTCATACAACTCCGATGCTTTAGATCGCAATTCGGTGAAGCTTGGCAACCGGCAACTTGTTTGAGAGGCTGGATCATTACAAAGAGATTAATCTCGCCCGACATCATGCTAGGATTGTTCCCTAATGAATAGAAATATTCCAAAAGTGAAATTTCGACCGGTACGGATTTCGTACTTCTACGATGCTTTAGATCGCATTTCTGAGAAGCTTTGCTGCCAGCAACTAGTTAGTGAGTTTGGATTGTTTCTAAGAGTTCCTTCATGTTCGACAACATACTAGGATTCTTCCAAAATGAATCGCAATACTCCCTGTGTCACTTTTTGACCGGCACGGATTTCGTACCTCTTCGATGCTATAGATCACAATTCGGAGAAGCTTGGCTGCCGACTACACGTTTGGTTGGTTAGATCATTTCTAAGAGTATCTTCTCCCCCGAAAACATGCTAGGATTGTTTCCAAATGAATCTCTATACTCCTTGTGTAAATTTTTGACCGGCACGAATTTCGAATTTCGTACATCTCCGATACTTTAGATCGTATTTCGGCGAAGCCTGGCTTCCAGCAACTTGTTTGAGAGGTCGGATCACTTCTAATAGCTTCTTCTCGCCCGACCACATGTTTGGATTGCACCCAAATAAATCGCAATACTCCCGGTGTGAATTTTTTACCGGTACGGATTTCGAACCTCCCCGATGCTTTAGATCGCATTTCGGATAAGCATGGCTACGGCAACTCGTTTGAGTGGTTGGATCATTTCTAAGAATATTTTTCGCCAGACAACATACTAGGATTGTTCACAAATGAATCGCAATTTGGTGAAGCTTGGCTACCGACAACTTGTTTGTGAGGTTGGATCGTTTCTGAGAGTTCCTTCATGCCTGACAGCATGCTAGGATTGTTCCCAAATGAATCACAATACTCCTTGTGTGACTTTCGACCGGAACGGATTTCGTACCACTCCGATGCTTTAGATCGCAATTCGGAGAACTTGGCTACAGGGAACTTGTTTGAGAGGTTGGTTAATTACAAAGAGATTTATCTTGCCCGACATCATGCTAGGATTGTTCCTAATGAATGGAAATATTCCAAAGCTGAAATTTCGACCGGTACGGATTTCATAACTCTGCGATGCTTTAGATCGAAATTCTGAGATGTTTGGATACCAGCAACTAGTTAGTGAGGTTGGATCATTTCGAAGAGATCCTTCACGCCCGACAACATGATTGGATTGTTCCCAAATGAATCGCAATACTTCCTGTGTGACTTTTCGACCGGTAAGGATTTTGTACCTCTCTGATGCTATAGATCACAATTCGAAGAAGTTTGGCTACCGACAACTCGTTTGGTCGATTAGATCATTTCTAAGAGTATTTAATAACCCGAAAATATGCTAAGATTGTTTACAAATGAATCTCTATACTCCCTGTATGAATTTTCGACCGGTACAGATTTCGTACCTCTCCGATGCTTTAGATCACAATTCGGAGAAGCTTGGCTATCGGCAACTCATTTCAGAGGTTGTATCGTTTCTAAAAGTTTCTTCATGGCCGAGATCATGCAAGGATTCTTCCCAAATGAATCGCAATACTCCAGTGCTTTAGATCGCAATTCGGAGAAGCTTTGCTACCGGCAACTGGCTTGAAAGGATGGATCATTTCAAAGAGTTTTTAATTGCTTGACAACATTTTAGGATTGTTCCTAAATGAATTGCAATACTCTCGGAGTGAATTTTTGACCGGTACGGATTTCATGCCACACCGATGCTTTAGATCGCAATTCAGAGAAGCTTGGCTACTGGCAACATGTTTGTGAGGTTGGATCATTTCAAAGTAATTTATCACGCCCAACAACATGTTAGGATTGTTCCCTAATGAATCAAAATATTCCAAAGGCAAAATTTTGACCGGTACGAATTTCATACCGCTACGATTCTTTAGATCGGAATTCTGAGATGCTTGGCTGCGATCAACTAGTTAGTGAGGCTGGATCATTTCTATGAGTTCCTTCACGCCCGACAACATGCTTGGATTGTTCCCAAATGAATCGCAATACTCCCTGTGTGACTTTTCGACCGATACGGATTTTGTACCTCTCCGATGCTATAGATCACAATTCGGAGAAGCTTGGCTACCGACAACTTGTTTGGTTGGTTAGATTGTTTCTATGAGTATCTTCTCGCCCGAAAACATGCTAGGATTGTTTCCAAATTAATCTCTATACTCCCTGTGTGAATTTTCAAACAGTACGGATTTTGTGCCTCTCCGATGCTTTAGATTGCAATTTGGAGAAGCTTTGCTACCGACAACTCGTTTGTGAGGTTAGATCGCAATAATCCTATTGAGAATTATTGACCGATAAGGATTTCGTACCTCTCCGATGCGATAGATCAGCATTCGGAGATGCTTGGCTACCGACAACTCGTTTGGTTGGTTAGATCGTTTCAAAGAGTATCTTCTCGCCCGAAAACATGCTTGGATTTTTTCCAAATGAATCTCTATACTCCCTGTGTGATTTTTCGACCGGTACGAATTTCGTACCTCTCGGATGCTTTAGATCGCAATTCGGTGAAGCTTGGCTTCCAGCAACTCGTTTGAGAGGTTGGATCGCTTCTAATAGCTTCTTCTCGCCCGACAACATGCTTGGATTGTACCCAAATAAATCGCAATACTCCCGGTGTGAATTTTTGACTTTGACGGATTTTGTACCTCTCCAATGATTTAGATTGCTATTCTGAGAAGCTTGGCTACCGACAACTAGTTTGAGAGGTTGTATCGTTTCAACGAGTTTCTTCTCGCCCGACAACTTGCTAGAATTGTTCCCAAATGAATCGCAATACTCCCGGGGTGAATTTTTCACCGGTACGGATTTCGTACCATTCTGATGCTTTAAAACGAATTTCGTAGAAACTTGCCTACCGGAACTCGTTTGAGAGTTTTTCATTTCTAAGAGTTTTTTCTCGCCCAACAACATGCTAGGATTGTTCCCAAATCAATCTCAAAACTCGATGAGAATTTTAGACCGGTACAGATTTCATACCTCCCCGATGCTTTAGATCGCATTTTGGAGAATCTTGTCTTCCGACAACTTGATTGAGAGGTTGGACCGTTTCTAAAAGCTTCTTCAGGCCCGAAAACTTGTAAGGATTGTCCCCAAATGAATCGCATTAGTCCCGGTGTGAATTTTCGGCCGGTACGGATTCCGTACCTCTCCGGTGCTTTAGATCGCAATTCGGAGAAGCTTGGCTACCGGCAACTCGTTTGAGAGGCTGAATCATTTCTAAGAGTTTCTTATTGCCCGACAATATCCTAGGATTGTTCCTAAATATATCGCAATACTCCCGGTGTGAAGATTTTACCGGTACGGATTTCGTACCACTCCGATGCTTTAGATTACAATTCAGAGAAGCTTGGCTACCGACAACTTGTTTGAGAGGTTGGATCATTTCAAAGAGATTTATCTCGCCCGACATCATGATGGGATGGTTCCCTAATGAATCGAAATATTCCAAAGGTGAATTTTCGACCGGTACAGATTTTGTACTTCTACAGGTAAAGGTAGAACAAAGTTAAACTTTATCAAACCTGATATTGCCAATGGGAGGATTGCCATTAAAGTTAAAAACCAGGAATTCATGGATGGTATTATTACTAGCTCAGAGTACTTGGTGGGATGCTTTGTTGGCAGAAGGCTGGCCTATCCTTTTGTTAAAGAGACACTTACTAAATTATGGGATATCAAGGGTGATTTTGAGATGACCCTTCAAGGGCTGAATGTCTTCTTCTTCAAATTTGGGTGTGTTGAAGATAGAAACAAAGTTCTTGAGATGGGCACACAATATATTGCTAGTAGGGTATTCGTCATTCGGGAATGGAGACCCTTTATCGAGATGGAAACTCTTAATTTCAATTCCATACCAGTTTGGGTGATCATCAAGAACATCCCCCATCACATGAGGTCTAGTGAAGGATTTGCTAGAATTGCCAGCACTTTAGGTAACTCTCTATACTCTGATAGATACACGGAAGATAATATGGCTACATCCTCTTTTGCTAGGGTTTGCGTGGAAGTGTCGGCTTCTAGTGAGAGGCCAGGATCCATGCAAGTGTATTATGGAACTAATGGTGAATACTCTTCAGTTTTGTTTAAGTATGCTTGGGTTCCTATTTGTTGCAGACACTGCAAGGTCTTTGGTCATATCTTGGAGACCTGTGATGTTGCCCCGAAGGAGACTCCGGTGAATCCTAACAAATCAGCCACAAAATCCAATCAAGACAAATCTAAAGAGGTTGATGAAGACGGGTTCATTAGACCTAATCCTAAGAACACAATCAAAGTAAAGGCTACAGAACAGGCTAACGATAAATCTAATAGATTTGAGACACTGCAAGTTGAAAGTTCTGAAGATGAAGAACAACACAAAAGTAAAACTACCAATGTTATGGATAAAGGCAAAACAATTGTTGTGGACAAACAGTCAGCCAAAACAGTCAACTTTTATGGTAAAAAGCAAGCTAAGAGGGATGAGAACAATTCACTATACTCCACCAGCAAAAGAGATAAGCCGTATTACAAGGAAATTCCCTCTAAAGAAAAGTATACTATGTCACCGGAGGAGATCCTTGCAGCTAACAAAATCAAAAAGCAAATAAACCAAAAGAACCTTAGGAAAGAGGGGGGATCCAAAAGATTTTGATGAGTGCTACAACTTCTTGCATGGGTGTGAATGAGACCATTATAACACAAAACCTTTTCAAGAGTGTTTTTAGGGTTTTTTGGCTTGAGAGAGCTTTTGAGACCAGCACCCTCTTGGGAGAGTGATCTTCTTACTGGTTGTTATCTGTTTCAGGAGCTTGGAAGGAGCTGGATTTTATTCTGCAGGGGCCGTCCCCCAGAATCTCTCAAAACTTCAAATGTAGTAGTGAGGGAGAGGATGTGGTGGCCACTAGGAGAGGCCTTATTTTAGAATTCTACTTTCTGACTCCTCCTTGAGTCTTAAATTATTCTTCTACTTGTAGCTCCCTGTTGGCTCATCATTTGGTTACTGAGTGCAGTAGGATTTCTTTGCTTAGTTCTTCCAGAACTAGGATTAAGAGTAGTATATGGAACTGGTACTTTCATCACTCCTGTAATATCTTTTGGGCTTGCTGGGCTAGGCTCCTACCCATTTGTATTTACTTCGATGATCAAATTCTCCTTTTTCATTATACTTATTCTTGTTACCTCCAAATGGTTAGTTTTGAGATAGGTTTAGTCCGTAGTATTGAGAATAGCTGGGCCAGGCTCCTTACTCAAATACTCAGACTGAATCCTTACTCCTACCCCCAGGATGGGTCTACTTTTGTCTTACATGGTCACAAGTTTATCACCCCTCCAAACAACTTTTTTAATAGAAATGCTTCAAGCTGGGTTAGGCTCCTTTTTCATTTTAATTATTGGGTTGGTTGGGTCTTGATAACTTTGGGGACTCTATGTTACCACTATACTGTTCTTTTCCTTATTGACTCCTTTGGCTGTGATGTTTGTTGGGCTAAGCTCCTTTCTCACTTTCCTAAGGTGAGCGATGGGCACTGGATTATATTGTGGATAACATGCTTTTGTGAATTCTCCTACGATCCTTGTGCTGGGGCCAGCTGGGCTAGGCTCCTCCCCCAGTATGGGGACCAGTGGGTTTATTTACTTCTTTCTCATGCTTGCAGGTTAGGAGACTCGCCTTTTCAAACTAAGAGGTCAGGTACTATGCCCCCTGCTCATGGAAGGTTCTTCTCCTCTGTCTTTCTGTCCTTCTTGTAATATGATGACCTCCTTTTCCAATTTGGGACTTAACAATTTTGCTGGTGTTGACAGCTTTACTCTTGGCCTTATTACTCTTGTTTTTTGATGTTTAACTCTATTTTCTGGAATACTAGGGGTCTTAATATGTCTTTGAAACAGAAAGAAGTTAGAAGAATGATCATCGCTGAAAAATCCTCTATGGTGGGCCTTGTGGAAACAAAAATTAGGAAAGGCAATGAACAAGCTATTATCAACTCTATGTGCCCCTGCTGGAAATGGACTACTTGTGATAGTGTCGTGAAAGGCCGAATGTTACTTTGCTTGGATCCTAATGTTCTTGATGTCACTATTCTCAGAAGATCTACCCAAGCCATTCACTGTCATGTCAAACATTATGATAAAGACCTGCTTGTCTCTCTTATCTATGCTTCTAATGATCCTACATAAAGGGAGGAACTCTAGACTGATTTGCTTACCCTCTCTTCCTGCTTTGACAAAGCCTGGTGTGTTGTTGGTGACTTTAATGCTCCTTTCTCTAATTCTGATAAAGTTGGAGGGAGACTTGTCCACTATACTGCCATGGAAAACATTACAGACTGGTTGCACCAGACTGGGTTGTTGGATATGAGGTTTAGGGGCTGTAACTTCACATGGACTAATAAGGCTACCAAGGCTGAGGATAGAATTTTGTGTAAGATTGATAGATGCCTGGTTAATGTAAAGATGGTAAACTTATATGGGGATGGGTTTGCTGACTTCCTTCCTCCAGGTATTTCTGACCACTGCTCCATTATTGTTAGACTTATTCCTTCTTCTGTGCAAATTAAAAGGACTTTTAAATACTATAACTATTGGGCTGATCATACTGGGTTTAAAAGACATTGTCACCAAAGCTTGGAATACTAGTGTTTCTGGTAATCCCATGCTTAAACTTGGAATCACTAAAGTTGACTTGAAAAACTGGAGAAAGTGCACTCATGACCATCTCTCTCTTGCTGTTCAAGATTCTAGGGAGGCCCTTACTAAAATTCAGATACAAATTCAAAGTAACCCCTTGGATGAAAATCTTGGTACTCTTGAGAGAGATTATGTTAGTAAGTTCATTGACTTATCCAACCAAGAGGAAGCTATGTTAAGGCAAAGATCTAGGGCTAGCCAGTTAGCCCTTGGAGACTCCAATACTAAATTCTTTCATAAGGCCATCTCTGCGAGGAAGTATAGGAACTCCTTGGTTGCCATTGTTCAAGAGAATGGTGAGACTATCTCTGACCATGGATTTGTGGCTCAAAAAGCTATTGATTACTTTACCGATATCCTTGGGAGTCACGATTGTCAGATTGATAGAGAGGGCATCAAGAACCTTAGCTTCAAGGCCAAAGTTTATACCATTGATCATGATATGCTTACTAAGGACGTTGGAGAGAAAGAGATCAAAGATGCTCTCTTTAGCATTGGAGACTCTAAATCTCTTGGCCCTGATGGTTTCAATGCCCATTTTTATAAGAATAATTGAGAAACTATTAAGGTTACTTTTATCAAAGCTATTCAAAAAATTTTCACTAAAAACAAATTGCTTTCACAGGTTAATCACACCTGCCTTACTCTTATTCCCAAAGTTGTTAACCCCTCTACTTTTGGTGACTTTAGACCTATTGCTTGTTGTAATGTGGTTTACAAAGTTATTTCAAAAAAATTGGCCAATAGACTTAAGAGTGTTCTCTTCCCACTTATCTGCCTTAACCAATCAGCCTTTGTTCAAGGTAGGAATATTTGTGATACCTTCCTTATTTCCCATGAGATTCTAAGGAACTACCATAGAATTGTGGGAGCTCCTAAGTGTACTGTTAAGATTGACTTGAGGAAAGCTGATGACCTTATTCAATGGGATGCCATCCTTTGCACGCTTGAAGCCCTTAACTTCCCTGAGAAGTTCATTTTGTGGATTAAAATTTGAATCACTACTCCCCACTACTCTGTTAATGTCAATGGGGCTTGTGAGGGTTATTTTGAGGGCAAAAGAGGGCTGAGGCAGGGAGATCCTATTTCCCCATACCTCTTTGTCATTATTATGGAAATTTTTGGCATCCTTCTTGAGCAAAAATTTACTCAGGGTATGTTTCAACCTCACAAGAAATGTTTTTCACCTCTCCTCACCCACTTGATGTTTGCTGATGACCTCCTCATTTTCTTTGGAGGAGATATCATTTCGGCTTACAACATTAAGGAGTGCCTTTCCCAGTTTACTGATATGACTGGCATGGAGATTAATGCCAATAAATCTAAAAGTTACTTCTCTGTTGTTGATACTGGCACTTAAATTATTGTTAATACTGTGTTGGGCATTGATACTGGGGACCTTCCGTTTAGATACCTTGGTGTTCCTCTCCTGACCACTAGACTTAGATCTAGAGACTGTCACCACCTAATTGAAAGCATGACTTGTAGAATTAAGTCTTGGCAACACAGGTTTCTATATGGAGCTGAAAGGCTCCAACTTATCCAATCTATTTTACAAAATATAGACATTTACTGGATGGGGTTCTTTATTCTTCCTCAGTATACTATTGATTGCATTGTTAAAATTTGTTCCAAATTTCTGTGGCATGGTTATACTGTGGAAAGAGTTACTGCTCCCATATCATGGGCCTCCGTTTGCTTTCCTAAGGAGGAAGGGGGCCTTGGAATTAGATGTCTTAAAACTTGGAATCGTGCTGCTATATTGAGACACACCTTTAGAGCTGCAGCAGGCCAGAATAATATGTGGGTGAACTGGATTAAAGCTAATCTTATCAAGAGGAAGCATTTTTGGGAAATGAAAGTTCCTGGGGACTGTTCTTGGGTTTGGATAAGCATTCTCCAATCAAGGCCTGATGCCCAAAAGTTAGTTAAACATTGTCTTGGAGATGGCAGTAGTACTTTCTTTTGGAAAGATCCTTGGCACCCCACAGGTATCCTCATTTCTCAATTCAAGCAAGAGATAAGGTATGATTCTACTCTTAATCTTAATGCTCATGTGTCTAATATTGTTAATGACTTTTCTTGGGATGTCCCTGATCATATTAGTGTCTCCCTTGGGGAGGATATTATGGAAGGGATTGCCACTACTCCTCTGAGTTTTAACTGTGCTGATAAGGTTGGGTGGTCTCCTTCTAAGGATGGTAGATATTCTATGTCTACTGCCTATGAAGCTCTTAGACCTAGAAGGACCAAAGTTGATTGGGCTAACTTGTGCTGGAACAATCTCTCAACTCCTAAAAGCAACCTTACTACTTGGAAAGCCTTTAGTGGAGGTCTTATGACTCAAGATAAACTTGTTCAAAGAAGAGTTCTTCAAAACTCTGTTTGTAGTTTTTGTAGACTCTATCCTGAAAGTAGTGCTCATTTTATGATGGACTATGTTCTCACAAAAAAATTGTGGAAGAGGCTTCTCCTTAAATGCACTATTAGTAGGGCCCCTCTTAACTTTATTGATGAAACTAAATGGCTAAAGGGTCTGAACAATAAGGAGATCCTATCCCAAATTATCTTTGCTGCCTATAAAACTTTAATGTATCATATATGGATTGAAAGATGCAATAGAATCTTTAGGAATAAGGAATGCACCGCTCAAATTATTTTTGACTCTACTGTTTCTGAGCTAACTTCTAAAATCCTTTGAAGATTAAGACTGTAAAGCACTCTAATAATGCAAGGGAGATTTGCAACTCTTGGGGAATCAGACCTATCTTTTCCAGGAAGGAGATCTTATATGTTAGTTGGAGACCTCCTCTTCCTGACCAATGCATGCTCAATGTTGATGGGGTTTGCAATGGAGGGACTGGAGGTACTATAAGAAATCATCATGGGGTTTGCATTCAGGCTTTTTAGGGTACCTCTGGAAGCAATGACATTGTCCACAATATTCTCCTTAGCATCCTCAAGGGGCTTTCTCTATGCAATGAAAAAAGAATCAGAAATGTTTGTCTGACTACAACCTCTAATGAATGCCTACAACCTCTAATGAAAAAAGAATCAGAAATGTTTGTCTGGCTACAACCTCTCCGATGCTTTAGATCGCAATTTGGAGAAACATGGCTACCGGCAACTCGTTTGAAGGGTTGGATCGTTTCTATGAGTTTCATCTCGCCCGAAAACATGCTCTGATTGTTCCCAAATGAATCACAATACTCTCTGTGTGAATTTTTGACTGGTACGGATTTCGTACCGCTCCGATGCCTTAGATCACAATTCGGTGAATCTTGGCTACCGACAACTTGTTTGAGAGGTCGGATCTTATCTATGAGCTTCATCTCGCCCGACAACATTCTAGGATTCTTTCCAAATCATTCGCAATACTCTCGGCGTAAATTTTAGATCGGTGCAGATTTCGTACCTCTCCGATGCCTTAGATCGCAATTTAGAGAAGCTTGGCTACCGGTAACTCGTTAGAGAGGTTGGATCATTTTTAAAAGTTTCTTCACGCCCGATAACATGCTAGGATTGTTCACATATGAATCACAATACTCCCGGGGTGAATTTTCGACCGGTACAGATTTTTCTACTCTCCGATGCTTTAGGGCGCTATTCGGAGAAGCTTGGAAACCGACAACTCGTTTGAGAGGTTGGATTATTACAAAGAGTATTTTCTCGCCCGACAACATGCTAGGGTTATTCCCAAATAAGTCGCAATAATCCCTGTGTGACTTTTCAACCGGCACGGATTTCTTACCTTTCCGATGCTATTGAACGCAAATCGGAGAAGCTTGGCTACCGACAACTCGTTTGGGAGGTTAGATCGTCCCTAAGAGTTACTTCACACCCGACAACATGTTAGGATTTTTCACAAATGAATCACAATTCTCCCTGTGTGAATTTTTGACCGGTACGGATTTCGTACCTCTCCGATGCTTTAGATCGCAATTCGGAAAAACGTGGCAACCAACAACTCGTTTGAAATGTTGGATCATTTCTAAGAGTTTCTTCACGCCCGACAACATGCTAGGATTGTTCCCAAATATATCGCAATAATCCTATTGGGAATTTTTGACCGGTACAGATTTTGTACCTCCCCGATGCTTTAGATCGCAATTCAGTGAAGCTTGGCAACCGGCAACACGTTTGAGAGGTCAGATCGTTGCAAAGAGATTCTTCTCGCCCGACAACATGCTAGGATTGTTCCCAAATCAATCGCAATACTTGGTGAGAATTTTAGACCGGTACAAATTTCGCACCTCTCCGATGCTTTAGATTGCAATTTTGAGAGCATGGTTGCCGACAACTCGTTTGAGGTTGGATCATTTCGAAGAGTTTCTTCTCGCCCGACAACATGCTACGATTGTTTCCAAATGAATCGCAATATTCCTTTTGTGAATTTTTGAGCGGTACGGATTTCGTACCTCTCCGATGCTTTAGAGCGCAATTCGGGGAAGCTTGGAAACTGGCAACTCGTTTGAGTAGTTGGATCGTTTCTAAGAGTTTCTTATTTCCCGACAACATCCTATGATTGTTCCCAAATGAATCGCAATTATCTCAGGGTGAATTTTTGACCGGTACGGATTTCAAACCTCTCTGATGCTTTAGATCGCAATTCTGAAAAGCTTGGTTACCGGTAACTTGTTTGAGTGGTTGGATCGTTTCTATGAGTTTCTTGCCGCTTGACAACATGATAGGATTGTTTACATATGAATCACAATACACCTGGGGTAAATTTTCGACCGGTACGGATTTCGCACCTCTTCGATGCTTTAGGGTGCAATTCGGAGAAGCTTGGAAGCCGACAACTCGTTCGTGAGGTTGGATCGTTTCTACGAGTATCTTCTTGCTCAACAACATGCTAGGGCTGTTCCCAAATCAATTGCATTACTCCCTGTGTGAATTTTTGACCGGTACGGATTTCAAACCTCTCCGATGCTTTAGATCACATTTCTGAGCAACTTGGTTGCCCTTACTCTTTCAGAGAGGTAGAAATCCGTACCGGTCAAAAATTAATACCGGAAATATTGTGATTCATTTAGGAACAATCCAAGCATATTTTTGGGTGAGAAGATACTCATAGAATCGATCCAGCCACTCAATCGGGCTGCTAGTAGCAAAACTTCACTGATTTTCTATCTAATGCATCAGAGAGGTTCGAAATCCGTGTCGATCAAAAATTCAAATCGGGAGTTCTGCGATTCATTAGGGAATAATCCTAGCACGTTGTTGGGGGTGAAGAAACTCATAGAAACGATCCAACCACTCAAAAGAGTTGCCGATGGCCAAGCTTCTCTGAATTGTGAGCTAAAGCATCGGAGAGGTACGAAATCTGTACCGGTCAGGGAGTATTGCGATTACTTTGGGAACTGCTCTAGCAAGTTGTCGGGCGAGAAGATATTCTTAGAAACTATCCAACCTCTCAAACGAGTTGTCGGCTTCCAAGCTTCTACGAATTGCTCCCTAAAGCATCGGAGAGCTGCAAAATCTGTACCGGTCGAAAATTTACCCCGGGAGTATTACGATTCATATGTAAACAATCATAGCATGTTGTTAAGCGAGAAGAAACACTTAGAAATGATCCAATCTCTCAAACGGGTTACCGGTAACAAGGCTTCTTAGAATTACGATCTAAAGCATCGGAGAGGTATGAAATCCGTACTGGTCAAAAATTCACTCCGAGATAATTGTAATTTATTTGGGAACAATCATAGGATGTTGTCGGGCGAAAAGAAACTCTTAGAAATTATCCAACCTCTCAAACGAGTTGTCGGTAGCCAAGGTTCTCCCAATTGCGATATATAGCATCGGCGAGGAACGAAATCCGTACCGATCGAAAAGTAATACTGGGATTATAGCGATTCATTTGGGAACAATCCTAGCAAATTGTCGGTCTAGGAGATACTTTCAGAAGCAGACCAACCTCTAAAACGAGGTACCGGTACCCAAGCTTCTCAGAATTGCGATCTAAAGCGTCGGAGAGGTAGAAATCCGTACCGGTCAAAAATTAACACTGGGAGTATTGCGATTCATTTGGGAATAATCCTAGCATATTTTCGGGCGAGGATACTCTTCGAATCGATCCAGCCACTCAAACGAGCTGCCAGTAGCCAAGCTTCACTGATTTGCGATCTAATGCATCAGAAAGGTACGAAATCCGTACCGATCAAAAATTCACATCGGGAGTTTTACGATTCATTAGGGAACAATCCTAGCATGTTGTTGGGGGTGAAGAAACTTATAGAAACGATCCAACCACTCAAACGGGTTGCCGGTGGCCAAGCTTCTCTGAATTGCGATCTAAAGCATCGGAGAGGTACGAAATCCGTACCGGTCAAAAATTCACACCGGGAGTATTGCGATTCATTTGGGAACAATACTACCATGTTGTCGGGTGAGAATAAACTCATAAAATCTATCTAACCTCAAACAAATTGTTGGTTTCCAAGCTTCTCCGAATTGCGCTCTAAAGCATCGAAGAGGTACGAAATCCGTACCAGTCAAAAAAATTTACAGGAAATATTGTGATTCATTTGGGATCAATCGTAGCATGTTGTCGGGCGAGAAGAAACTCATCGAAACGATCCAACCCTTCAAACGAGTTGCCGGTAGCAAAGCTTCTCTAAATTGCGATCTAAAGCATCTTAGAGGTACGAAATATGTACCGGTCTAAATTTCACACCGAGAATATTGCGAATGATTTTGGAACAATCCTAGCATGTTGTCGGGCGAGATGAAACACATTGATACGATCAAACCCCTCAAACGAGTTGCCGGTAGCCAAGCTTCTCCGAATTGTGATCTATTGCATCGGAGAGGTAGGAAATCTATCTTGCTTGTATGTACCCTGTGTAATCTGGTTGGAGATTGCTGTTGAAGACTTCTGCGAAGAACTAAAAAGATTGTTGTTCTAGATGCTTTGGGATTTGTGTATCAAAGGGTCTGAGTCTGCTTTGGTTTGTACCACGCACCTTTCTGGTAGGAAATTGACCATTTGAAGATAAAAAAGAAGAAGACATTGGGTTTAAATCATTTCTATTTATGATCTGACCCCACTTTTTCAATGTTGTAATTACTGAAGTCTTTAAAGACTTATCTCTGAACTTTCTTAACACAGGTATGGGCTGGTCGCATCTTGCTTATGGGATTTGTTTTAAGGGTTAATTGTTTATTATAGCTTCGTCTCTTTTGGTGTGCCTACCATGAGGGAGTTGCTTTTAATAACTATTTCTCTTGTTGTTCCTTGCTCTCTAACGCTTGTGTTTTGAGGGAAGGAGTAGCATCACGTTTGTATTTTTTTGTTTTTTAATTAATCCAAGCTCACTTTCCAAAAAAAAAAAAAAAAAAAAAGTACGAAATCCGTACCGGTCAAAATTTCACACAGTGAATATTGTGATTCATTTGGGAATAATCCTAGCATGTTGTCGGGCGAGATGAAACTCTTAGAAACGATCAAACCCCTCAAACGAGTTGCCAGTAGCCATGCTTCTCCGAATTGCGATCTAAAGCATCGGAGGGGTACGAAATCTGTACTGGTCAAAAATTCACATCGAGTAATGAGATTGATTTGGGAAAAATCCTAGCATGGTTTTGGATGAGAATAAACTCTTTGAAACGATCTGATCTCTCTAACGAGTTGAAGGTAGCCAAGCTTCTCCGATTTGCGATCAATAGCATTGGAGAGGTATGAAATTCGTACCGGTTGGAAAGTCACACAGGGAGTATTGCGACTCATTTGGGAACAACCCTAGCATGTCCACGGGCGAGAAGATATTCTAAGAAACGATCCAACCTCACAAACGAGTTGTCGGTTTCAAAGCTTCTCCGAATTGCGCCCTAAAGCATCGGAGAGGTGCGAAATCGGTACTGGTCGAAAATTCACCCCGGGAGTATTGCGATTCATATGTAAACAATCCTAACATGTTGTCAAGCGAGAAGAAACTCTTAGAAACGATCCAACCTCTCAAACGAGTTACCGGTAACCAAGTTTCTCAGAATTGCGATCTAAAGCATCGGAGAGGTTTGAAATCCGTACCGGTCGAAAATTCACACAGGGAGTAATGCAATTAATTTGGGAACAACCCAAGCATGTTGTCGGGCTCGAAGATACTCTTAGAAACGATCCAATCTAACGAACGAGTTGTCGATTTCCAAGCTTCTCCTAATTGCGCCCTAAAGCATCGGAGAGGTGCGAAATCCGTACCGGTCGAAAATTTACCCCTGGAGTATTGTGATTCATATGTAAACAATCCTATCATGTTGTCAAGCGACAAGAAACTCATAGAAACGATCCAACCTCTCAAACGAGTTACCGGTAACCAAGCTTTTCAGAATTGCGATCTAAAGCATCAAAGAGGTATGACATCCGTACCGGACGAAAATTCACCCTGAGATAATTGCGATTCATTTGGGAACAAACATAGGATGCTGTCGGGCAATAAGAAACTCTTAGAAATGATCCAACCTCTCAAACGAGTTGCCGGTTTCTAAGCTTCTCCGAATTGCACTCTAAAGCATCGGAGTGGTACGAAATCCGTACCGGTCAAAAATTCACACAGGGAATATTGGGATTCATTTGAGAACAATCGTAGCATGTTGTCGGGCGAGAAGAAACTCATCGAAATGATCCAACCTTCAAACGAGTTGTCGGTAGCCATGCTTCTCAAAATTGCAATCTAAAGCATCGGAGAGGTGCGAAATCTGTACCGGTCAAAAATTCACACCGTGTTTTACGATTGATTTGGGAACAATCCTAGCATGTTGTCGGGCGAGAAGAATCTTTTTGCAACGATCAGTCCTCTCAAACGAATTGCCGGTAGCCAAGCTTCACTGAATTGCGATCTAAAGCATCGGGGAGGTACAAAATCCGTATCGGTCAAAAATTCCCAATAGGATTATTGCGATATTTTTGGGAACAATCCTAGCATGTTGTCGGGCGTGAAGAAACTCTTAGAAACGATCCAACATCTCAAACGAGTTGTTGGTTGCCACGTTTCTCCGAATTGCGATCTAAAGCATCGGAGAGGTACGAAATCCGTACCGGTCAAAAATTCACACAGGGAGTATTGTGATTCATTTGTGATAAATCCTAGCAAGTTGTCGGGTGTGAAGTAACTCTTAGGGATGATATAACCTCCTAAACGAGTTGTCGGTAGCCAAGCTTCTCCGATTTGCGTTCAATAGCATCGGAAAGGTAAGAAATCTGTACCAGTTGAAAAGTCACACAGGGAGTATTGCGACTCATTTGGGAACAACCCAAGCATGTTGTCGGGCGAGAAAATACTCTTAGTAATAATCCAACCTCTCAAACGAGTTGTCGGATTTCGTACCTCTCTGATGCATTAGATCGCAATTCGGAGAAGCATGGCTACCGGCATATCGTTTGAGAGGTCAGATCGTTTCTAAGAGATTCTTCTCGCCCGACAACATGCTTGGATTGTTCCCAAATCAATCGCAATATTTCCGGTATTAATTTTTGACCAGTACGGATTTCTACCTCTCTGACGCTTTAGATCGCAATTCTGAGAAACTTGGCTACCGGTAACTTATTTGAGAGGTTGGTCCATTTCTATAAGTATCTCCTAGCCCGACAATATGCAAGGATTGTTCCCAAATGAATCGCTATAATCCCAGTATTACTTTTCGATCGGTACGGATTTCGTACCTCGCCGTTGCTATAGATCGCAATTGGGAGATGCTTGGCTACCGACAACTCGTTTGAGAGGTTGGATCATTTCTAATAGTTTCTCTTCGCCCGAAAAAATCCTATTATTTTTCCCAAATGATTTCGCAATTATGTCGGGGTGAATTTTCGACCGGTACAGATTTCATACCTCTCCGATGCTTTAAATCGCAATTCTGAGAAGCTTGGTTACCGACAACCCGTTTGCGAGGTTGGATCATTTCGAAGAGTTTCTTCTCGCTTGACAACATGCTAGGATTGTTTACAAATGAATCGCAATTCTCCCGGGGTGACTATTCGACCGGTACGGATTTCGCACCTCTCCGATGCTTTAGGGCGCAATTCGGAGAAGTTTAGAAACCGACAACTCGTTTGAGAGGTTGGATCGTTTTTAAGAGTATTTTCTCGCTCGACAACATGCTGGGGTTGTTCTCAAATGAATCGCAATACTCCCTGTGTGACTTTTTGACCGGTACGGATTTCATACCTCTCTGATGCTATAGATCGCAAATCGGAGAAGCATGGCTACCGATAACTCCTTTGGGAGGTTAGATCGCCCCTAAGAGTTACTTCTCACCCGACAACATGCTAGGATTTTTCCCATATGAATTGCAATATTTCCCTGCGTAAATTTTTGACCGGTACGGATTTCGCACCTCTCCGATGCTTTAGATCGCAATTCGGAGAAACTTTGCAACCAACAACTCGTTTGAGAAGTTTGATCGTTTCTAAGAATTTCTTCTCACCCGACAACATGCTAGGATTTTTCCCAAATATATCGCAATAATCCTATTGAGAATTTTGGCCGATACGGATTTTGTACCTCCCCGATGCTTTAGATCGCAATTCGGTGAAGCTTAGCTACCGACATCTTGTTTGAGAGGTCGGATCATTTCTATGAGATTCATTTCGCCCGACATTATGCTTGGGTTGTTTCCAAATCAATCGCAATAATCTTAATGTGAATTTTTGACTGGCACGTATTTCGTACCACTCCGATGCTTTAGATCGCAATTCGGAGAAGCTTGGCTACCGGCAACTCGTTTGAGAAGTCGGATCGTATCTATGAGTTTGATCTTGCCCGACAACATTCAAGGATTATTACCAAATCATTCGCAATACTTTTGGAGTGAATTATAGTCCGACACAGATTTCCTACCTCTCCGATGCTTTAAATCGAAATTTGAAGAAGCTTGGCTACCGGTAACTCGTTTGAGAGGTTGGATCATTTCTAAGATTTTCTTCTCGCCCGACAATATACCACGATTGTTGGCATATGAATCGCAATACTCCCGGGGTGAATTTTCGACCGGTACATATTTCGCACCTCTCCGATGCTTTAGGGCGCAATTCGGAGAAGCTTGGAAACCGAAAACTCGTATGAAAGTTTGGATCGCTTCTATGAGTATCTTCTCACCCGACAACATTCAAGGGATGTTCCCAAATGAATCGCAGTACTCCCTGTGTGAATTTTTGACTGGTACGGAATTCGTACATCTCCGATGCTTTTGATCGCAATTCGGAGAAACTTGGCAACCAGCAGCTCGTTTGTGAAGTTGTATCATTTCTGAGAGTTTCTTCTCGCCCGACGACATGCTTGGATTGTTCCCAAATATATCTCAATAATCCAATTGAAAATTTTTGAACCGTTCGGATTTTGTACCTCTCCGATGCTTTAGATCGCAATTCGGAGAAACTTGGCTTCCGGCAACTAGTTTAAGAGGTCGGATCGTCTCTAAGGGTTCTTCTCGCCCGACAATATGCTAGCATTTTTCCCAAATCCTTCGCAATACTCTCGGTGTGAATTTTTGAACGGCACGGATTTCGTACCTCTCCGATGCTTTAGATCAGAATTCAGTGAAGCTTGGATACCGGCAACTCGTTTGAGAGGTTGGATCATTTCAAATAGTTTTTTCTCGCATGACAACATGCAAGGATTGTTCCCAAATGAATCACAATACACCCGGGGTAAATTTTCTACCGGTACGGATTGCGCACCATTCCGGTGCATTAGAGAGAAATTTGGAGAAGCTTGGAAACCGACAATTTGTTTGAGGGGTTGGATCGTTTGTAAGAGTATCTTCTCGGTGTGAATTTTTGATCGGTACAAATTTTATACCTCTCCGATGCTTTAGAACGCAATTTGAAGATGCTTGTCTACCGGTAACTCGTTTGAGAGGTTCGATCGCATTTAAAAGTTTCTTCTCACTCGACAACATACTAGGATTGTTCACATATGAATCGCAATAATCACGGGTTGAATTTTCGACCGGTAAGGATTTAACACCTCTCTGATGCTTTAGGGCGCAATTCGGAGAAGCTTGGAAGCCGACAACTCGTTTGAGAGGTTGGATTGTTTGTAATAGTATCTTCTCGCCCGTCAACATGCAAGGGTTGTTCCCAAATAAATCGCAATAGTCCCTGTGTAACTTTTCGACCGGTACGGATTTCGTACCTCTCCGAAGCTATTGATCGCAAATCGGAGAAGCTTAGCTAACGACAACTCGTTTAGGAGGTTAGATCGTCCCTAGGAGTTACTTCTCACCCGGCAACATTCTTGGATTTTTCCCAAATGATTCACAATACTCCCTACGAGAATTTTTGACCGGTACGGATTTCGTACCACTCCGATGCTTTAGATCGCAATTCGAAGAAACTTTGCAACCAGCAACTCGTTTGAGAAGTTGGATCGTTTCTAAGAATGTCTTCTTGCCCGACAACATGCTAGGATTGTTCCCAAATATATTGCAATAATCCCATTGTGAATTTATTACCGGTACGGAATTCGTACCTCTCTGATGTTATAGATCGCAAATCGGAGAAGCATGGATATCGACAACTCGTTTGGGAGGCTAGATCGCCCCTAAGAGTTACTTCTCACCCGACAACATGCTAGGATTTTTCCCAAATGAATCGCAATATTTCCCTCTGTTAATTTTTTAGCGGTACAGATTTCGTACCTCTCCGATGCTTTAGATCGCAATTCGGAGAAACTTTGCGGCCAACAACTCGTTTGAGAAGTTTGATCGTTTCTTAGAATTTCTTCTCACCCAACCACATGCTAGGATTGTTCCCAAATATATCGCAATAATCCCATTGAGAATTTTTACCGGTACGGATTTTGTACCTCCCCGATGCTTTAGATCGCAATTCGGAGAAGCTTGGCTATCGACATCTCATTTTGAGAGGTCGGATCGTTTCTAAGAGATTCTTCTCGCCCGACATTATGCTTGGGTTGTTCCCAAATCAATCGTACTAATCTTAGTGTGAAATTTTGACTGGCACGTATTTCGTACCTCTCCGATGCTTTAGATCGCAATTCGGGGAAGCTTGGCTGCCGGCAACTCGTTTGAGAGGTCGGATAGTATCTATGAGTTTGAACTCGCCCGACAACATTCTAGGATTATTACAAAATCATTCGCAATACTCTTGGATCAAATTTTAGTCCGGTACAGATTTCCTACCACTCCGATGCTTTAAATCGCAATTTGAAGAAGCTTGGCTACCGGTAACTCGTTTGAGAGGTTGGATCATTTCTAAGATTTTTTTCTCGCCCGACAACATACCAGGATTGTTGACATATGAATCACAATACTCCCGGGGTGAATTTTCGACCGGTACGGATTTCGCACCTCTCCGATGCTTTAGGGCGCAATTTGGAGAAGCTTGGAAACCGAAAACTCTTATGAAAGTTTGGATCGCTTCTACGAGTATCTTCTCACCCGACAACATTCTAGGGTTGTTCCCATATGAATCGCAGTACTCCCTGTGTAAATTTTTGACTGGTACAGAATTCGTACATCTCCGATGCTGTTGATCGCAATTCGGAGAAACTTGGCAACCAGCAACTCGTTTGTGAAGTTGTATCGTTTCTAAGAGTTTCTTCTCGCCCGAAAACATGCTAGAATTGTTCCCAAATATATCTCAATAATCCGATTGAAATTTTTTGACCTGTACGGATTTTGTACCTCCCCGATGCTTTAGATCGCTCGAGGAAGCTTGGCTTCCGGCAACTAGTTTAAGAGGTTGGATTTTTTCTAAGGGTTCTTCTCGCCCGACAATATGCTAGGATTGTTTCCAAATCATTCGCAATACTCTCGGGGTGTATTTTTGAACGGCACGTGTTTCGTACCTCTCCGATGCTTTAGATCGGAATTCAGAGAAGCTTGGATGCAGGCAACTCATTTGAGAAGTTGGATTATTTCAAATAGTTTTTTCTCGCCTGACACATGCTTGGATTGTTCCCAAATGAATCACAATACTCCCGGGGTAAATTTTCCACCGGTACGGAATGCGCACCTTTCCGATGCATTAGAGAGAAATTTGGAGAAGCTTGGAAACCGAAAATTCATTTGAGTGGTTGGATCGTTTGTAAGAGTATCTTCTCGGTGTGAATTTTTGACCGGTACATATTTCTTCCTCTCCGATGCTTTAGAACGCAATTTGAAGAGGCTTGCTTGGCTACCGGCAACTCGTTTGAGAGGTTCAATCGCATCTATAAGTCTCTTCTCGCTCGACAACATACTTGGATTGTTCATATATGAATCGCAAGACTCACGGGTTAAATTTTCGACCGGCAAGGATTTCACACCTCTCCGATACTTTAGGACGCAATTTGGAGAAGCTTGGAAACCGACAACACGTTTGAGAGGTTGGATCGTTTGTAAGAGTATCTTCTCGCCTGACAATATGCAAGGGCTGCTCCCAAATGAATCGCAAATCGGAGAAGCTTGGCTACCGACAACTCGTTTGGGAGGTTTGATCATCCCTAGGAGTTACTTCTCACCCGAAAACATGCTTGGATTTTTCCCAAATGATTCACAATACTCCCTGTGTGAATTTTTGACCGGTACGGATTTCGTACCACTCCGATGCTTTAGATTGCAATTCGAAGAAACTTTACAACCAGCAATTCGTTTGAGAAGTTGGATCGTTTCTAAGAATGTCTTCTTGCCCGATAACATGCTAAGATTGTTCCCAAATATATTGCAATAATCCCATTGTGAATTTCAGGCCGGTACGGATTTCGTACCTCCCCGATGCTTTAGATCGCAATTCGGAGAAGCATGGCTGCCGGCATCTCGTTTGAGAGGTCAGATCGTTTCTAAGCGATTCTTCTCGCCCGACAAAAAGCTTGGATTGTTCCCAAATGAATCGCAATACTCTCGGTGTGAATTTTAGACCGGCACGGATTTCGTACCACTCCGATGATTTAGATTGCAATTCGGAGAACCTTGGCTACCTGCAACACGTTTGTGAGGTCAGATCGTTTCAAAGATTTTAATCTCGCCCGACAACATGCTAGGATTGTTTCCAAATCAATCGTAATACTCGGTGTGAATTTTTGACAGGTACAGATTTCATACCTCTCCGATGCTTTAGATTGCAATTTGGAGAAGCATGGCTACCGGCAACTCGATTGAAGGGTTGGATCATTTCTAATAGTTTCTTCATGCCCGACAACATGCTACGATTTCCCCCAAATGAATCGTAATATTCTCTGTGTTAATTTTTTACCTGTACCGATTTCGTACCTTTCCGATGCCTTAGATCACAATTCGGAGAAGCTTGGCTATCGGCAACACGTTTGAGAGGTTGGATCGTTTCTATGAGTTTCATCTCGCCCAACAGCATGCTAGGATTCTTTCCAAATCATTCGCAATACTCTTGGTGTGAATTTTAGACTGGTATAGATTTCGTACATTTCCGATGCTTTAAATCGCAATTTGAAGAATCTTGGCTACCGGTAACTCATTTGAGAGGTTGGATCATTTCTAAAAGTTTCTTCTTGCCCGACATCATGCTAGGATTGTTCCCAAATGAATCGCAATACTCCAAGTGTGAATTTTTGTCCGGTAAAGATTTTTTACCTCTCCGATGCTTTAGATCACAATTTGAAGATGCTTAGCTACCGGTAACTCGTTTAAGAGGTAGGATCACTTCTAATAGTATTTTCTCACCCGACAACATGTAAAGGTTGTTCCCAAATGAATCGCAATACTCCTTCTGCGAATTTTTGAACGGTACGGAATTCGGAGAAACTTGGCAACCAGCAACTCGTTTGAGAAGTTGGATCGTTTCAAAGAATTTATTCTCGCCTGACAACATGCTTGGATTGTTCCCAAATGAATCACAATACCCCCGGGGTAAATTTTCTACCGGTACGGATTGCACAGCTTTCCGATACTTTGGAGCGCAATTTGGAGAAGCATGGAAACTAACAATTCGTTTGAGAGGTTAGATAGATTCTATGACTTTCTTCTGACCCATAAAATTGCTAGGATTGTTCCCAAATGAATCGTAATACTCCCGGTGTGAATTTTTGACCGGTACAGATTTCTTACCTCTCCGAAGCTTTAGATCATAATTTGGAGATACTTGGCTACCGGTAACTCGTTTGAGAGGTTGGACCGCTTCTAAAAGTTTCTTCTCGCTCGACAACATGCAAGTATTGTTCTAATTTGAATCGCAATACTCCTGGGGTGAATTTTCGACTGGTACGGATTTCGCACCTCTACGATACCTAGGGCGCAATTCGGAGAAGTTTGGAAGCCGACAACTCGTTTGAGAGGTTGGATCGTTTCTAAGAGTTTCTTCTCGCCCGACAACATGCTAAGATTGTTCCCAAATATATCGCAATAATCCCATTGAGAATTTTTGATCGGTACGGATTTCGTACATCCCCGATGCTTTTGATCGCAATTCGGCAAAGCTTGGCCACCGGCAACTCGTTTGAGAGGTCGGATCGTTTCTAAGTGCTTATTCTCGCCGACAATATGGTAGGATTGTTCCCAAATCAATCACAATACTCTCGGTGTGAATTTTTGACTGGCACGGATTTCCTACCTCTCCGATGCTTTAGATTGCAATTCGAAGAAACTTTGCTACCGGCAACTCGTTTGAGAGGTTGGATCGTTTCAAATAGTTTTTTCTCGCCTGACAACATGCTAGGATTGTTCCTAAATGAATCACAATACTCCCTGGGTGAATTTTCTACTGGTACGGATTGTGCACCATTCTGATGCCTTAGAGCGCAATTTGGAGAAGCTTGGAAACCGACAATTCGTTTGATTGGTAAGATAGGTTTAATTACTTTATTCTTACCCGACAACATGCAATGATTGTTCCCATATGAGTCGCAATACTCCCGGGGTGCATTTTCGACCGGTACGGATTTTGCACCTCTCCGATCCTTTAGGGCGCAATTCGGAGAACCTTGGAAACCGACAACTCGTTTGAGAGGTTGGATCGTTTCTAAGAGTTTCTTCTCTCCCGACAACATGCTAGGATTGTTCCCAAATATATCGCAATAATCTCATTGTGAAATTTTGGCCGATACAGATTTCGTACCTCTCCGATGCTATAGGTCACAAATCGGTGAAGCTTGGCTACCGAAAACTCGTTTGGGTGGTTAGATCGTCCCTGAGAGTTACTTCCCACCCGACAACATACTAAGATTTTTACCAAATGAATCGCAATACTCCCTTTGTAAATTTTTGATCGGTACGGATTTTGTACCTCTCTGATGCTTTAGAACGCAATTCGGGGAAACTTTGCAACCAGCAATTCGTTTGAGAGAGCAAGTAAAACTGAACTGATTCTTTTGTGAGGCTCTGGCGATTTTTTTAAGGCGATTGGGTACTGTAGCATCTCCCTCCCATCTCCTTCCCACCACTAAGGGGTATTTACGTCAACTTTCTACCTTCTTTTAATCTGAAACGTTGATTATTTTATGGTAATGGTTTAGATTTGTTTTAGGTTGGATTGGTCTTCACTGTAGCAATTTATAATTACTCGCCTCTACCCCTCTTTCTGGGATCTGGAAAACCAAAGATAAGGGAGATCTTGGTTCTTCAGGCATGGTGGGCCGAGAAGGCACCACAACAACACCCCATACACCTGCTCAAAGTTCTCCTCAGAGTTATGAGGAATTTGCTCGAATTAATGATTGGGAAGAAAACAATCGAAATAGGATCGCGATCGAAGCCGAGCGCAAGAGTATGGAATCGAAGTAAAGGCAACAGATTTTAGAAGCTGAGTATAAGATTGACAAACAAAAGGCTAAAGTTCAGATTAGTGCAAGCAAGTTGGGTTTATCACCCATAGTTATTAATCGTGGAGCTCTAGCAGTGGCTAATTTACCGGGTAAAGTGAATGATGAAAAGGCTTACCCTCCAATTCTTAATGAGAGAGAGATACTAAACCAAATTATAGGTTTGTACAAATTGAAGATGAAGGCGATATGACAGTAGAGGAAGAGAGTGCTATGACAGAAGAGGAAGAGAAATTGTGGAATCACAAAAGAGGAGAGCCCTTGCTCTCTTAAGTCCTCCAATCCCTACTCTAAACAGCAGCATGGAGTCCCAGACAACTTATGAAATGAGAATGGAATCCGTCAAACCTGAAGATTTAAAGGTGTGCTCTAACTGTAATTTTGCTAGTTGTGTGGTTGTATGTGTCAATTCAACTACAAAGTGGAGTTACTGCCATAAATTATGCCATTCCACTGATGAAGTTGGTAAAGGAGTAAGTATTGATACTTTTAAGTGCCCTAATAAGTGCATAAATTGTTCTTATAAATGTGGTGTTGCTAGTGCTAACATTAAAGACCATGAGGAGTGTATCTATGGATGCAAGACTGACACTAAGGGTGTGCAAAAGGATATAAGGGAGGAGTCTTTAATGTGCCTGAAGAATTGCTTGAATAAGGGTGAGACATGTGGGGTTGAATGCTTTGTGTTAAGTCGAACAATTAAAGATCATGATCAATGTATGTGTGATTGTCCTTATGAGGAAGTCACTACTCAATTTGACTGTATGAAGCAGTGTATTGCTGAGGATGGTTGTGGGACTAAGTGTGGTATCATTAGTAGAAACAGGAATCTTTACTCCAGCTGCCAGTGTTACACATGCCCTTCCTCTTCTAGTGGGAGTAGAGTATCTACTTATGCGGAGATGATAGGTGCCCCATCAAAGGTGAGAAGCAACACAAAATTGACTTATATACCACCTTCCATAATCGATGGGAACCCGGTGGTTCAGATTAACACATCGGATTTTGCTGATGAAACTAAAGAGTGTGAAAGTATGTTAGTGGGGAACTTTATTGGGAGAAGGCTCACTTATTTGTTCGTTAAATTGACACTGTTGAAATTATGGGACCTGAAAGGTGATCTTGAGATGTCTACAAAAGGCAAGAATCTCTTCTTCTTTAAATTTTCTTGTGAAGAGGATAGGCAACGAGTTTTGGATATGGGGCATCAACATGTGGCTAGCAGAATATTCTTCATTAGAACATGGAGACCTTTTATCGAATTTGAACCGGTGGAGATGAAGTCCATTCCTATCTGGGTTATGTTGCATGAGTTACCTGACCAATTTTGGAATGCTGAGGGTATCATTAGAGTTGCAAGCGCCTTGGGAGTGCCTTTGTTTCTTGAGTTATGCTCTGCTAAGGGGGTGGAAAATAATGTGGAAAATGCAGTGAGTAGCACTAATATGAGATGGATGCCAAAACAATCTAATTTGGTGGGGAGTGGTGCTATGGGGAAAAATACTAGAACTTTAGATCAGAAGGGTAAAGGTAAACTGAAGGAGGATGAGGATGGGTTTATCACACCTAAACATATTGTGAAGCAAAGAGATGGGATAAAACAAAGCAGTGGGGTCAGTACTAGTACCACCTTTAAAGCTTTGAATAAAGAGCAAGAGGACATTAGTGAGAAGGTGGAAAAAGAAAATGATAAGATAGGAGGTACTGTTACAAGCACAGCTACTGCTATCAACCAAGAGATAAGTGGGAAATCAACTTCTAAAAGAGCCCTTAAGAGGGCTAGAAAGAAAGCAAGGGAAGATGAAAAAAAGATCCCTTAAGAGGGTTTGAAAGAAAGCAAGGGAAGATGAAAAAATTGCAAAACACCTGGCTAATGAACAAGTTCCTTCTGTGGAGAAATATATGAAAGAATCTGAGGATCCTAGAAAAAAAAAGAGGGATACCAATCCTCCCTCTACGAGTAACAACTATAGTTTGAATGATGTCTAGCCTTTTTCTAGAAGGTGGGACCTTGAGGGGTGAGGGAGTGAGTAAGGCAGTCCAAATTTTTCCACAAATGGAGTTATTTTCATATGAGATGAAGGGAGTTTGCCTTTACTTATGAGTTCTCTACTTGTGTAGGAGTATGCTTTCGAAACATTGTTGAAGACCACCCCTTGGATACCATTTCCAAGGGAAAATTTAGAGTGAGATATGAGTGTATGAGCACACACAGCTACACGGGAACTATATACAATTTAGTAGCTTACTGGCTTTGGTTTAAGTTTGCTACTAAATGGTATGTTGGTTCTGGTAGCTCCTTGTCAAGAAAGAATGAGTTTTATACTAATGAGTTCTATTTTACAGGGTTTCTTAGGGACCAGACTAGAACTAATAGCATCTTATAGGTCAAGTAGGGCTTTTTTAATGAGGGACTTGGGCATTTGAGGAAGCACAATACTTGTGTTGAGAAAGGGATCTTTGACAACTGTAAGTCGATTACTAGGATGGACAGATACATAATCTGTGTTACGCATAATTAAAGAGCTTAATGACTATAAGTAAAAAAAAATTGGTTGTTGGAATATCAGAGGTTTAAATGACCCCATTAAACAGCATGAGGTTAAACATTGGATTAGATCTAGTAAAATTATGCTAGTTGGGCTAATTGAGTCTAAGATTAAGCAGTGTAATAAGGACAAAATAATCAGAGCTATGTGTCCCAACTGGGAAGGGGTCCACAATTATGAATTCTCCCTTACTGGGAGAATTTGGATGTGTTGGGACCCTAACTCAATTAAGGCACAAAACTTTGTTATTTTTGAACAAATGATAACTGCTGATTGTACTCTCAATGATGGCTCCCTTTTGACTGTTGCTATTGTCTATGGTAGTAACTCTAGACTTACTAGAAGGAACCTTTGGACTGATATTGTTAATCTGGCTAATAGTAGTTCTACCCCTCTTGTTTTGCTTGGAGATTTTAACTCAATATTGTCATCTCAGGAAAAAGTGGGTGGTAGACCTGTTAGGCCTTTCCATATTATTGACTTTTTGCAGTGTATGCAAAGCACTGACCTGGTTGATTGTGGATATAGAGGTAATTATCTCACTTGGAATAACAAAAACTCTTGGGGAAAAAGAATAGCTTGTAAGCTTGATAGGGTTTTGGTGAATTCACACTGGATTAATCAATTTAGTACTGCTGAAGTGGAGTTCTGCAACCAAGGTATTTTCTGACCACTCTTCTTCAGTATTAACTATCTCAGATGGAGTCAAGCATGGTCCCATTCCTTTTAAATTCTTTAATAGTTGGACTGATAATGTTAACTTTGTAAAGATTGTGAATGATGTGTGGAACTGCAAAAAGAAAGGTAATGCTGCCTTTAGAATATGTTCTATGCTGAGAGATTTGAAGCCCGTTCTTAAAGAGAAATTTGCACTTAATAAAATTGATTCCCACATAGCCAATGCTAGACATACTCTTGATGTACTTCAGGAAAATTTTCAGGTTAACCCTTTATGCACAACTACTGCTGTTCATGAGAGAGAAGCACTGTACAAGTTCACTAGTCTAATCAGAATCGATGAATCGCAAAAAAGACAAAAAGCAAGGGTACAATGGCTAGCCTTGGGAGACAATAACAATGCTTTTTTCCACAGATCCATCCAAACTAGAAGGGCAAGAAACAAAATATCAACTATTCACACTTCTGAAGGTACACTGCATGACCAAGAAGATGATATTGCTACTGAAAGTATTATTTACTTTAAGAGAATTATTGGATCAGCCCATTCTGAAGATATGTCTCATGATTTTCTTAATAATCTTCATCTCCATCAGATTAGTCTAATTGATAAAAGTGATATGGTTGGGGAGGACTTTATCAAAGCTGTCATGAATTTTTTTAGGTCCTCAAAAATGTTGAGAGAGCTTAATGCTACTTCTATAACTCTCATTCCTAAAACCATGGTACCTAGTACTTTCAATGACTTTAGACCTATAGCTTGTAGCAATGTTATATATAAATGCATTTCTAAAGTTATTACTAACAGGATTAAAAAAGTCATTGATAAACTTGTTAGCCCCAATCAGTCTGCCATTATTCAAGGGAGGAATATCCAGGATAATATTTTTATTACTCATGAGATTATTAGAAATTACCATTGCAACAAGGGTAAAGGTAGATGCACTGCCAAGATTGACCTTCGAAAGGCCTATGATATGGTTAGATGGGAGGCTGTGATGGAATCCCTTAAGTTGTTTAACTTTCCTGATAATATGATAAGATGGCTCTTTGAATGTATATCTACTCCCACCTATTCTATTACCATTAATGGCACTCCTAGGGGGTATTTTAAGGGTAAAAGGGGTCTGAGACAAGGGGATCCAATGTCCCCTTACTTATTTGTTTTGCTTATGGAGACCTTTAATAAGAAAATGGAAAAATGTGTGGATGATGGCTCCTTTGAGCTGCACCCTAAATGTTTTAACCCTCAGATTTCTCATCTTAGTTTTGCGGATGACCTGATTGTATTTATGAAAGGAACACCTTCTAATGCTGTAACCCTTACCAATGTGCTCGTTGAATTTAACAAATTTGCTGGTCTAGATATCAATACCAATAAAAGTAAACTATTTTGCTATGCTATGACTGATTCTGATAGTAATTTGATGTGCTCTATGCTAGGGTTTGAGAAAGGAATCTTGCCTATAAAATATTTGGGACTGCCCCTTGTTACTACTAGACTTAAAGCTGTTGATTGCATGCCAATTATTGATGCCTTATGTAGTAGAATCCAAAGATGGAAGTGCAGGTTCCTTAGTTATGCAGGGAGGCTTGTTATGATTACTTCTGTTCTAAATAGCTTACATATTTATTAGACTACTTGTTTCGCCTTACCCCTGTCCATTACTAAAATGATTAGTGGTCTTTGCAGGAATTTCTTATGGACTGGAACTGAACATAACACGAGATCTACTCCAATCAGTCGGGAAAGATGTTGTACACCTAAGCTGGAGGGAGGCCTTGCCATTAAAGACATTGTTACTGTTAATAAGGCTGTAACCCTTAGACATACGTGGAACTTAGTATCCCATTGCAAGAACCTTTGGGTGGATTGGATCTACGGCAATCTCATCAAGCAGAAAGATTTTTGGTCCCTCAAAACTCCACGAGATGCCTCTTGGTCATGGAGAAACATTCTTCATAGCAGAGAGGTGGCATCTGGGGTTGTTATTCACTTACTTGGTAATGACAGGGGTACCAAATTTTGGTTGGACCCTTGGCACCCAATTGGGATTCTCAAACATAAGTATTCTCAAGAATTCAGTTTTGACACTACTTTAAACATTAATGCTCTTGTGAGCAATGTCATCATTGATGGAGAATGGGTCATTCCTGATAATACTGAATACTTGTTAACTGATGTTTGGGAAGGGGCCAAAGAGGTTAATATTGATAGATTTTCTGATGATGAAATTGTCTGGTCTATCTCTACTTCTGGTAAGTATGACTTGAAATCTGCATATAAGCATCATAGATGGGTACAACCTGAACTTGTGTGGACTAAAATTGTCTGGTTTAATGGTAATATTCCTAATCACAGTTTCATAACCTGGATGGCTTTACATAATGTGTTAAAAACTCAAGATAAGCTCATGAATTGGGGAGTTGTTGACATTTCCATTTGTGTTCTTTGCTACACTGAGTGTGAGAATGAAAACCATATTTTCTGTGAATGTAGCTTCTCTAAGAGTATTTGGAATAAATTGCTTACTAAACTAGGTTTTAATCATCAGGTTACTACTTGGGATGAGGAGATTCTTTGGTGCATTGATCACCTGCAGGGCAAAGGTGCTATTTCAACCATGAGAAAGCTAGTGTTCAATAGCTTTGTGTATCATATCTGGAAAGAAAGGAACACAAGAATGCATGAGAGCCAAGATTCTACTGCTGAAGCAATTTTGCACAAGATTATTGACGATACAAGACTAAAGTTTGACGACTTCTGCCTCTACTTAGAAGATAATGACTTTAATAAATCCTTTTGTCATACATGGAATGTTAGTCCTGCCTTTACCCATCCTTCATTTCTTACTTGCTCTTGGGAGAAGACTGAAGTTGGTACTTGCTGTGTGAATACTGATGGATCCTTAACAGAATGAGGGAACTTTGGTGCTATATTAAGAGAATGGGATGGAATCCCCATTATTGCTTGTACAGGAAGAACATTGCCCCAATCAGTCCTCATCCATGAACTTCAGGGGGTCTTGAGTGGGTTTCAGTTAGCTATCAATGCAAGAAGAAAAAAGGTGATGCTTAGAGCTGATTCTCAAATAGCCGTGGACTTAGTTATGAGTAAGTATGAGCCACCTTGGGAAGCAAGATCTTTGGTAAGGACTATTCTTAGAACAGTTATGTATTTTGATGAATGGAATATCAAGCATACATTTAGAGAAGCCAATCGAGCTCCTGATAATATTGCTACTATAGCAACGGAGATTGGGTTGTTTACTGTGGAGGTTTCCTCCTTCAGTAATAAGTTGAAGCAAATTATTGATGAAGATGGTAGTGGAAAGATTTACCTCAGGAAGGTATAGGGGTCTGTATCTTCTTTTGTTACTTATTATCCTGTTTATCAGCCTTCCTCATGTGGATTGAGCTCGTCTAGGCTATGCCTTGGTCTGTATTGTTACATTTTTCTTTATATATCATGGGGGTTAGTCCCCTAGCTGGCTTCCAAAAAAAAAAAAACAATTCGATTGAGAAGTTGAATGGTTTCAAAGATTTCTTCTCGCCTAACAACATGCTAGGATTGTTCCCAAATATATCGCAATAATTCCATTGAGAATTTTTGAGCGGTACAGATTTCGTACCACCCCGATGTTTTAGATCGCAATTCGGAGAAGCTTGGCTACCTCCATCTCATTTGAGAGGTCGGATCGTTTCTAAGAGATTCTTCTCTCCCGACAACATGGTTGGATTGTTCCCAAATCAATCGCAATACTCTCAGTGTGAATATTTCAACGGCATGGATTTCGTACCTCTCCGATGCTTTATATCGCAATTCGGATAAGCTTGGCTACCTGCAACACGTTTGAGAGGTCGGATCGCTTTAAGATTTTATTCTCGCCAGACAACATGCTAGGATTGTTCCCAAATCAATCGCAATACTCTCGGTGCAAATTTTTGACCGGAATGGATTTCGTACCTCTCTGATGCTTTAGATCGCAATTCAGAGAAACTTGGCTACCTACAACACGTTTATGAGGCCAGATCGCTTCTAAGAGTTTATTCTCGCCCGACAACATGCTAGGATTATTCCCAAATCAATCGCAATACTCGGTGTGAATTTTAGACCGGTACAGATTTTTTACATCTCCGATGCTTTAGATCGCAATTTGGATAAGCATGGCTACTGGCAACTCGGCTGAAGGGTTGGATCGTTTCTAAGAGTTTCATTTCGCCCGACAACATGCAACGATTTTTCCCAAATGAATCACAATATTCCCTTTGTAAATTTTTGACCGGTACGGATTTCGTACCTCTCTGATTCCTTAGATCACAATTCGGAGAAGCTTGGCTACCGGCAACTCGTTTGAGAGATCGGATCATATCTTTGAGTTTCATCTCGCCTGACAACATGCTATGATTGATCCCAAATCATTCGTAATACTCTCGGTGTGAATTTTTTACCGGTGCAGATTTCGTACCTCTCGGATGCTTTAAATTGTAATTTGAAGAAGCATGGTTACCGGTAACTCGTTTGAGAGGTTGGATCATTTCTAAGAGTTTCTTCTCACCCGACAACTTGATAGGATTGTTGACATATGAATCACTATACTCCCGGGGTGAATTTTCGACCGGTACGGATTTCGCACCTCTCTGATGCTTTTAGGGCGCAGTTCGGAAAAGCTTGAAAACTGACAACTTGTATGAAAGTTTGGATCACTTCTAAGAGTATTTTCTCGCCCAACAACATACAAGGGTTGTTCCCTAATAAATCGCCGTACTCCCAGTGTGACTTTTCGAAAGGTACGGATTTAGTACGTCTCAAACGCTATATATCGCAAATCGGGGAAGCTTGGCTACCGGCAACTGGTTTGAGAGATTGGATCGTTTCAAATAGTTTTTTCTCACCTGACAACATGCAAGAATTGTTCCCAAATGAATCACAATACTCCTGGGGTGAATTTTCTATCGGTACAGATTGCGCACCTTTCCGATGCTTTAGAGCGCAATTTGGAGAACCTTGGAACCAGACAACTCGTTTGAGAGGTTGGATCGCTTCAATAATTTTTTCTCGCTCGACAACTAGCTAAGATTGTTCACATATGAATCGCAATACTCCCGGGGTGAATTTTTGACTGGTACGGATTTCGCAGCTCTCCGATGCTTTAGGTCAGAATTCGGAGAAGCATGGAAACCGACAACTCGTTTGAGAGGCTGTATCGTTTGCAAGAGTATCATCTTGCCCGATAACATGCTAGGGTTGTTCCCAAATGAATCGCAATACTCCCTGTGTGACTTTTAGACCGGTACGGATATTGTAGCTCTCCGATGCTAAAGATCGCAAATCGGTTAACCTTAGCTACCGACAACTCGTTTGGGAGGTTAGATCATCCCTAATTGTTACTTCTCACCCGACAACATGCTAGGATTTTTCCCAAATTAATTGCAATACTCCCTGTGTGAATTTTTGACCGGTACGGAACTCGAACCTCTCCGATGCTTTAGATCGCATTTCGGAGAAACTTTGCAACCAACATCTCGTTTGAGAAGTTGGATCGTTTCTAAGAATTTCATCTCGCCCGGACAACATGCTTGGATTGTTCCTAAATATATCGCAAGGATCTCATTGAGAATTTTTGACCGGTACGGATTTCGTACCTCCCGATGCTTTAGATCACAATACGGAGAAGCTTGGCTACCGGCATCTTGTTTGTGAGGTCAGATCGTTTCTAAGAGATTCTTCTAGCCCAAAAGCATGCTTGGAATGTACCCAAGTCAATCGCAATACTCTAGGTGTGAAATTTTCGCCGGCATGGATTTTGTACCTCTCCGATGCTTTAGATCGTTATTCGGAGTAGCTTGGCTACATGCAACACGTTTGAGAGGTCGGCTCATTTCTAAGAGTTTATTCTCGCCCGACAATATGCTAGGATTGTTCCCAAATCAATCGCAATAATCGGTGTGAATTTTAGACCGGTACAGATTTCGTACCTCTCCGATGCTTTAGATTGTAATTTGGAGAAGCATGGCTGCCGGCAACTCGTTTGAAGGTTTGGATCGTTTCTAAGAGTTTCATCTCGCCCCACAACATGCTACGATTGTTCCCAAAAAAATTACAATATTCCCTGGGTGAATTATGGCCGGTACGGATTTTGTACCTCTCCGATGCCTTAGATCTCAATTCCGAGAAGCTTGGCTACCGGCAACTCGTTTGAGAGGTCGGATCGTATCTATGAGTTTCATCTCACCCGACAACATGTTAGGATTGTTCCCAAATCATCCGCAATACTCTTGGGGTGAATTTTAGACCGGTACAAATTTCGTACCTCTTCGATGTTTTAAATCGCAATTTGAAGAAGCTTGGCTACCGGAAACTCGCTTGAGAAGTTAGAGCATTTCTAAGAGTGTCTTCTCGCCCGACAACATACTAGGATTGTTGAGATATGAATCGCAATACTCCTGGGATAAATTTTAAGGCGCAATTTGGAGAAGCTTGGAAACCAACAACTCGTATTAAAGTTTGGATCGCTTCTAAGAGTATCTTCTCCCCCGACAACATGCTACGGCTGTTCCCAAATGAATCCCAATACTCCCTGTGTGACTTTTCGATCGGTACGGATTTCGTACCTTTCTGATGCTATAGATCGCAAATCGGAGAAGCTTGGCTACCGACGACTCGTTTGGGTGGTTAGATCGTCCCTAAGAGTTACTTCTCACCCCACAACATGCTAGGATTTTTCCCAAATGAATCGCAATACTCCCTATGTAAATTTTTGACCGGTACGGAATTCGTACCTCTCCGATGCTTTTGATCACAATTCGGAAAAACTTGGCAAGTTTAAGAAGTTGGATCATTTCTAAGACTTTCTTCCCGCCCGAATACATGCTGGGATTGTTCCCAAATATATTGCAATAATCACATTGAGAATTTTTGACCAGTACGGATTTCGTACCTCCCCGATGCTTTAGATCGCAATTCGGAGAAGCTTGGCTACCGGCAACTCGTTTGATAGGTCGGATTGTTTCTAAGTGATTCTTCTCGCCCGACAACATGCTCGGATTGTTCCCAAATCAATCGCAATACTCTCGGTGTGAATTTTTGACTGGTACGGATTTCGTACCTCTTTGATGCTTTAGATCGCAATTCGAAGAAACTTGGCTACCGGCAACTCGTTTGAGAGGTTGGATTGTTTCAAATAATTTATCTCGCCTGACAACATGCTTGGATTATTCCCAAATATATCACAATAATCCCATTGAGAATTTTTTACCGGTACGGATTTCGAACCTCCACGATGCTTTAGATCGTAATTCGGAGAAGCTTTGCTATCGGCATCTCGTTTGTGAGGTCAAATCATTTGTAAGAGATTCTTCTCGCCCAAAAACTTGCCTGGATTGTTCCCAAATCAATCGCAATACTCACGGTGTGAATTTTTCACCGGCACGGATTTTGTACCTCTACGATGCTTTTGATCGTAATTCGGAGAGACTTGGCTACGTGCAACACGTTTGAGAGGACGGATCATTTCTAAGAGTTTTTTCTCGCCCGCAAAAAATTCTAGGATTGCCCCCAAATCAATCGCAATACTCGCTGTGAATTTTAGACCGTAACAGATTTCGTACCTCTCCGATGCTTTAGATCGTAATTTGGAGAAGCATGGATACCGGCAACTCAGTTGAAGGGTTGGATCGTTTCTAAGAGTTTCATCTCGCCCCACAACATGCTGCGATTGTTCCCAAATAAATTGCAATATTGCCATTGTGAATTATGGCCGATACGGATTTCGTACCTCTCCGATGCCTTAAATCACAATTCGAAGAAGCTTGGCTACCGGCAACTCGTTTGAGAGGTCGGATCGTATCTTTGAGTTTCATCTTGCCCGACAACATGCTAGGATTGTTCCCAAATCATTCGCAATACTCTCGGTGTGAATTTTAGACCGGTACAGATTTCCTACCTCTTCAATGTTTTAAATCGCAATTTGAAACAGCTTGGCTACTGGTAACTCGTTTGAGAGGTTGGAACATTTCTAAGAGTTTCTTCTCGCCTGACAACTTGCTAGGATTGTTGAGATATGAATCGCAAAACTCCCAGGGTGAATTTTCGACCGGAACGGATTTCGCACCACTCCGATGCTTTAGGGCACAATTCGAAGAAGCTTGGAAACCGACAACTCGAATGAAAGTTAGGATCGCTTCTAAGAGTATCTTCTCGCCCGGCAAGATGCTAAGGTTGTTCCCAAATGAATCGCAATACTCCCTGCGTGAATTTTCGACCAGTGCGAATTTCGTACCTCTCCGATGCTATAGATCAAAAATCGTAGAAGCTTGTCTACCGACAACTCGATTGGGTGGTTTGATCGTCCCTAAGAGTTACTTCTCACCATACAACATGCAAGGATTTTTCCCAAATGAATCGCAATACTCCCGTGTGAATTTTTGACCGGTATGGATTTCGTACCTCTCCGATGCTTTAGATCGCAATTCGGAGAAACTTTGCGGCCAGCAACTCGTTTGAGAAGTTGGATCGTTTCTTAGAATTTCTTCTCACCCAACAACATGCTAGGATTGTTCTTAAATATATCACAATAATGTCATTGAGAGTTTTTGACCGGTACGGATTTCGTACCACCCCGATGCTTTAGATCACAATTCGGAGAAGCTTGGCTATCGGCAACTCGTTTGAGATGTCGGATCGTTTCTAAGTGATTTTTCTCTACCGACAACATGCAAGGATTGTTCCTAAATCAATCGCAATACTCTCGGTGTGAATTTTTGATTAGCACGGATTTCGTACCTCTCTGATGCTTTAGATCACAATTCGAAGAAACTTTGCTACCAGCATCTAGTTTGAGTGATTGGATCATTTTAAATTGTTTTTTCTCGCCTGACAACATGCTAGGATTACTCCCATATGAATCGCAATACTCCCAGGGTGAATTTTCGACCGATACGGATTTCGCACCTCTCCGATGCTTTAGGGCGCAATTTGGAGAAGCTTTGAAACCGACAACTCGTTTGAGAGGTTGGATCGTTTCTAAGAGTTTCTTCTCACCCGACAACATGCTAGGATGGTTCCCAAATATATCGCAATAATCCCATTGGGAAATTCTGGCCGGTACGTATTTCGTACCTCTCCGATACTACAGATCGTAAATCGGTGAAGCCTTGGCTACCGACAACTCGTTTGGTTGGTTAGATCGTCCCTAAAAGTTACTTCCCACCCGACAACATGCTAGGATTTTCCCCAAATGAATCGCAATATTCTCTGTGTGAATTTTAGTCCGGTACAATTTCGTACCTCTATGATGCTTTAGATCGCAATTCGGAGAACCTTTGCAACCAGCAACTCGTTTCAGAAGTTGGATAGTTTCAAAGATTTCTTCTCACCTGACAACATGCTAGGATTGTTCCCAAATATTTCGCAATAATCCTATTGAGAATTTTTGACCAATAAGGATTTCGTCACTCCCCGATGCTTTAGATCGCAATTCGGAGAAGCTTGGCTACCGCCATCTCATTTGAGAGGTCAGATCGTTTCTAAGAGATTCTTCTCGCCCGACAACATGCTTGGATTATTCCCAAATCAATCACATTACTGTCGGTGTGAATTTTTAACCGGCACGGATTTCATACCTTCCGATGCTTTAGATCGCAATTCGGAGAAGCTTGGCTACCTGCAACACGTTTGAGAGGTCGGATTGCTTTTAGATTTTATTCTCGCCCGACAACATGCTAGGATTGTTCCCAAATAAATCCCAATACTCGGTGTTTAGACCGGTACAGATTTCGTACCTCCCCGATGCTTTAGTTCGCAATTCGGATAAGCTTGGCTACCGAAATTTCGTTTGAGAGGTCGGATCATTTCTATGAGATTCATCTCTCCCGTCAACATGCTAGGATTGTTCCCAAATGAATCACAATAATCCCGGGGTGATTTTTCTACCGGTACGGATTTCGCACCTCTCCGATGCTTTAAAGTTCAATTCGTAGAAAGCTTGGAAACCGAAAATTCGTTTGAGAGGTTAGATAGATTCTATGACTTTCTTCTCTCCCGACAACATGCTAGGATTGTTCCCAAATGAATCGCAATTCTCACGGTGTGAATTTTTAACCGGTACGGATTTTGTACTTTTCTGATGCTTTAGATCGCAATTGGGCGAAGCTTAGCTACCTGCAGCTTGTTTGAGAGGTTAGATCACTTCTAAGAGTATCTTCTTGCCCGACAACATGCTAGGGTTGTTCCCAAATTAATCGCAATACTCCATGTGTGACTTCTCGACCGCTACGGATTTTGTACCTCTCTGATGCTATAGATCGCAATTCGGAGAAGCTTGGCTACCGACAACTCGTTTGGAAGGTTAGATCGATTCTAAGAGTTTTTTCTCACCCGACAACATGCTCAGATTTTTCCCAAATGAATCGCATATGTGAATATTTAACCGGTGCGGATTTCGTACCTCTCCGACGTTTTAGATCGCAATTCTGAGAAGCTTGGCTACCGGCAACTCGTTTGAGAAGTTGGATCGTTTCTAAGCGTTTCTTTTCACCCGACAATATGCTAGGATTGTTCCCAAATATATCGCAATAATCCCATTTGAGAGGTTGGATCGCTTCTAAGAGTATATTCTCGCCCAACAATATGCTACGGTTGTTCCCAAATGAATCGCAATAATCCCTGTGTGACTTCTCGACCGCTACGAATTTCGTACCTCTTCGATTCTATAGATCGCAATTCAGAGAAGCTTGGCTACCGACAACTTGATTGGGATATTAGATCGATTCTAAGATTTTTTTCTCTCCCGACAACATGCACGGATTTTTTCCAAATGAATCGCAATACTCCATGTGTGAATATTTAACCAGTACAAATTTCGCACCTCTCCGATGCTTTAGGGCGCAATTCAGAGAAGCTTGGAAACTGGCAACTCGTATGATAGTTTGGATCGCTTCTAAGAGTATCATCTCGCCCGACAACATGCTAGGGTTGTTCCCAAATGAATCGCAATACTCCCTGTGTGACTTTTCCACCGGTACAGATTTCCTACCTCTCCGAAGCTATAGATCGCAAATCGGGGAAGCTTGGCTACCGACAAATCGTTTGGGAGGTTAGATCGTCCCTAAGAGTTACTTCTCACCCGACAAAATGCTAGGATTTTTCCCAAATGAATCGCAATACTCCTTGGGTGAATTTTTGACCGGTACGGAATTAGCACCTCTCCGATGCTTTTGATCACAATTTGAAGAGACTTGGCAACTAGCAACTCGTTTGTGAAGTTGGATCGTTTCTAAGAGTTTCTTCTCGCCCGACAACATGCTAGGATTGTTCCCAAATATAACGCAGTAATCCCATTGAGAATTTTTGACCGGTACGGATTTTGTACCTCCCCGATTCTTTAGATCAAAATTCGGAGAAGTTTGGCTACCGGGAACTCGTTTTAGAGGTCGGATCGCTTCAAAGAGATTCTTCCCGCCCGACAACATGGTTGTATTGTTCCTAAATCAATCGCAATACTCTCCATGTGAATTTTTGACCGGAAAGGATGTCGTACCACTCCGATGCTTTAGATCGCAATTCGGAGAAGCTTGGCTTCCGGCAACTCGTTTGAGAGGTTGATCGTTTGAAATAGTTTTATCTCGCCTGACAACATACTGGGATTGTTCCGAAATGAATCACAATACTCCTGGGGTTAATTTTCTGCCGGTACGGATTGCGCACCTTTTCGATGCTTTAGAGCGCAATTTGGAGAAGCTTGGAAAATGACAACTCATTTGAGAGGTTGGATCGCTTGTAAAAGTTTATTCCCGTTCGACAGCATGGTAAGATTGTTAACATATGAATCAGAATACTCCCGGGGTGAATTTTCGACTGGTATGGAATTCGCACCTCTCCGATGCTTTAGGGCGGAATTAGGAGAAGCTTGCAAACTGACAACTCGTTTGAGAGGTTGGATCGCTTGCAAGAGTATCTTCTCGCCCTATAACATACTAGGGTGGTTCCCAATTGAATAGCAATACTCCCTATGTGACTTTTCGACCGGTACGGATTTCGTAGCTCTCCGATGCTATAGATCGCAAATCGGAGAAGCTTGGCTTCTGACAACTCATTTGGGAGGTTAAATCGTCCCTAAGAGTTACTTCTTACCCGGCCAAGAGCTAGGATTTTTCCCAAATGAATCGCAATATTCCCTGTGTGAATTTTTGACCGGTATGGATTTTGTACCTCTCCGATGCTTTAGATCGATTTTCGGAGAAACTTTGCGACCAACAACCCGTTTGAGAAGTTGGATCGTTTCTAAGAATTTCTTCTCCCCTGACAGCCTGCTAGGATTGTTCCCAAATATATCGCAATAATCCCATTGAAAATTTTTGACCGGTACGGATTTCGTACCTCCCCGATGCTTTAGATCGGAATTCGGAGAAGTTTGGCCACCGGTATCTCGTTTGAGAGGACGGATCGTTTCTATGAGATTCATCAATCCCAACATCATGCTTGGATTGTATCCAAATCCTTCGCAATACTCTCGGTGTAAATTTTAGACCGGCACGAATTTCGTACCTCTCCGATGCTTTAGATAACAATTCAGAGATGCTTGGCTACCGGTAACTCGTTTGAGTGGTTGGATCGTTTCAAATAATTTTTTCTAGCCTGACAATATGCTAGGATTGTTCCCAAATGAATCGCAATACTCTTTTTTTGACTTTTCGACCGTTACGGATTTCGTACCTCTCCGATGCTATAGATCGCAAATCGGAGAAGCTTGGCTACCGAAAACTCGTTTCAGAGGTTAGATCTTCCCTAAGTGTTTCTTCTCACCCGACAACATGATTGGATTTTTCCCAAATGAATTGCAATACTCCCCTGTATGAATTTTTGACCGGTACGGATTTTGTACCTCTCCGATGCTTTAGATAGCAATTCGGAGAAACTTTGCAACCAACAACACGTTTGAGAAGTTGGATCGTTTCTAAGAATTTCAACTCGTCCGACAACATGTTTGGATTGTTCTCAAATATATCGCAATGATCCCACAGAAAATTTTTGAGCGGAACGGATTTCGTACCTCCTCGATGCTTTAGATCACAATTCGGAGAAGCTTGGCTACCGGCATCTCTCGTATGTGAGGTCAGATCGTTTCTAAGAGATTCTTCTCGCCCGAAAACATGCTTGGATTGTTCCCAAATCAATCGCAATACTCTCGGTGTAAATTTTTCACCGGCACGGATTTCGTTCCTCTCCGATGCTTTAGATCGTTATTCGGAGAAGCTTGGCTACATGCAACACGTTTGAGAGGTCAGCTCATTTCTAAGAGTTTATTCTCGCCCGACAATATGCTAGGACTGTTCCCAAATCAATCGCAATACTCGCTGTGAATTTTAGACCGGTACAGATTTCGTACCTCTCCGATGCTTTAGATCGTAATTTGGCGAAGCATGGCTACCGACAACTCGTTTGAAGGTTTCGATCGTTTCTAAGAGTTTCATCTCGCCCCAAAACATGCTACAATTGTTCCCAAAAAAATCGCAATATTCCCTGTGTGAATTATGGCCGGTACGGATTTCGTACCTCTCCGATGCCTTAGATCTTAATTCGGAGAAGCTTGGCTACCGAAAACTCGTTTGAGAGGTCGGATCGTATATATGAGTTTCATCTCGCCCGATAATAAGCTAGGATTGTTCCCAAATCATTCGCAATACTCTCGGTGTGAATTTTAGACCGGTACAAATTTCGTACCTCTTAAATGTTTTAAATCACAATTTGAAGAAGCTTGGCTACCGGTAACTCGTTAGAGAGGTTGGAACATTTCTAAGAATTTCCTCTTGCCCGACAACATGCTAGGATTGCTGAGATATGAATCGCAATACTCCCGGGGTGAATTTTCGCCGTTACGGATTTTGCACCTCTCCGATGGTTTAGGGCGCAATTCAGAGAAGCTTGGAAACCGACAACTCGTATGATAGTTTGGATCGCCTCAAAAAGCCGTCAACATGCCAAGGTTGTTCCCAAATGAATTGCAATACTCTCTGTGTGACTTTTCGACCGGCACAGATTTCGTACCTCTCAGATGCTATGGATCGCAAATCGAAGAAGCTTGGCTACCGACAACTCGCTTGGGTGGTTAGATCGTCCCTAAGAGTTACTTCTCACCCGACAACATGCTTGGATTTTTCCCAAATGAATCACAATACTACCTGTGTGAATTTTTGACCGGTACGGATTTCGTTGGGAACAATCGTAGCATGTTGTCGGGCGAGAAGATACTCTTAGAAATGATCCATCCTCACAAACGAGCTTCCATTTGCTTAGTTTCTCCGAATTGCGATATAAAGCATCGGAGAGGTACGAAATCCATACCGATCAAAAATTCTCTCAGGGAGTATAGAGATTCATTTGGAAATAATCCTAGCATGTTTCCGGGCAAGAAGATACTCATAGAAACGATCAAACCAACCAAATGAGTTGTCGGTAGCAAAGCTTCTCCGAATTGAGATCTATAGCATCGGAGAGGTACGAAATCCGTACCGGCCGAAAAGCCACACAGGGACTATTGTGATTAATTTGGGACAATCCAAGCATGTTGTCGGGCGTGAAGGAACTCTTTGAAATGATCCAACCACACTAACTAGTTGCTGGTATCCAAGCATCTCGCATCTCAGAATTGTGATCTAAAGCATCATAGAGGTTCGAAATCCGTACCGTTCGAAATTTTACCTTTGGATTATTTAGATTCTTTAGGGAATAATCCTAGCATGTTGTCGGGCGAGATAAATCTCTTTGAAATGATCCAACCTCTCAAACAAGTTGCCGGTTGTCATGCTTCTCCGAATTGCGATCTAAAGCATCAGAGTGGTACGAAATCCGTACCGGTCAAAAATTTACTCAGGGAGTATTGCGGTTCATTTGGGAACAATCCTAGGATGTTGTCGGGCAATATGAAACTCTTAGAAATGATCCATCCTCACAAACGAGTTGTCGGTAGCTAAGCTTCTCCGAATTACGACCTAAAGCACCGGAGAGGTTCGAAAATCGTAACGGAGGAAAATTCACACCGGGAGTATTGCGATTAATTTGGGAAGAAGCCTTGCATGACGTCGGCCCTGAAGAAACTTTTATCTTCTTGCCCGGAAACATGCTAGGATTATTTCCAAATGAATCTCTATACTCCCTGAGAAAATTTTTGATCGGTATGGTTTTCGTACCTCTCCGATGCATTATATCGCAATTCGGAGAAGCTAAGCAAATGGAAGCTCGTTTGTGGGGATGGATCATTTCTAAGAGTATCTTCTCGCCCGACAACATGCTACGATTGTTCCCAACGAAATCCGTACCGGTCAAAAATTCACACAGGTAGTATTGTGATTCATTTGGGAAAAATCCAAGCATGTTGTCGGGTGAGAAGTAACTCTTAGGGACGATCTAACCACCCAAGCGATTTGTCGGTAGCCAAGCTTCTTTGATTTGCGATCCATAGCATCGGAGAGGTAAAAAATCCGTGCCGGTCGAAAAGTCACACAGAGAGTATTGCAATTCATTTGGGAACAACCTTGGCATGTTGACGGGCGATAAGTTACTTTTTGAGGCGATCCAAACTATCATACGAGTTGTCGGTTTCCAAACTTCTCTGAATTGCGCCCTAAACCATCGGAGAGGTGCGAAATCCGTAACGGCGAAAATTCACCCCGGGAGTATTGCGATTCATATCTCAACAATCCTAGTATGTTGTCGGGCAAGAGGAAATTCTTAGAAATGTTCCAACCTCTCTAACGAGTTACCGGTAGCCAAGCTTCTTCAAATTGCGATTTAAAACATTGAAGAGGTACGAAATTTGTACCGGTCTAAAATTCACACCGAGAGTATTGCGAATGATTTGGGAACAATCCTAGCATGTTGTCGGGCGTGAAGAAACTCTAAGAAACGATCCAACTTCACAAACGAGTTGCTGGTTGCCAAGTTTCACCGAATTGTGATCAAAAGCATCGGAGAGGTACGAATTTCATACCGGTTTAAAATTCACACGAGAGTATTGCGATTCATTTGGGAAAAATCCTTGCATGTTGTATGGTGAGAAGTAACTCTTAGGGACGATCTAACCATCCAATCGAGTTGTCGGTAGACAAGCTTCTACGATTTTTGATCTATAGCATCGGAGAGGTACGAAATTTGTACCGGTCGAAAACTCACGCAGGGAGTATTGCGATTCATTTGGGAACAACCTTAGCATCATGCCGGGCGAGAAGATACTCTTAGAAGCGATCCTAACTTTCATTCGAGTTGTCGGTTTCCAAGCTTCTCCGAATTGTGCCCTAAAGCATCGGAGTGGTGCGAAATCCGTTCCGGTCGAAAATTCACCCTGGGAGTTTTGCGATTCATATCTCAACAATCCTAGCAAGTTGTCGGGCGAGAAAAAACTCTTTGAAATGTTCCAACCTCTCAAACGAGTTACCAGTAGCCAAGCTGTTTCAAATTGCGATTTAAAACATCGAAGAGGTAGGAAATCTGTACCAGTCTAAAATTCACACCGAGAGTATTGCGAATGATTTGGGAACAATCCTAGCATGTTGTCGGGCGAGATGAAACTCAAAGATACGATCCGACCTCTCAAACGAGTTGTCGGTAGCCAAGCTTCTTCGAATTGAGATCTAAGGCATCGGAGAGGTACGAAATCCGTATCGGCCATAATTCACAATGGCAATATTGCAATTTATTTGGGAACAATCGTGGCATGTTGTGGGGCGAGATGAAACTCTTAGAAACGATCTAACCCTTCAAATGAGTTGCCGGTATCCATGCTTCTCCAAATTACGATCTAAAGCATTGGAGAGGTACGAAATCTGTTACGGTCTAAAATTCACAGCGAGTATTGCGATTGATTTGGGAGCAATCCTAGAATTTTGTCGGGTGAGAAAAACTCTAAGAAATGATCCGTCCTCTCAAACGTGTTGCACATAGCCAAGTCTCTCCGAATTACGATCAAAAGAATCGTAGAGGTACGAAATCCGTGCCGGTGAAAAATTCACACCGTGAGTATTGCGATTGATTTGGGAACAATTCAGGCATGTTTTCGGGCGAGAAGAATCTCTTAGAAATTATCTGACCTCACAAACGAGATGCCGATTGCAAAGCTTCTTCGAATTACGATCTAAAGCATCGTGGAGGTTCGAAATCCGTACCGGTAAAAAATTCTCAATGGGATTATTGCGATATATTTGGGAATAATCCAAGCATGTTGTTAGGCGAGAAAAAATTATTGGAAACAATCCAACCTCTCAAACGAGTTGCCGGTAGCCAAGTTTCTTCGAATTGCGATCTAAAGCATCAGAGAGGTACGAAATCCGTACAAGTCAAAAATTCACACCGAGAGTATTGCGATTGATTTGGGAACAATCCGAGCATGTTGTCGGGTGAGAAGAATCACTTAAAAATGATCCGACCTCTCAAACGAGTTGCCGGTAGCCAAGCTTCTCCGAATTGCGATCTAAAGCATCGGGGAGGTACGAAATCCGTACTGGTCAAAAATTCTCAATGTGATTATTGCAATAAAATTGGGAACAATCCCAGCATGTATTCGGGCGGGAAGAAACTCTTAGAAATGATCCAACTTCATAAACTTGCCAAGTTTTTCCGAATTGTGATCAAAAGCATCGGAGAGGTACGAATTCCGTACCGGTCAAAAATTTACACAGGGAGTATTACGATTCATTTGGAAAAAATGCTAGAATGTTGTCGGGTGAGAAGTAACTCTTAGGGACGATCTAACCACCCAAACGAGTCGTCGGTAGCCAAGCTTCTCCGATTTGCGATCTATAGCATCGGAGAGGTACGAAATCCGTACCGATCGAAAAGTCACACAGGGAGTATTGGGATTCATTTGGGAACAACCGTAGCATGTTGTCGGGGGAGAAGATACTCTTAGAAGCGAACCAAACTTTAATACGAGTTGTTGGTTTCCAAGCTTCTCCAAATTGCGCCCTAAAGCATCGGAGGGGTGTGAAATCCGTACCGATCGAAAATTTATCCCAGGAGTATTGCGATTCATATCCTAGTATGTTGTTGGGCGAGAAGACACTCTTAGAAATGTTCTAACTTCTCAAGCGAGTTTCCGGTAGCCAAGCTTCTTCAAATTGCGATTTAAAACATCGAAGAGGTACGGAATTTGTACCGGTCTAAAATTCACCCCAAGAGTATTGCGGATGATTTGGGAACAATCCAAGCATGTTGTCGGGCGAGATGAAACTCATAGATATGATCCGACCTCTCAAACGAGTTGCCGGTAGCCAAGCTTCCCGGAATTGAGATCTAAGGCATCGGAGAGGTACGAAATCCGTACCGGCCATAATTCACCCAGGGAATATTGCAATTTTTTTGGGAACAATCGTAGCATGTTGTGGGGCGAGATGAAACTCTTAGAAACGATCCAAACCTTCAAACGAGTTGCCGGCACCCATGCTTCACCAAATTACGATCTAAAGCATCGGAGAGGTACGAAATCTGTACCGGTCTAAAATTCACACCGATTATTGCGATTGATTTGGGAACAATCCTAGCATATTGTCGGGCGAGAATAAACTCTTAGAAATGAGCCGACCACTCAAACGTGTTGCATGTAGCCAAGCTACTACGAATAACGATCTAAAGCATCGGAGAGGTACAAAATCCATGCCGGCGAAAAGTTCACACCTAGAGTATTGCGATTGACTTGGGTATAATCTAAGCATGCTTTCGGGCTAGAAGAATCTCTTAGAAACGATCTGACCTCACAAACAAGATGCCGGTAGCCAAGCTTCTCCGTATTGCGATCTAAAGCATCGGGGAGGTACGAAATCCGTACCGGTCAAAAATTCTCAATGAGATCCTTGCGATATATTTGGGAACAATCCAAGCATGTTGTCCGGGCGAGATGAAATTCTTAGAAACGATCCAAAGAGTTACTTTGAACCCAAAAACATGCCAGGATTTTTCGCAAATAAATCGCAATACTCCCTATGTGAATTTTTGACCGGCACGGATTTTGTACCTCTTTGATGCATAAGATCGCAATTCAGAGAAACTTGGCAATCAGCAACTCGTTTGAGTTGTTGGAACGTTTCTAAGATTTTTTTCTAACCCGAGAACAGGCTAGGATTGTTCCGAAATATATTGCAACAATCCCATTGAGAATTTTTTACGGGTACGGATTTCGTACCTCTCCGATGCTTTAGATCGCAATTCGAGGAAGCTTGGCTACCGCCAACTCGTTTGAGAAATTGGATCGTTTCAAAAAGTTTCTTCTCGCACGACATTATGCTAGGATTGTTCCCAAATATATCGCAATAATCCCATTGAGAATTTTTACAAGTATGGATTTCGTACCCCCCCGGTGCTTTATATCGCAATTTCGAGAAGCATGGCAACCAACAACTCGTTTGAGAGGTCGGATCATTTCTTAGACTTTCTTCTCTGCCGACAACATGCTAGGATTGTTCCCAAATATATCGCAATAATCCCATTGAGAATTTTTGACCGGTACGGATTTCATACCTCGCCGAAGCTTTAGATCGCAATTCGGAGAAGCTTGGCTACCACCAACTCGTTTGAGAAGTTCGATCGTCCCCAAATATATCGCCAGACAACATGCAAGGATTGTCCCCAAATATATCGCAATAAACCCATTGAGAATTTTTGACCGGTACGGATTTCGTACCACTCTGATGCTATAGATCCCAATTTTGTAAAGCCTTGCTTCCGACAACTCGTTTGGATGCTTTGATCGTTTCTAAGAGTTTCTTCGCGCCCGAGAACGTGCTAGGATTGTTTCCAAATCAATTGCAAAACTCGGTGTTAATTTTAGACCGGTACAAATTTCGTACCTCTCTGATGCTTAAGATCGCAATTTGGAGAAGCATGTCTACCGAAAACATGATTGAGAGGTTGGATTGTTTCTAAAAGTTTCAACTCGACCGAAAACACGCTAGGATTATCCCTAAATGAATGGCATTAATCCCGGTGTAAATTTTTAACCGGTACGGTTTTCGTAGCTCTCCGATGCATTAGATTGCAATTCGGAGAAGCTTGGTTACCGGTAACTCGTTTGAGAGGTCGGATCGCTTCTATGAGTTTCATCTCGCCGGACAACACATGCTACGATTGTTCCCAAATGAATCGCAATACTCCCGATATGAATTTTAGACCGGTACGAATTTCGCACATCTCCGTTGCTTTAGATCGCAATTCGGAGAAGCTTGTCTACCGGCAACTCGTTTGAGAGGTTGTATCATTTATAAAAGTTTCTTCAGAGCCGATATCATGCTAGGATTCTTCCCAAATGAACCGCAATAATCTCGGTGTAAATTTTTGACCGGTACGGATTTCGTACCACTCCGGTTCTTTATATCGCCATTCGCAGAAGCTTGGCCTCCGGCAACTCGTTTGAGATGATGGATCATTTCTAAGAGTTTCTTCTTGCCTGACAGCATCCTAGGATTGTTCCCAAATGTATCGCAATACTCCTGGGGAGAATTTTTGATCGGTACGGATTTCGCACCACTCCGATGCTTTAGATCGCAATTTGGAGAAGCTTGGCTTCCAGCAATTTATTTGAAAGGCTGTTTCATTTCAAAGAGATTTATCTCTCCCGACAACATGCTAGGATTGTTCCCTAATGAATCGAAATATTCCAAAGGTGTAATTTCGACTGGTACGGATTTCGTACCTCTACGATGCTTTAGATCGCAATTCAGAGATGCTTGGCTTCCAGCAACTAGTTAGTGAGGTTGGATCGCTTTTAAGAGATCCTTCACGCTCGACAACATGATAGGATTATTCCCAAATGAATCGCAATACTCCCTGCATGAATTTTCGTACGGATTTTGTACCTCTCCGATTCTATAGATCACAATTCTGAGAAGCTTGGCTACCGACAACTCGTTTGGTTGGTTAGATCGTTTCGGAGAGTATTTTCTCGTTCGAAAACATGCTAGGATTGTTTCCAAATCAATCTCTATATTCCTGCGTGAATTTTCGACCGGTACGGATTTCGTACCTCTCCGATGATTTAGATTGCAATTCGGAGAAGCTTGGTTACCGCAACTCGTTTGAGAGTTTGTATCGTTTCTAAAAGTCTCTTCATGGCTGATGACATCATGCTAGGATTGTTCCCAAATGAGTCACAATACTACCTGTGTGACTTTTCGACTTGTACAGATTTCGTACCTCTCCGATGCTATAGATCACAATACGGAGAAGCTTGGCTACCTACAACTCGTTTGGTTGGTTAGATCATTTCTAAGAGTATTTTCTAGCCCGAAATCATGCTAGGATTCTTCCCAAATGAATCGCAATACTCCCGGTGTAAATTTTCGGCCGGTACGGATTTCATACCTCTCCGGTGCTTTAGATCGCAATTCGGAATAGCTTGGCTACCGGTAACTTGTTTGAGTGGATGAATCATTTCTAGGAGTTTCTCATTGCCCGACAACATCCTTGGATTGCTCCTAAATGAATAGCAATACTCCCGGAGTAAATTTTTGACCGGTACGTATTTCGTACCACTACGATGCTTTAGATCGCAATTCGGAGAAGCTTGGCTACCGGCAACTTGTTTGAGAGGTTGGATCATTTCAAAAAGATTTATCTCGCCTGGCAACATGCAAGGATTGTTCCCTAATGAATCAAAATATTCTAAAGGCAAAATTTCGACCTGTACGAATTTTGTACATTTACGATGCTTTAGATTGCAATTCTGATATGCTTGGCTGCCAGCAACTACTTATTGAGGTTGGATCGTTTCTAAGAGTTCCTTCATGCCCGACAACATGCTAGGATTCTTCCCAAATGAATCGCAATACTCCCAGTGTGACTTTTAGACCGGCACGGATTTCGTACCTCTCTGATGCTATAGATCGCAAATCGGAGAAGCTTGGATACCGATAACTCGTTTGGTTGATTAGATCGTTTCTAAGAGTATACTCTCGCCCGAAAACATGCTATAATTGTTTCCAAATGAATCTGCATACTCCCTGATTGAATTTTTGACCGGTATGGATTTCGTACCTCTCCGATGCATTAGATCGCAATTCGGAGAATCGAAGCAACTGGAAGCTCGTTTGTAGGATCATTTCTAAGATTATCTTCTCGTCCGACAACATGCTACGATTGTTTCCAAATTAATCGCAATACTCCTGTTATGAAATTTAGACCGGTACGGAATTCAAACCTTTCCGATTCTTTAGATCGCAATTCGGAGAAGCTTGGCTTCCGGCAACTCGTTTGAGAGGTTGCATTATTGCTAAAAGTTTCTTCACGGCCGACATCATGCTAGGATTTCTCCCAAATAAATCGCAATACTCCAGGTGTGAATTTTCGACCGGTACGGATTTCGTACCTCTCCGCTGCTTAGATCACAATTCGGATAAGCTTGGCTACATGCAACTCGTTTGAGAGGATGAATCATTTCTAAGAGATTCTTATTGCCCGACAACATCCTATGATTGTTCCCAAATGTATCGAAATACTCCCGGCGTGAATTTTTGTCCGGTACGGATTTCGTACCACTCCGATGCTTTAGATCGCAATTCGGAGAAACTTGGCTTCCGGCATCTTTTTTGAGAGGTTGGATCATTTCAATGAAATTTATCTCACCCAACAACATGCTAGGATTGTTCCCAAATGTATTAAAATATTCCAAAAGTAAAATTTTGACCGGTACGGATTTCGTACCTCTACGATGCTTTAGAACGCAATTATGAAATGCTTGGCTACCTGCAACTAGTTAGTGAGGTTGGATAATTTCTAAGAGTTCCTTCATGCCTAACAACATGCTAGGATTGTTCCCAAATGAATCGTAATACTCCCTGACTGACTTTTCGACCGGTTCGGATTTCGTACCTTTTCGATGCTATATATCGCAATTTGGAGAAGCTGGGCTACCGAAAAATCGTTTGGTTGGATAGATCGTTTCTTAGAGTATCTTCTCGCTCGAAAACATGCTAGGATTGTTTCCAAATGAATCTCCATGCTCCATGCGTGACTTTTCGACCGGTACGGATTTCGTACCTCTACGATGCTTTAGATGCAATTCCAAGAAGCTTGGCTACCGAAAACTCGTTTGAGAGGTTGTAATGTTTCTAAAAGTTTCTTCACGGCCGACATTATGCATGGATTCTTCCCAAATGAATCGCAATACTCCCGGTGTGAATTTTCGACCGGTACGGATTTCGTACCTCTCCGGTGCTTTCGATCGCAATTCGGCGAAGCTTTTCATCCGGCAACTCCTTTGAGAGGATGGATCATTTCTAAGAGTTTCTTATTGCCCGAAAAAATCCATGGATTGTTCCCAAATGAATCGCAATACTCCCAGAGTGAATTTTTGAGAGGTACGGATTTCGAAACACTCTGATGCCTTAGATAGCAATTCGGAGAAGCTTGGCTACCAACAACTTGTTTAAGAGGTTGTATCATTTCAAAGAGATCTATCTCGCCCGACAACATGGTAGTATTGTTTCTTAAAGTATCGAAATATTCCAATGGTAAAATTTTGACCGGTACGGATTTCGTACCTCTATGATTCTTTAAATCGCAATTATGAGATTCTTGGCTACCATCAACTAGTTAGTGAGGCTGGATCGTTTCTAAGAGTTCCTTCACGCCCGACAACATGCTAGGATTGTTCCCAAATGAATCACAATACTCATTGTGTGACTTTTCGACCGGTATGGATTTCGTACCTCTCGAATGCTATAAATCTCAATTCGGAGAAGCTTGGCTACCGACAACTCGTTTGGTCGGTTAGATCGCTTCTTAGAGTATCTTCTCGCCCGAAAAAATACTAGGATTGTTTCCAAATGACTCTCTATGCTTCCTGAGTGAATTTTTGACCGGTATGGATTTCGTACCTCTCCGGTGATTTAGATCGCAATTCGGAGAAGCTTGGCTACCGGCAACTCGTTTGAGAGGTTGTATCGTTTCTAAAAGTTTATTCACGGCTGACATCATGCTAGGATTCTTCCCAAATGAATCGCAATACTCCCGACGTGAATTTTCGGCCGGTACGGATTTCTTATCTCTCAGGTGCTTTAGATCGCAATTCGGAGAAGCTTGTCTACCGGCAACTCGTTTTAGAGGATGAATCATTTCTAAGAGTTTCTTATTTCCCGAAAAAATCCATGGATTGTTCCCAAATGTATCGCAATATTCCCGGTGTGAGTTTTTGACCGGTACGGATATCGTACAACTCTTATACTTTAGATCGCAATTCGGTGAAGCTTGGCTAACGGCAACTTTTTGTAGAGGTTGGATCATTTCAAAGAAATTTATTTCGCACGACCACATGCGAGGATTGTTCCCAAATGAATCAAGATATTCCAAAAGTAAAATATCGACCAGTACGGATTTCGTACCTCTACGATGCTTTAGATCGCAATTCTGAGATGATTGGCTACCAGCAACTAGTTAGTGAGGTTGGGGCGTTTCTAAAAGTTTCTTCACGCCCCACAACATGCAAGGATTGCTCCCAAATGAATCGCAATACTCCCTGTGAGACTTTTTAACCGGTACGGATTTCGTACCTCTCCGATGCTTTAAATCTTAATTCGGCGAAGGTTGGCTACCGACAACTCGTTTGTGAGGTTGGATCATATCTATGAGCTTCATCTCGCCCGTCAACATGCTAGGATAGTTCCCAAATCATTTGCAATACTCTCGGTGTAAATTTTAGACCGGTAAAGATTTCGTACCTCTCCGATGCTTTAGATCGCATTTCGGAGAAACTTGGCAACCAGCAACTCGTTTGTTAAGTTGGATTGCTTCTAAGAGTTTCTTCTCTCCCGACCACATGTTAGGATTGTTCCCAAATATATCGCAATAATATCATTGTGGATTTTTGACCGGTACGGATTTCGCATCCCTTCGAAGCCTTAGATCACGATTCAGAGAAGCATGGCTACCGACAACTCGTTTGGGAGGTTAGATCGTCCCAAAGAGTTACTTCACACCCGACAACATGCTAATATTTTTCCCAAATTAATCGCAATACTCACTGCGTGAATTTTTGACCGGTACGGATTTCGAACCTCTCCGATGCTTTAGATCGCAATTCGGAGAAACTTGGCAACCAGCAATTCGTTTGAGACGTTGGATCGTTTCAAAGAGTTTCTTCTCGCCCAACCACATGCGAGGATTGTTCCCAAATATATGGCAATAATCCCATTGAGAATTATTGGCCGGTACGGATTTCGTACCACTCCGATGCCTTAGATCACAATTCGAAGATGCTTGGCTACCGGTAACTCGTTTGAGAGGTCGGATCGTATCTATGAATTTGATCTCGCCCGACATCATGCCAGGATTCTTCCCAAATCATTCACAATACTCTCGGTGTGAATATTAGGCTGGTACAGATTTCGTACCTCTCCGAAGCTTTAGATCGCAATTTGGAGAAGCTTAGCTATCGGTAACTCGTTGGGGAGGTTGGATAATTTCAAAGGGTATCTTCTTGCCCGACAACATGCTAGGGCTGATCCCAAATAAATCGCAATACTCCAAATGTGACTTTTCGACCGGTATGGAATTCGTACCTCTCCGATGCTATAGATCGCAAATCGGAGGAGCTTGGCTCCCGACAACTTGTTTGGGAGTTAGATCGTCCCAAAGAGTTACTTTACACCCGACAACATGCCTGGATTTTTCCCAAATGAATCGCAATACTCCCTGTGTGAATTTTTGACCGGTACAGATTTTGTACATCTCTGATGGTTTAGATCGCAATTCGGAGAAGCTTGGCTACCACCAACTAGTTTGAGAAGTTGGATCATTTCTAAGAGTTTCTTCTCCCCCGAAAACATGCTAGTATTGTTCCCAAATATATCGCAATAATCCCATTGGGAATTTTTGACCGATACGGATTTCATACCTCTCCGATGCTTTAGATCGCAATTCGAAGAAACTTGGCTACCACCAACTCGTTTGGGAAGTTGGATCATTTCAAAAAGCTTCTTCTCGCCCGGCAGCATGCTCGGATTGTTCCAAAATATTTCGCAATTATCCTATTGAGAATTTTTGACCGGTGCGGATTTCGTACCTCTCCGATGCCTTAGATCACAATTCGGAGAAGCTTGGTTACCGGTAACTCGTTTGAGTGGTCGGATCGTATCTATGAGTTTCATCTCGCCCGACAACATGCTAGGATTCGCAATACTCTCGGTTTTAATTTTAGACCGGTATAGATTTTGTAACTCTCCGATGTCTTAGATAGCAATTTGGAGAAGCTTGGCTACCGGTAACTTGTTTGAGAGGTTGGATCGTTTCAAAAAGTTCCTTCTCGCCAGACAACATGCTAAGATTGTTCACATATGAATCGTAATACTCCAGGGGGGAATTTTGGACCGGTATGGATTTCACACCTCTTCGATGCTTTAGGGTGTAATTCGGGGAAGCTCTGAAACCAGCAACTCGTTTGAGAGGTTGGATAATTTCCAGGAGTATTTTCTTGCCCGACAACATGCTAGGGCTGTTTCTAAAAATGAATCCAAATACTCTCTGTGTGACTTTTCGACCGGTACGGAATTCGTACCTCTCCGATGCTATAGATCGCAAATCGGGGAAGCTTTGCTCCTGACATCTCGTTTGGGAGGTTAGATCGCTTCTAAAAGATTTTTATCGCCCAACTACATGCTAAGATTGTTCACATATGGATTGCAATACTCCCGGGGTGAATTTTCGACAGGTACGGATTTTGCACCTCTCAGATGTTTTAAGGCGCAATTCGGAGAAGCTTGGATGCCGACAACTCGTTTGAGAGGTTGGATCGTTTCTAAGAGTATCTTCTCCCCCGACAACATACTAGGGTTGTTCCCAAATGAATCGTAATACTCCCTGGGTATATTTTCGACCGGTACGGATTTCGTACCTCCCCGATGCTATAGATCGCAAATCGGAGAAGCTTTGCTACCGAAAATTCGTTTGGGAGGTTGGATTGTCCCTAAGAGTTATTTTACACCCGACAACATGCAAAGATTTTTCCCAAATGAATCGCAATACTCCCTGTGTGAGTTTTATACCGGTACGGATATCGTACCTCTCCGATGCTATAGATCGCAATACTCGTTTGGGAGGCTAGATTGCCCCTAAGAGTTACTTTACACCCGACGACATGCTAGGATTTTTTCCAAATGAATCGCGTACTCCCTGTGTGAATTTTTGACCGGTACGAATTTCGTACCTCTCCGATGCTTTAGATTGCAATTCAGTGAAACTTGGCAACCAGCAACTCGTTTGAGAAGTTGGATCGCTTCTAAAAGTTTCTTATCACCCGACATCATGCTAGGATTGTTACCAAATATATCGCAATAATCCCATTGTGAATTTTTGACCGGTACGGATTTCGTACCTCTCCTATGCTTTAGATCGCAATTCGGAGAAGCTTGGCTACCACCAACTAGTTTGAGATGTTGGATCGTTTCAAAAAGTTTCTTCTCGCCCGAATACATGCTAGGATTGTTCCCTAATATATTGCAATAATCACATTTAGAATTTTTGACCAGTACGGATTTCGTACCTCCCCGATGCTTTAGATCGCAATTTGGAGAAGCTTGGCTACCGGCAACTCGTTTGAGAGGTCGGATCATTTCTAAGAGTATCATCTCTCCTGAAAACATGCTAGAGCTGCTCCCTAATGAATCGCAATAAACCCTGTGTGACTTTTCGACCGATACGGATTTCGTACCTCTCCGATGCTATGGATCGCAAATCGGAGAAGCTTGGCTACCTGCAACTCGTTTAAGAGGTCGGATCGTTTCCAAGAGTATATTCTCGCCCGACAACATGCTAGGATTGTTCCCAAATCAATCACAATACTCGGTGTGAATTTTAGACCGGTACAGATTTTGTACCATTCCGATGCTTTATATCGCAATTTGAAGAAGCATGGCTACCGGGAACTCGTTTGAGAGGTTGTATTGTATCTATGAGCTTCATCTCGCCCGACAACATGCTAGGATGTTCCCAAATGAATCACAATATTCCCTGTGTTAATTTTTAACCGGTACGGATTTCGTACCTCACCGATGCTTTAGATCTCAATTCTGAGAAGCTTGGCTACCGGCAACTCGTTTGAGAGGTTGGATCGTGTCAATGAGTTTCATCTTGCCCGTCAACATGCTAGGATAGTTCCCAAATCATTTGCAATACTCTCGGCGTAAATTTTAGACCGGTAAAGATTTTGTACCTCTCCGATGCTTTAGATCGCATTTCGGAAAAACTTGGCAACCAGCAACTCGTTTGTTAAGTTGGATTGCTTCTAAGAGTTTCTTCTCTCCCGACAACATGTTAGGATTGTTCACAAATATATCGCAATAATATCATTGTAGATTTTTGACCGGTACGGATTTCGTACCCGTACCTCTTCGATGCCTTAGATCACAATTCAGAAATGCATGGCTACCGACAACTCGTTTGGGAAGTTATATCGTCCCAAAGAGTTACTTCACACCCGACAACATGCATGGATTTTTCCCAAATTAATCGCAATACACCCTACGTGAATTTTTGACCGGTACGGATTTCGAACCTCTCCGATGCTTTAGATCGCAATTCGGAGAAACTTGGCAACCAGCAATTCGTTTGAGACGTTGGATCGTTTCTAAGAGTTTTTTCTCGCCCGACCACATGCGAGGATTGTTCCCAAATATATGGCAATAATCCTATTGAGAATTATTGGCCGGTACGGATTTCGTACCACTCCGATGCCTTAGATCACAATTCGAAGAAGCTTGGCTACCGGTAACTCGTTTGAGAGGTCGGATCGTATCTATGAGTTTGATCTCGCCCGACATCATGCCAGGATTCTTCCCAAATCATTCACAATACTCTCGGTGTGAATATTAGGCCGGTACAGATTTCGTACCTCTCCGAAGCTTTAGATCGCAATTTTTAGATGCTTGGCTACCGGTATCTCGTTTGAGAGGTTGGATCGTTTCTAATATCTTCATCTCGCCCAACAACATGCTAGGATTGGTCACATATGAATCGCAATACTCCCGAGGTAAATTTTTGACCGGTACGGATTTCGAACCTCTCCAATGCTTTAGGGCGCAATTCGAAGAAGCTTGGAAATCGACAACTCGTTAGGGAGGTTGGATAATTTCAAAGGGTATCTTCTTGCCCGACAACATGCTAGGGTTGATCCCAAATAAATCGCAATCCTCCAAGTGTGACTTTTTGACCGGTATGGAATTCGTACTTCTCCGATGCTATAGATCGCATATCGGAGGAGCTTGGCTCCCGACAGCTCGTTTGGGAGTTAGATCGTCCCAAAGAGTTACTTTACACCCGACAACATGCCTGGATTTTTCCCAAATGAATCGCATTACTTCCTGTGTCAATTTTTGACCGGTACAGATTTTGTACATCTCTGATGGTTTAGATCGCAATTCGGAGAAGCTTGGCTACCACCAACTAGTTTGAGAAGTTGGATCATTTCAAAGAGTTTCTTCTCACCCGACAACTTGCTAGGATTGTTCCCAAATATATCGCAATAATCCCATTCAGAATTTTTGACCGGTACGGATTTCATACATCTCCGATGCTTTAGATCGCAATTCGGAGAAACTTGGCTACCACCAACTCGTTTGGGAAGTTGGATCGTTTCAAAAAGCTTCATCTCCCCCGGCAAAATGCTAGGGCTGTTCCCTAATGAATCGCAATACTCCCAGTGTGACTTTTTGACCGATACGGATTTCGCACCTCTCCGATGCTATAAATCGCAATTCGGGGAAGCTTGGCTACCGGCAACTCGTTTGAGGGGTTAGATCGTTTCTAATAGTTTTATCCCGCCCGACAACATGCTAGGATTGTTCCCAAATGAAAAACAATATCCCCGAGGCCTTAGATCGCAAATCGGAGGAGCTTGGATCCCGACAACTCGTTTGGGAGGCTAGATCGTCCCTAAGAGTTACTATAAACCCGAAAATATGCCTAGATTTTTCACAAATAAATCGCAATACTCCCTGTGTGAACTTTTGATCGTACGAATTTCGTAACTCTCCGATGCTATAGATCGCAAATCGGAGGAGCTTGGTTCCCGACAACTCGTTTGGGAGGTTAGATCGTCCCTAAGAGTTACTTTGAACCCAAAAACATGCCAGGACTTTTCACAAATAAATCGCAATACTCCCTGTGTGAATTTTTGACCGGTACGGATTTCGTACCTCTTTCATGCATAAGATCGCAATTGAGAGAAACTTTGTAACCGGCAACTCGTTTGAGAAGTTGGATCGTTTCAAAGATTTTTTTCTCACCCGACAACAGGCTAGGATTGTTCTGAAATATATTGCAACAATCCCATTGTGAATTTTTTACGGGTACGGATTTCGTACCTCTCCGATGCTTTAGATCGCAATTTGGGGAAGCTTGGCTACCGCCAACTCATTTGAGAAGTTGGATCGTTTCAAAAAGTTTCTTTTCGCCCGACATTATGCTAGGATTGTTCCCAAATATATCGGAATAATCCCATTGAGAATTTTTTACAAGTACGGATTTTGTACCTCCCCGATGCTTTAGATCGCAATTTCGAGAAGCTTGGCAACCAACAACTCGTTTGAAAGGTCAGATCATTTCTTAGACTTTCTTCTCTGCCGACAACATGCTAGGATTGTTCCCAAATATATCGCAATAATCCCATTGAGAAGTTTTGACCGGTACGGATTTCATACCTCGCCGAAGCTTTTGATCGCAATTCGGAGAAGCTTGGCTCCCACCAACTCGTTTGAGAAGTTGGATCGTCTCCAAATATATCGCCAGACAACATGCAAGGATTGTCCCCAAATATATCGCAATAAACCCATTGAGAATTTTTGGCCAGTTCGGATTTCGTACCACTCTGATGCTATAGATCCCAATTTTGTGAAGCCTTGCTACCGACAACTCGTTTGGATGCTTAGATTGTTTCTAGGAGTTTCTTCGCACCCGAGAACATGCTAGGATTGTTCCCAAATCAATTGCAAAACTCGGTGTTAATTTTAGACCGGTACAAATTTCGTACCTCTCCGATGCTTAAGATCGCAATTTGGAGAAGCATGTCTACCAGAAACTTGATTGAGAGGTTGGACTGTTTCTAAAAGATTCAACTCGACCGAAAACAAGCTAGGATTGTCCCCAAATGAATCGCATTAATCCCGGTGTAAATTTTTAACCGGTACGGATTTCGTAGCTCTCCGATGCATTAGATTGTAATTGGGAGAAGCTTGGTTACCGGTAACTTGTTTTAGAGGTCGGATCGTTTCTATGAGTTTCATCTCGCCGGACAACACATGCTACGATTGTTCCAAAATGAATCGCAATACTCCCGATATGAATTTTAGACCGGTACGAATTTCGCACCTCTCCCTAGCTTTAGATCCCAATTCGGATAAGCTTGGCTACCTGCAACTCGTTTCAGAGGTTGTATCGTTTATAAATGTTTCTTCAGAGCCGATATCATGCTAGGATTCTTCCCAAATGAATCGCAATACTCTCGGTGTAAATTTTTGACCGGCACGGATTTCGCACCTCTCCGGTGCTTTATATCGCCATTCGGAGAAGCTTGGCCTTCGGCAACTCGCTTGAGATGATGGATCACTTCTAAGAGTTTCTTCTTGCCTGACAGCATCCTAGGATTGTTTCCAAATGTATCGCAATACTCCTGGGGAGAATTTTTAACCGGTAAGGATTTCGTACCACTCCGATGCTTTAGATCGCAATTCGGAGAAGCTTGGCTTCCAGCAATTTTTTTGAGAGTCTGGTTCATTTCAATGAGATTTATCTCGCCCTCAACATGCTAGGATTGTTCCCTAATGAATCAAAATATTCCAAAGGTGAAATTTCGACCGGTACGGATTTCGTACCTCTACGATGCCTTAGATCGCAATTCAGAGATGCTTGGCTACCAGCAACTAGTTAGTGAGGTTGGATCGCTTCTAAGAGATCCTTCATGCCCGACAACAAGATAGGATTGTTCCCTAATGAATCGCATTACTCCCTGTATGAATTTTCGTGCGGATTTCGTACCTCTCCGATGCAATAGATCATAATTCTGAGAAGCTTGGCTACCGATAACTCGTTTTGCTGGTTAGATCGTTTCTAAGAGTATTTTCTTGTCCGAAAACATGCTAGGATTGTTTCCAAATCAATCTCTATACTCCCTGCGTGAATTTTCGACCGGTACGGATTTCGTACCTCTCCGATGATTTAGATCGCAATTCGGAGAAGTTTTGTTACCGGCAACTCGTTTGTGAGTTTTTATCGTTTCTATAAGTCTCTTCACGGCTGACATCATGCTAGGATTATTCCCAAATGAGTCACAATACTACTTGTGTGACTTTTCGACTGGTACGGATTTCGTACCTCTCCGATGCTTTAGATCGCAATTCGGGGAAGCTTGGCTACCGCCAAATCGTTTGAGAAGTTGAATCGTTTCAAAAAGTTTCTTCTCGCCCGACATTATGCTAAGATTGTTCCCAAATATATCGCAATAATCCCATTGAGAATTTTTTACAAGTACGGATTTCGTACCTCCCCGATGCTTTAGATCGCAATTTCGAGAAGCTTGGCAACCAACAACTCGTTTGAGAGGTCGGATCATTTCTTAGACTTTCTTCTCTGCCGACAACATGCTAGGATTGTTCCCAAATATATCGCAATAGTCTCATTGAGAATTTTTGACCGGTCCGGATTTCATACCTCACCGAAGTTTTAGATCGCAATTCGGAGAAGCTTGGCTGCCACCAACTCGTTTGAGAAGTTGGATCGTCCCCAATTATATCGCCAGACAACATGCAAGGATTGTCCCCAAATATATCGCAATAAACCCATTGAGAATTTTTGGCCGGTTCGGATTTCGTACCACTCTGATGCTATAGATCCAAATTTTGTGAAGCCTTGCTACCGCCAACTCGTTTGGATGCTTAGATCGTTTCTAAGAGTTTCTTCGCACCCGAGAGCATGCTAGGATTGTTCTCAAATCAATTGCAAAACTCGTTTATTTTAGACCGGTAAAAATTTCGTACCTCTCCGATGCTTAAGATCGCAATTTGGAGAAGCATGTCTACCAGAAAATTGATTGAGAGGTTGGATTGTTTCTAAAAGTTTCAACTCGACAGAAAACAAGCTAGGATTGTCCCCAAATGAATCGTATTAATCCCGGTGTAAATTTTTAACCGGTACGGATTTCGTAGCTCTCCTATGCATTAGATTGCAATTGGGAGAAGCTTGGTTACCGGTAACTAGTTTGAGAGGTCAGATCGTTTCTATGAGTTTCATCTCACCGGATAACACATGCTACGATTGTTCCAAAATGAATCGCAATACTCCCAATATCAATTTTAGACCGGTACGAATTTCGTACCTTTCCGGTGCTTTAGATCTGAATTCGGAGAAGCTTGTCTACCGGCAACTAGTTTGAGAAGATAAATCATTTCTAATAGTTTCTTATTGCCCGACAACATCTTAGTATTGTTCCCAAATGTATCGCAATAATCCCAGTGTGAGTTTTTGACTGGTACGGATATCGTACCACTCCGAAGCATTAGATCGCAATTAAGAGAAGCTTGACTACCGGTAACTTGTTTGAGAGGTTGGATCATTTCAAAGAAATTTATCTCGCCTGACAACATGTTAGGATTGTTCCCCAATGAATCAAAATATTCCAAAGGTGAAATTTCGACCGGTACGGATTTCGTAACTCTATGATGCTTTAGATCGCAATTCTGAGATGCTTGGCAACCATCAACTAGTTAGTGAGGTTAGATCGTTTCTAAGAGTTCATTCATTCCCGACAACATGCTAGGATTGTTCCCAAATGAATCGCAAAACTCCCTGTGTGAGTTTCCGACCGTTACGGATTTCGTACCTCTCCTATGCTATAGATCACAATTTGGAGAAGCTTGGCTACCGACAACTCGTTTGGTTGGTTAGATCATTTCTAAGAGTATCTTCTCGCCCATAAACATGCTTGGATTGTTTCCAAATTAATCTCTATTCTCCCTCTATGAATTTTAGGCCAGTACGGATTTCGTACCTCTCCGATGCTTTAGATCGCAATTCGGAGAAATTTGGCTACCGGCAACTCGTTTTAAGAGGTTGAATCATTTCTTGAAGTTTCTTTATGGCCGACGTCATGCTCGGCTTCTTCCCAAATTAACCGCAATAATCCCGGTGTCAATTTTCGTCCGGTATGGATTTCGAACCTCTCCGGTCCTTTAGATCGTAATTCGGAGAAGTTTAGCTACCGACAACTCGTTTGAGAGGAAGGATCATTTCTAAGAGTTTCTTATTGCCCGACAACATCCTTGGACTATTCCCAAATGAACCGCAATACTTCCGGTGTGAATTTTTGAGCGGTACGAATTTCGTACCACTCCGATGCCTTAGTTCGCAATTCGGAGAAGCTTGGCTGCCGGTAACTTGTTTGAGAAGTTGGATCATTTCAAAGAGATTTATCTCTCCCGACAACATGCTAGGATTGTTCCCTAATGCATCGAAATATTCCAAAGGAAAAATTTCTAACGGTACGGATTTCTTACCTCTACGATGCTTTAGATCGCAATTCTGAGGAGCTTGGCTACCAGCAACTAGTTAGTGATGTTGGATCGTTTCTAAGAGATCTTTCGCGCTCGACAACATGCTTGGATTGTTCCCAAATTAATCGTAATAGTCCCTTTGTGACTTTTCGACCGGTACAGATTTCGTACCTCTCCGATGCTATAGATCACAATTCGGAGAAGCTTCGCTACCGACAACACGTTTGGTTGGTTTGTTCGTTTCTAAGAGTATCTTCATGCCCAAAAACTTGCTAGGATTGTTTCCAAATGAATCTCTATACTCCCTGAGAGAATTATTGACCGGTATGGATTTCGTACCTCTCCGATGCTTTATATCGCAATTCAAAAAAGCTAAGCATATAGAAGCTCGTTTGTGAGGATGGATCATTTCAAAGAGTATCTTCTCGCCCGACAACATGCTGCGATTGTTCCCAAATCAATCGTAATACTCCCGGTTTGAAATTTAGACCGGTACGGAATTCGAGCCTCTCCGATTCTATAGATCGCAATTCGGAGAAGCTTGGCTACCGGCAACTCGTTTGAGAGGTTGTATCATTTCTAAAAGTTTCTTCACAGCCGACATCATGCTAGGAATCTGCCCAAATGAATCGCATTAATCTCGGTGTAAATTTTCGACCGGTACGGATTTCGTACCTCTTCGGTGCTTTAGATCGCAATTCGGGGAAGCTTGGCTTCCGACAACTTGTTTGAGAGGTTGCATCATTTCAAAGAGATTTATCTAGCCCGACAACATGCTAGGATTGTTCCCTAAAGAATCGAAATATTCCAATGGTAAACTTTAGACAGGTACGAATTTTGTACCTCTTCGATGCTTTAGATCGCAATTCAGAGATGCTTGGCTACCAGCAATTAGTTAGTGAGGTTGGATCGTTTCTTAGAGTTCCTTCACGCCCGACAACATGCTAGGATTATTCCCAAATGAACCGCAATACTCACTGTGTGACTTTCGACCGGTAAGGATTTCGAACCTCTCCGATGCTATAGATCACAATTCGGAGAAGCTTGGCTGCCGACAACTCGTTTGGTTGGTTAGATCATTTCTTAGAGTATCTTCTCGCCCGTAAACATACTAGGATTGTTTTCAAAATGGATCTCTATACTCCATGAATAAATTTTTAACCGGTATGGATTTCGTACCTCTCCGATGCTTTAGATCGCAATTCGGAGAACCTAAGAAGCTAGAAGCCCGTTTGTGAGGTTGGATCATTTCTAAGAGTATCTTCTCGCTCGATAACATGCTACAATTGTTCCCATATTAATCGCAATACTCCCGGTACAGAATTCGAACCTCTCCTCCGATACTTTAGATCGCAATTCGGAGAAGCTTGACTACCCGGCAACTCGTTTGAGAGGTTGTATCATTTCTAAAAGTTTCTTCACGGCCGACATCATGCTAGGCTTCTTCTCAAATGAATCGCAATACTCCCGGTGTAAATTTTCGACCGGTACGGATCTCGTACCTCTCCGGTGCTTTAGATCGTAATTCGGAGAAGCTTGTCTACCGGCAACTTGTTTGTGAAGATGAATCATTTCTAAGAGTTTCTTCTTGCCCGACAACATCTTAGGGCTGTTCGCAAATGTATCGCAATAATCCCGGTGTGAGTTTTTGACCGGTACGGATATCGTACCACTCCGATGCTTTAGATCGCAATTCGGAGAAACTTGGCCACCGGCAGGTTGATTGAGAGGTTGGATCATTACAAAAAAATTTATCTCCCCCGACAACATGCCAGGATTGTTCCCCAATGAATCAAAATATTCCAAAGGTGATATTCCGACCGGAATGGATTTCGTAACTCTACGATGCTTTAAATCGCAATTCAGAGATGGTTTTCTACCATAAACTAGTTAGTGAGGTTGGATCATTTCTAAGAGTTCCTTCATGCCCCACAGCATGCTAGGATTGTTCCCAAATGAATCACAATACTCACTGTGTGGCTTTTCGACCGGTACGGATTTCGTACCTCTCCGATGCTATAGATCACAATTCGGGGAAGCTTTGCTACCGACAGCTCGTTTAGTTGGTTAGGTCGTTTCTTAGAGTATCTTCTCGCCCGAAAGCATTCTAGGAATGTTTCCAAATGAATCTCTATATTCCCTGAGTGAATTTTTGACTGGTATGGATTTCGTACCTCTCCGATGCTTTAGATCGCAATTCGGAGAAGCTAAGAAACTGGAAGCTCGTTTGTGAGGTTGGATAATTTCAAAGAGTATCTTCTCGCCCGATAACATGCTACGATTGTTCCCAAATGAATCGCAATATTCCCGGTATGAAATTTAGGACGGTACGGAATTCGAACCTCTCCGATTCTTTAGATCACAATTCGGAGAAGCTTGGCTATCGGCAACTCGTTTGAGAAGATGAATCATTTCTAAGAGTTTCTTATTGCCCGACAACATCCTAGGATTGTTCCCAAATGTATCGCTATACTCCCGGTGTGAATTTTTGAACGGTGCAGATTTCGTACCACTCCGATGCTTTAGATCGCAATTCGGAGAAGCTTGGCTAACGGCAACTTGTTTGAGCGGTTGGGTCATTTCAAAGAAATTTATCTCGCCCAAGAACATGCTAGGATTGTTCCCCAATGTATCAAAATATTCCATAAGTAAAATTTCGACCGGTACGGATTTCGTACCTCTACGATGCTTTAAATCGCAATTCTGAAATGTTTGGCTACCTGCAACTAGTTTGTGAGGTTGGATCGTTTCTAAGAGTTCCTCCACGCCCGACAACATGCTAGGATTGTTCCCAAATGAACCGCAATAATCACTGTGTGACTTTTCGACCGGTACGGATTTCGTACCTCTCCGATGTTATAGATCTTCCCGCCCGTAAACATTCAAAGATTGTTTCCAAATGAATCACTATACTCCTTGAGTGAATTTTTGACCGGTATGGATTTTGTACCTCTCCGATGCTTTTGATCGCAATTCGGAGAAGCAAAGAAACTGGAAGCCCGTTTGAAAGGTTAGATCATTTCTAAGAGTATCTTCTCGCCTGACAACATGCTACGATTTTTCCCAAATGAATCACAATAATCCCGGAGATATTTTTGACTGGTACGGATTTCGTACCACTCCGATGCATTAGATCGCTATTCGGAGAAGCATGGCTATCGGTAACTTGTTTGAGAGGTTAGATCATTTCAGAGAGATTTATCTCTCCCGACAACGTGCTAGGATTGTTCCCTAAAGAATCTAAATAATCCAAAAGAAAATTTTTTGACCGATACGGATTTCGTAACTTTATGATGCTTTAGATCACAATTCTGTGATGTTTGGATACCAGCAACTAGTTAGTGAAGTTGGATCGTTTCTAAGAGTTCCATCACTCCTGACAACATGCTTGGATTGTTCCCAAATTAATCACAATAGTCCCTGTGTGGCTTTTCGACCGTTACGGATTTCGTACCTCTCCGATGCTTTAGATCACAATTCGGAGAAGCTTGGCTACCGACAACTCGTTTGGTTGGTTTGAACCTTTCAGAGAGTATCTTCTTGCCCAAAAAACATGCTAGGATTGTTTCCAAATGAATCTCTATACTCCCTGAGAGAATTTTTGACCGGTATGGATTTTGTACTTCTCCGATGCTTTATACCACAATTCGGAGAAGCTAAGCAAATGGAAGCTCGTTTGTGAGGATGGATCATTTCTAAGAGTATCTTCTCGCCCGACAACATGCTACGATTGTACCCAAATCAATCGTAATAATCCCAGTTTAAAATTTAGACCGATACGGAATTCGAACCTCTCCGATTCTTTAGATCGCAATTCGGAGAAGCTTGGCTACGGGCAACTCGTTTGAGAGGTTGTATCATTTCTAAAAGTTTCTTCACGGCCGACATCATGCAAGGATTCTGCCCAAATGAATCACATTAATCACGGTGCGAATTTTCGACCGGTACGGATTTCGTACCCCTCCGGTTCCTTAAATCGCAATTCGGAGAAGCTTGGCTACCGACAACTTGTTTGAGAGGTTGGATCATTTCAAAGAGATTTATCTTGCCCGACAACATGCTAGGATTGTTCCCTAAAGATTCAAAATATTTCAAAGGTAAAATTTTGACCGGTACGGATTTCGTACCTCTACGATGCTTTAGATCGCAATTCAGAGATGCTTGGCTACCAGCAACTAGTTAGTGAGGTTTGATCGTTTCTTAGAGTTCCTTCACGCCCGACAACATGCTAGGATTGTTCCCAAATGAACCGCAGTACTCCCTGTATGAATTTTTGGTCGGTACGGATTTCGTAGCTCTCCGATTCTATAAAACACAATTCAGGAAAGCTTTGCTACCGACAGCTCGTTTGGTTGGTTAGATCGTTTCTTAGAGTATCTTCTCGCCCGAAAACATGCTAGGATTGTTTCCAACTGAATCTCTAGACTCCCTGAGTGAATTTATGACTGGTATAGATTTCGTACCTCTTTCTGATGATTTAGATCCGAATTCAGAGAAGCTAAGAAACTGGAAGCTCCTTTGTGAGGTTGGATCATTTTTTTGAGTATCTTCTCGCACGATAACATGCGACGATTTTTCCCAAATGAATCGCAATACTCCCCGCATGAAATTTAGGCCGGTACGGAATTCGAACCTCGCCGATTCTTTAGATCGCAATTCGGAGAAGCTTGGCCTTCGGCAACTCGTTTGAGAGGTTGTATCGTTTCTAAAAGTTTCTTCACGGCCGACATCATGCTAGGATTCTTCCTAAATGAATCGCAATACTCCCGATGTGAATTTAAGGCCGGTACGGATTTCTTAACTCTCCGCTGCTTTAGATCGCAATTCGGAGAAGATTGGCTACCGGCAACTCGTTTGAGAGGCTGTATCATTTCTAAAAAAAAATTCACGGCCAACATCATGCTTGGATTCTTCCCAAATGAATCGCATTAATCCCGGTGGTAATTTCCGACCGGTACGAATTTCGTACCTATCCGGTGCTTAAGATCGCAATTCGGGGAAGCTTGACAACCGACAACAGGTTTGAGAGGTTGGCACATTTCAAAGAGATTTATCGCGCCCGACACATGCTAGGATTGTTCCCTAATGAATTGAAATATTCCAAAGGTAAAATTTAGACCGGTACGGATTTCGTACATCTACGATGCTTTAGATCGCAATTCAGAGATGCTTGGCTACCAGAAACTAGTTAGTGAGGTTAGATCGTTTCTAAGAGTTCCTTCACGCTCGAAAACATGCTAGGATTGTTCCCAAATGAACCGCAATACTCACTGTCTGACTTTTCGACCGGTACGAATTTCGTACCTCTCCGATGCTATAGATCACAATTCGGAGAAGCTTGGCTACCGACAACTCGTTTGGTTGGTTAGATCGTATCTTAGAGTATCTTCTCGCCCGCAAACATACTAGGATTGTTTCCAAATGAATCTCTATACTCCCTGAGTGAATTTTTGGCCGGTACGGATTTCGTACCTCTTTGATGCTTTAGATCGCAATTCAGAGAATCTATGAAACTGGAAGCACGTTTATGAGGTTGGATCATTTCTAAGAGTATCGTCTCGCCCGACAACATGCTACGATTGTTCCCAAATCAATCGTAATACTCCCGGTTTGAAATTTTGACCGGTACAGAATTCGAACCTCTCCGATTCTTTAGATCGCAATTCGAAGAAGCTTGGCTACCGGCAACTCGTTTGAGAGGTTGTATCATTTCTAAAAGTTTCTTCACGGCCGACATCATGCTATGCTTAAGCCCAAATGAATCACATTAATCCCGGAGTGAATTTTCGACCGGTACGGATTTCGTATCCCTACGGTACTATAGATCGCAATTCAGAGAAGCTTGGCTACCGACAACTTGTTTGAGAGGTTGAATCATTTCAAAGAGATTTATCTCGCTCGACAACATACTAGGATTGATCCTTAAATAATCGAAATATTCCAAAGGTAAAATTTAAACCAGAATGGATTTTGTACCTCTACGATACTTTAGATCGCAATTCAGAGATGCTTGGCTACCAGCAACTAGTTGTGTGGCTGGATCTTTTCTAAGAGGTCCTTCACGCCCGACAACATGCTAGGATTGTTCCCAAATGAACCGCAATACTCACTGTGTGACTTTTCGGTCGGTAAGAATTTCGTACCCCTCCGATGCTATAGATCACAATTCTGAGAAGCTTGGCTACCGACAACTCGTTTGGCTGGTTAGATCGTTTCGAACAGTATTTTCTCATCCTAAAACATGCTAGGATTATTTCCAAATGAATCTCTATACTCCCTGTGAGAATTTTCGACCGGTACGGATTTCGTACCTCTCGGATGATTTAGATCGCAATTCGGAGAAGCTTGGTTACCGGCAACTCGTTTGAGAGTTTGTATCATTTCTAAAAGTCTCTTCACGGCTGACATCATGCAAGGATTGTTCCCAAATGAGTCGCATTATTACCTGAGTGACTTTTTGACTGGTACGGATTTCGTACCTCTCCGATGCTATATATCTCAATACGGAGAAGCTTGGCTACCGACAACTCGTTTGGTTGGTTAGATCATTTCTAAGATTATTTTCTCGCCCAAAATCATGCTAGGATTCTTCCCAAATGAATCGCAATACTCCCGGTGTAAATTTTTGACCGGTACGGATTTCATACCTCTCCGGTGCTTTAGATCGCAATTCGGAGAAGCTTGGCTACTGGCAACTCGTTTGAGTGGATGGATCATTTCTAAAAGTTTCTCATTGCCCGACAGCATCCTAGGATCGTTCCCAAATGAATCGTAATAATCCTGGAGTAAATTTTTGACTGGTACGTATTTCGTATCACTACGATGCTTTAGGTCGCAATTCGGAGAAGCATGGCAACCGGCAACTTGTTTGAGAGGTTGGATCATTTCAAAGAGATTTATCTCGCCTGAAAACATGCTAGGATTGTTCCCTAATGAATCGCAATACTCCCGGTGTAAATTTTAGATCGGCACGGATTTCGGACCTCTCCGATGCTATAGATCACAATTCGGAGAAGCTTGGATACCGACAACTCGTTTGGTTGGTTAGATCGCTTCTAAGAGTATCCACTCGCCCGAAAACATGCTATGATTGCTTCCAAATGAATCTGTATACTCCCTGAGTAAATTTTTGACCGTTATGGATTTCGTACCTCTCCGATGCTTTAGATCGCAATTTGGAGAAGCTAAGCAACAAGAAACTCGTTTGTAAGGTGGGATCATTTCTAAGATTATCTTCTCGTCCGACAGCATGCTACGATTGTTCCCAAATTAATCGGAATACTCCTGTTATGAAATTTAGACCGGTATGGAATTCAAACCTCTCCGATTTTTAGATCGCAATTCGGAGAAGCTTGGCTTCCGGCAACTCGTTTGAGAAGTTGTATCATTGCTAAAAGTTTCTTCACGGCCGACAACCTGCTAGGAATTTTGCCAAATGAATCGCAATACTCCTGGTGTGAATTTTCGGATAAGCTTGGCTACCAGCAATTCGTTTGAGAGGATGAATCCTTTCTAAGAGGTTCTTATTGCCCGACAACATCCTAGGAGTGTTCTCAAATGTATCGAAATACTTCCGGTGTGAATTTTTGACCGGTAAGGAATTCGAACCACTACGATGCTTTAGATCACAATTCGGAAAAGCTTGGCTCCCGGAAACTTGTTTGAGAGGTTGGATCATTTCAATGAAATTTATCTCGCCCAACAACATGCTAGGATTGTTCCCTAATGTATCGAAATATTTCAAAAGTAAAATTTCGAACGGTACGGATTTCGTACCTCTACGATGCTTTAGATCGCAAATCAGAAATGTTTGGCTACCTGCAACTAGTTAGTGAGGTTGGATCATTTTTAAGTGTTCTTTCATGCCCGACAACATGCTTGGATTGTTCCCAAATGAATCGCAATACTCCCTGTCTGACTTTTTGACCGGTACAGATTTTGTACCTTTCCGATGCTATATATCACAATTTGGAGAAGCTTTGCTGCCGACAAATCGTTTGGGTGGATAGATCCTTTCTTAAAGTTTCTTCTCGCCCGAAAACATGCAAGGATTGTTTCCAAATGAATCTCTATACTCCATGTGTGACTTTTCGACCGTTACGGATTTTGTACCTCTTCGATGCTTTAGATGCAATTCTGCGAAGCTTGGCTACCGGCAACTCGTTTGAGAGGTTATAATGTTTCTAAAAGTTTCTTCACGGCCGACATCATGCAAGGATTCTTCCCAAATGAATCGCAATACTCCCAGTGTGAATTTTTGACCGGCACAGATTTCGTACCTCTCCGGTGCTTTAGATCGCAATTCGGTGAAGCTTGGCTTCCGACAACTCCATTGAGAGGATGGATCATTTCTAAGAGTTTCTTATTGCCCGACAAAATCCAAGGAATGTTCCCAAATGAATCACAATATTCCCGAAGTGAATTTTTGACAGGTACGGGTCTCTTAACACTCCGATGCTTTAGATAGCAATTCGAAGAAGCTTGGCTACTGGCAACTTGTTTAAGAAGTTTGATAATTTCAAAGAGATCTATCTCGCCCGATAACATGCTAGGATTGTTCCCTAAAGTATCGAAATATTCCAATGGTAAAATTTCGACCGGTACGAATTTCGTACCTCTACGATGCTTTAGATCGCAATTATGAGATTTTTGGCTACCAGCAACTAGGTAGTAAGGTTGGATTTGTTTTAAGAGTTCATTCACGCCTGACAACCTGCTAGGATTGTTCCCAAATGATTCGCAATACACACTGTGTGACTTTTGGACAGGTACGGATTTCGTACTTCACCGATGCTATAGATCACAATTCGAAGAAGCTTGACTACCGACAACTCGTTTGGTCGGTTAGATCGCTTCTTAGATTATCTTCTCGCCTGAAAACATGCTAGGATTGTTTCCAAATGAATCTCTATATTTCCTGGGCGAATTTTTGACCGGTATGGATTTCGTACCTCTCCGATGATTTTGATCACAATTCGGAAAGTTTAGCTACCGGCAACTCGTTTGAGAGGTTGTATCGGGCATGAATTTTTGACCGGTACGGATTTCGTACCTCTCTGGTGCTTTAGATCGCAATTCGGAGAAGCTTGTCTACCGGCAACTCATTTTAGAGGATGAATCATTTCTAAGAGTTTCTTATTTCCCGACAATATCCATGGATTGTTCCCAATTGTATCGCAATACTCCCGGTGTGAGTTTTTGACCGGTACGGATATCGTACCACTCTTATGCTTTAGATCGCAATTCGGAGAAGCTTGGCCACCGGCAACTTTTTGGAGAGGTTGGATCATTTCAAAGAAATTTATTTCGTGCGACCTCATGCTAGGATTGTTCCCCAATGAATCAAAATATTCCAAAGGTGAAATATCGACTAGTACGGATTTCGTACCTATACGATGCTTTAGATCGCAATTTCGAGATGCTTGGCTACCAGGAACTAGTTATTGAGGTTGGGACGTTTCTAAGAGTTCCTTCACGCCCAACAACATGCTTGGATTGTTCCCAAATGTATCGCAATACTCCCTGTGTGACTTTTTGGCCGGTACGGATTTCGTACCTCTCCGATGCTATAGATCACAATTCGGAGAAGCTTGGCTACCGACAACTCGTTTGGTTGGTAGGATCATTTCTTAGAGTATCTTCTCGCCCGAAAACTTGCTAGGATTGTTTTCAAATGAATCTCTATACTCCCTGAGTGAATTTTTGACCGGTATGGATTTCATACCTCTCCGATGCTTTAGATCGCAATTCGGAGAAGTTAAGAAACTGGAAACTCGTTTGTGAGGTTCGATCATTTCTAAAAGTTTCTTCTCGCCCCACAACATACTACCATTGTTCCCAAATGAGTCACAATAGTCCCGGTATGAAATTTAGACCTGTAGAGAATTCGAACCTTTCAAATTCTTTAGATCGCAATTCGGAGAAGCTTGGCTACTGGCAACTTGTTTGAGAGGTTGTATCATTTCTAAAAGTTTCATCAAGGCCGATATAATGATAGGATTCTTCCCCAATGAATTGTAATACTCCCTGTGTGACTTTTCGACCGGTACGGATTTCGTACCTCACCGATGCTACAGATCACAATTCTGAGAAGTTTGGCTACCGACAACTCGTTTGGTTGGTTAGATCGTTTCTAAGGGTATCTTCTCGCCCGAAAACATGCTAGGATTGTTTTTCTAAATTAATCTCTATACTCCCTATGTGAATTTTCGACGAGTACGGATTACGTACCTCTCTGATGCTTTAGATCGTAATTCAGTGAAACTTTGTTGTCGGCAACTCGCTTGAGAGGTTAGATCAATTCTAACATTTTCTTCCCACCCGACAACATACTATGATTATTCCCAAATGAATCACAATAATCTCGGTGCAAATTTCAAACCGGTATAGATTTCGAGCCTCTTCTATGCTTTAGATCGCAATTCGGAGAAGCTTGGCTACAGGCGGCTCGTTTGAGAGGTTGGATCGTTTCTAAGAGTATCTTCTAGCCCGACAACATATTAGGATTGTTCCCAAATGAATCGTAATACTCCCTGTGTGACTTTTCGACCGGTACAAATTTCATACCTCTTCGATGTAATAGATCACAATTCGGAGAAGGTTGGCTGCCGACAACTCGTTTGGTTGGTTAGATCATTTCTTTGAGTATCTTCTCGCCCTTAAACATGCAAAGATTGTTTCCAAATGAATCACTATACTCTTTGAGTGAATTTTTGACCGGTATGGATTTTGTCACACTCCAATGCTTTAGATCGCAATTCAAAGAAGCTAAGAGACTGGAAGCTCGTTTTTGAGGTTGGATCATTTCTAAGAGTATCTTGCCTCCCGACAACATGCTATGATTGTTCTGAAATGAATCGCAATACTCCCGGTATTAAATTTAGGCTGGTACGAATTTCTAACCTCGCCCGAAAACATGCTATTATTGTTTCCAAATTAATCTGTATACTCCCTGAGTGAATTTCTGACCGGTATGGATTTCGTACCTCTCCGATGCTTATATCGCAATTTGGGGAATCTACGCAACTAGAAGCTCGCTTGTAAGGTAGGATCTTTTCTAAGATTATCTTCTCGTCCGACAACATGCTACGATTGTTCCCAAATTAATCGCAATACTCCCGCTATGAAATTTAGACCGATACAAAATTCGAACCTCTCCGATTCTTTAGATCGCAATTCGGAGAAGCTTGGCTTTCGGCAACTCGTTTGGGAGGTTGTATCATTGCTAAAAGCTCCTTCATGGCTGACATCATGTCAGGATTTCCCCCAAATGAATCGCAATACTCCTAGTGAAAATTTTTGACCGGTACGGATTTCATACCCCTCCGCTGCTTAGATCACAATTCGGATAAGCTTGGCTACCTGCAACTCTTTTGAGAGGATGAATCATTTCTAAGAGTTTCTTATTGCCCGACAACATCCTAGGATTGTTCCCAAATGTATCAAAATACTCCCGGTGTGAATTTTTGACCGGTACGGATTTCGTACCACTCGGATGCTTTAAATCACAATTTGGAGAAGCTTGGCTTCCGGCAACTTGTTTGAGAGGTTGGAACATTTCAATGAAATTTATCTCTCCCAACAACATGCTAGGATTGTTCCCAAATGTATTAAAATATTCCAAAAGTAAAATTTCGACCGGTACGGATATCGTACCTCATGATGCTTTAGATCGCAATTCTGAAATGTTTGGCTACCTGCAACTAGTTAGTGAGGTTGGATCGTTTCTAAGAGTTCCATCATTCCTTACAACATGCTAGGATTGTTCCCAAATGAATCCTAATACTCCCTGTCTGACTTTTCGGCCGGCACGGATTTCGTACATTTTCGATGCTATATATCGCAATTTGGAGAAGCTTGGCTACCGACAAATCGTTTGGTTGGATAGATCGTTGCTTAGAGTATCTTCTCGCCCGAAAACATGCTAGGATTGTTTTCAAATGAATCTCTATACTCCATGTGTGACTTTTCGACCGGTACGGATTTCGTACCTCTTCGATGCTTTAGATGCAATTCCGAGAAGCTTGGCTACCGGCAACTCGTTTGACAGGTTGCAATGTTTCTAAAAGTTTCTTCACGGCGGACATCATGCAAGGATTCTTTCCAAATGAATCGCAATACTCCCGGTGTAAATTTTCGACCGGTACGAATTTCGTACCTCTCCGGTGTTTTAGATCGCAATTCGGAGAAGCTTTTCTTCCGGCAAACCTTTGAGAGGATGGATCATTTCTAAGAGTTTCTTATTGCCCGAAAAAATCCAAGGATTGTTCCCAAATGAATCGCAATACTCCCGGAGTGAATTTTTGAGAGGTACGGATTTCATAACACTCCGATGCTTTAGATAGCAATTCGGAGAAGCTTGGCTACCGGCAACTTGTTTGAGAGGTTGGATCATTTTAAAGAGATCTATCTCGCCCGACAACATGCTAGGATTGTTCCCTAAAGTATAGAAATATTCCAATGGTAAAATTTTGACCGGTACGGATTTCGTACCTCTACGATCCTTTAGATCGCAATTATGAGATTTTTGGCTACCCGCAACTAGTTAGTGAGGTTGGATCGTTTCTAAGAGTTCCTTCACGCCCGACAGCATGCTAGAATTGTTCCCAAATAAATCACAATACTCATTGTGTGACTTTTCGACCGGTACGGATTTCGTACCTCTCCGATGCTATAGATCACAATTCGGAGAAGCATGGCGACCGACAACTCGCTCGGTCGGTTAGATTGTTTCTTAAAGTATCTTCTCGCCCGAAAAAATACTAGGATTGTTTCCAAATGAATCTCTATACTTCCTGGGTGAATTTTTGACCGGTATGGATTTCGTACCTCTTCGATGATTTAGATCGCAATTCGGAGAAGCTTGGCTACCGGCAACTCGTTTGAGAGGTTGTATCATTTTTAAAAGTTTCTTCACGGCAAACATCATGCTAGGATTCTTCCCAAATGAATCGCAATACACCCGGCGTGAATTTTCGACCGGTACGGATTTTGTACCCCTCTGTTGCTTTAAATCGCAATTCGGAGAAGCTTGTCTACTGGCAACTTGTTTCAGAGGATGAATCATTTCTTAGAGTTTCTTATTGCCCGACAATATCCATGGATTGTTCCCAAATGTATCGCAATACTCCCAGAGTGAGTTTTTGACCGGTACGGATATCGTACCATTCTTATGCTTTAGATCGCAATTCGGAGAAGCTTGGCTACCGGCAACTTTTTGGAGAGGTTGCATCATTTCAAAGAAATTTATTTCGCACGACCACATGCTAGGATTGTTCCCCAATGAATTAAAATTATCCAAAAGTGAAATATCGAACAGTACGGATTTCATACTTCTACGATGCTTTTTATCGCAATTCTGAGATGCTTGGCTACTAGCAACTAGTTAGTGAGGTTGGGGCGTTTCTAAAAGTTCCTTCACGCCCGACAACAAGCTAGGATTGTTCCCAAATGAATCGCAATACTCCCTGAGGGACTTTTCGACCGGTACGGATTTCGTACCTCTACGATGCTATTGATCACAATTCGGCGAAGCTTGGCTACCGACAACTCGTTTGGTTGGTTAGATCGTTTCTTAGAGTATTTTCTCGCCCGAAAACATGCTTGGATTGCTTTCAAATGAATCTCTATGCTCCCTGAGTGAATTTCTGACCGGTACGGATTTCGAACCTCTCCGGGGATTTAGATCGCAATTCGGAGAAGCTTGGTTATCGGGAACTGGTTTGAGAGGTTGTACGGTTTCTAAAAGTCTCTTCACGGCCGACATCATGCTAGGTTGTTTCCCAAATGAGTCGCAATACTACCTGTGTGACTTTTCGACCGATTCGGATTTCGTACCTCTCCGAAGCTATAGATCAGAATTCTGAGAAGCTTGGCCACCGACAACACGTTTGCTGGTTTGATCGTTTCTAAGTGTATTTTATCGCCTGAAATTATGCTAGGATTGTTTCCAAATGAATCTCTGTACTACCTGTGTGAATTTTCGACCAGTACGGATTTCGTACCACTCCGATGCTTTAGATCTCAATTCGGAGAAGCTTGGATACAGGCAACTCGTTTGAGTGGATGGATCATTTCTAAGAGTTTCTCATTGCCCGACAACATCCTAGGATTTTTCCCAAATGAATTGCAATATTCCCAGAGTAAATTTTAGACCGGTAGGGATTTCGTACCTCTCCGATGCTATAGATCACAATTCGGAAGAGGTTGGCTACCAATAACACCTTTGGTTGGTTAGATCGTTTCAAAGAGTATCTTCTCGCCCGAAAATCTTCTTGGATTGTTTCAAAATGAATCTCTATACTCCCTGTGTGGATTTTCGACCGGTACGAATTTTGTACCTCTCCGATGCTTCCAGCAACTCGTTTGAGAGGTCGGATCACATCTAATAGCTTCTTCTCGCCTGACAACATGCGTGGATTGTACCCAAATAAATCGCAATACTCCCGGTGTGAATTTCTGACCGGTACGGATTTTGATCCTCTCCAATGATTTAGATTGTAATTCTGAGAAGCTTGGCTACCGGCAACTGGTTTGAGAGGTTGGATCTTTTCAGCGAGTTTCTTCTCTCCCGACAACTAGCAGGAATTGTTCTCAAATGAATCGCAATACTCCCGTGGTGAATTTTTGACCGGTACGGATTTCGTACCCTTCCGATGCTTTAAAATCCATTTCGTAGAAGCTTGCCTAGCGGAACTCGCTTGAGAGGTTGGTTCATTTCTTAGAGTTTTTTCCCGCCCGAGAACATGCTAGGAATGTTCCCCGATCAATCGCAAAACTCGGTGAGAATTTTAGAACGGTACAGATTTCGTCCCTCCCCGATGCTTAAGATCGCAATTTGGAGATGCTTGTCTACCGGCAGCTTTATTGAGAGGCTGGACCATTTTTAAATGTCACTTCTCGCCCGAAAACATGCTAGGATTGTCCCCAAATGAATCGCATTAATCCCGGTGTGAATTTTCGATCGGTACGGATTTCGTACCTCTCCGGTGCTTTAGATCGCAATTCGGAGAAGCATGGTAACCGACAACTTTTTTGAGAGGTTGGATCATTTGAAAGAGATTTATCTCGCCCGACAACATGCTAGGATTGTTCCCAAAAGAATCGAAATATTCCAAAGGAAAAATTTAGACCGGTACGGATTTCGTACCTCTACGATGCTTTAGATCCCAATTCAGAGATGCTCGGCTACCAGCAACTAATTAGTGAGGTTGGATCGTTACAAAGAGTTCCTCCACGCCCGACAACATGCTAGAATTGTTCCCAAATGAACCGCAATACCCACTGTGTGACTTTTTGACCGGTACGGATTTCGTACCTCTCCGATATTATAGATCACAATTCGGAGAAATTTGGCTACCGACAACAAGTGTGGTTGGTTAGATCGTTTCTTAGAGTATCTTCTTGCCCGTAAACATGGTAAGATTGTTTCCAAATGAATCACTATCCTCCCTGGGTGAATTTTTGATCGGTATAGATTTTGTACCTCACCGATGCTTTAGATCGCAATTCGGAGAAGCAAAGAAACTGGAAGCCCGTTTGCGAGGTTGGATCATTTCTATGAGTATCTTCTCGCCCGACAACATGCTACGATTGTTCCCAATTGAATCGCAATACTTCCGGTATGAAATTTAGGCCGGCACGGTATTCGAACCTCTCCGATAATTTAGATCGCAATTCGGAGAAGCTTGGCTACCCGGCAACTCGTTTGAGAGAATATATCATTTCTAAAAATTTCTTCACGGCCGACATCATGATTGGATTCTTCCCAAATTAATCGCAATACTCCCGGTGTGAATTTTCGACCGGTACAGATTTCGTACCTTTTCGGTGCTTTAGATCTAAATTCGGAGAAGTTTGTCTACCGGCAACTTGTTTGAGAAGATAAATCATTTCTAATAGTTTCTTATTGCCCGACAACATCCTAGGATTGTTCCCAAGTGCATCGCAATAATCCCGGTGTGAGTTTTTTACTGGTACGGATATCGTACCACTCCGAAGCATTAGATTGCAATTAAGAGAAGCTTGGCTACCGGCTACTTGTTTGAGAGGTTGGATAATATCAAAGAAATTTATCTCGTCTGACAACATGTTAGGATTGTTCCCCAATGAATCGAAATATTCCAAATGTGAAATTTCAACCGGTACGGATTTCGTAACTCCATGATGCTTTAGATCGCAATTCTGAGATGCTTGGCAACCAACAACTAGTTAGTGAGGTTGGATTGTTTCTAAGAGTTCATTCATTCCCGACAACATGCTAGGATTGTTACCAAATGAATCGCAAAACTCCTTATGTGACTTTCCGACCGTTACAGATTTCGTACCTCTCCGATGCTATAGATCACAATTTGGAGAAGCTTTGCTACCGACAACTCGTTTGGTTGGTTAGATCCTTTCTAAGAGTATCTTCTCGCCCAAAAACATGCTAGGATTGTTTCCAAATTAATCTCTATTCTCCATCTATGAATTTTCGGCAGGTACGGATTTCGTACCTCTCCGATGCTTTAGATCGCAATTCGGAGAAGCTTGGCTACCGACAACTCGTTTAAGAGGTTGAATCATTTCTAGAAGTTTCTTTACGGCCAAAAACATGCTAGGCTTCTTCCCAAATTAATCGCAATAATCTCGGTGTGAATTTTCGTCCGGTATGGATTTCGAACCTCTCCGGTGCTTTAGATCGTAATTCGGAGAAGTTTAGCTACCGACAACTCGTTTGAGAGGAAGGATCATTTCTAAGAGTTTCTTATTGCCCGACAACATCCTAGGACTGTTCCCAAATTAACCGCAATACTCCCGGAGTAAATTTTTGAACGGTACGGATTTCGTACCACTCCGATACCATAGATCGCAATTCGGAGAAGCTTGGCTGCCGGCAACTTGTTTGAGAAGTTGGATCATTTCAAAGAGATTTATCTCTCCCGACAACATGCTAAGATTGTTCCCTAAAGCATCGAAATATTCCAAAGGAAAATTTTTGGCCAGAACGGATTTCTTACCTCTACGATGCTTTAGATCGCAATTCTGAGGAGCTTGGCTACCAGCAACTAGTTAGTGATGTTGGATCATTTCTAGGAGATCTTTCGCGCTCGACAACATGCTTGGATTGTTCCCAAATTAATCGCAATAGTCCATTTGTGACTTTTCGACCGGTACGGATTTCGTACCTCTCCGATGCTATAGATCACAATTCGGAGAAGCTTGGCTACCGACTACTCGTTTGGTTGGTTTGTTCATTTCTAAGAGTATCTTCTTGCCCAAAAACTTGCTAGGATTGTTTCCAAATGAATCTCTATAATCCCTGACAGAATTATTGACCGGTATGGATTTCGTACCTTTCCAATGCTTTATATCGCAATTCGAAAAAGCTAAGCATATGGAAGCTCGTTTGTGAGGATAGATCATTTCAAAGAGTATCTTCTCGCCCGACAACATGCTACGATTGTTCCCAAATCAATCGTAATACTCCCGGTTTGAAATTTAGACCGATACGGAATTCGAACCTCTCCGATTCTTTAGATCGCAATTCGGAGAAGCTTGGCTACCGGCAACTCGTTTAAGAGGTTGTATCATTTCTAAAAGTTTATTCACGGCCGGCATCATGCAAGGAATCAACCCAAATGAATCGCATTAATCCCGGTGTGAATTTTCGATCGGTACGGATTTCGTACCTTTTCAGTGCTTTAGATCGCAATTTAGGGAAGCTTGGCTTCCGACAACTTGTTTGAGAGGTTACATCATTTCAAAGAGATTTATCTCGCCCGTCAACATGCTAGGATTGTTCCCTAAAGAATCGAAATATTCTAATGGTAAAGTTTAGACAGGTACGAATTTTATACCTCTACGATGTTTTAGATCGCAATTCAGAGATGCTTGGCTACCAGCAACTAGTTAGTGAGGTTTGATCGCTTCTCAGAGTTCCTTCACGTCCGACAACATGCTAGGATTGTTCCTAAATGAACCGCAATACTCACTGTGTAAGTTTCGACCGGTACGGATTTCGAACCTCTCCGATGCTATAGATCACAATTCGGAGAAGCTTGGCTACCGACAACTCGTTTGGTTGGTTAGATCATTTCTTAGAGTATCTTTTCGCCCGTAAACATACGTGGATTGTTTTCAAATGGATCTCTATACTCCATGAATAAATTTTTGACCGGTATGGATTTCGTACCTCTCCGATGCTTTAGATCGCAATTCGGAGAAGCTAAGAAGCTAGAAGCCCGTATGTGAGGTTGGATCATTTCTAAGAGTATCTTCTCGCTCGATAACATGCTACGATTGTTCCCATATTAATCGCAATACTCCCGGTATGAAATTTAGGCCGGAATGGAATTCGAACCTCTCCTCCGATACTTTAGATCGGAATTCGGAGAAGCTTGGCTACCCGGCAACTCGTTTGAGAGGTTGTATCATTTTTAAAAGTTTCTTCACGGCCGACATCATGCTAGGTTTCTTCCCAAATGAATCGCAATACTCCCGGTGTGAATTTTCGACCGGTAAGGATTTCGTACCACTCCGATGCTTTAGATCGCAATTCGGAGGAACTTGGCTACCGGCAGCTTGTTTGAGAGGTTGGATCATTTCAAAAAAATTTATCTCCCCCGACAACATGCCAGAATTGTTCCCCAATGAATCGAAATATTCCAAAGGTGAAATTCCGACCGATGCTTTAGATCGCAATTCTGAGATGGTTGTCTACCATAAACTAGTTAGTGAGGTTGGATCGTTTCTAAGAGTTCCTTCATGCCCCACAACGTGCTAGGATTGCTCCCAAATGAATCACAATACTCACTGTGTGGCTTTTCGACCGGTACGGATTTCGTACCTCTCCGATGCTATAGATCACAATTCGGAGAAGCTTTGCTACCGGCAGCTCGTTTGGCTGGTTGGGTCATTTCTTAGAGTATCTTCTCGCCCGAAAACATTCTAGGATTGTTTCCAAATGAATCTCTATACTCCCTGAGTGAATTTTTGACTGGTATGTATTTCGTACCTCTCCGATGCTTTAGATCGCAATTCGGAGAAGCTAAGAAACTGGAAGCTCGTTTGGGAGGTTGGATAAGCTCAAAGAGTATCTTCTCGCCTGATAACATGCTACGATTGTTCCCAAATGAATCGCAATAATCCCGGTATGAAATTTAGGCCGGTAAGGAATTCGAACCTCTACGATTCTTTAGATCGCAATTCGGTGAAGCTTGGCTATCGGCAACTCGTTTGAGAGGATGAATCATTTCTAAGAGTTTCTTATCGCCCGACAATATCCTAGGATTGTTCCCAAATGTATCGCTATACTCCCGGTGAGAATTTTTGAACGGTGCGGATTTCGTACCACTCCGATGCTTTAGATCGCAATTCGGAAAAGCTTGGCTACCGGCAACTTGTTTGAGCGGTTGGATCATTTTAAAGAAATTTATCTCGCCCAAGAACATGCTAGGATTGTTGCCCAATGTATCAAAATATTCCATAAGTAAAATTTCGACCGGTACGGATTTCGTACCTCTACGATTCTTTAGTTCGTAATTCTGAAATTTTTGGCTACCTGCAACTAGTTTGTGAGGTTGGATCGTTTCTAAGAGTTCCTCCACGCCCGACAACATGCTAGGATTGTTCCCAAATGAACCACAATACTCACTGTGTGACTTTTCGACCGCTACGGATTTCGTACCTCTCCGATGTTATAGATCTTCCCGCCCGTAAACATTCAAAGTTTGTTTCCAAATGAATCACTATACTCCTTGAGTGAATTTTTGACCGGTATGAATTTTGTACCTCTCCGAAGCTTTTGATCGCAATTCGGAGAAGCAATGAAACTGGAAGCCCGTTTGTAAGGTTAGATCATTTCTAAGAGTATCTTCTCGCCTGACAGCATGCTACGTTTTTCCCCAAATGAATCGCAATAATCCGGAGTAAATTTTTGACCGGTACGAATTTCGTACCACTCCGATGTTTTAGATCGCTATTCGGAGAAGCATGTCTACTGGCAACTTGTTTGAGAGGTTGGATCATTTCAAAGAGATTTATCTCCCCCGACAACGTGCAAGGATTGTTCCCTGAGGAATCTAAATAATCCAAAAGAAAAATTTCGACCGGTGCGGATTTCGTAACTTTATGATGCTTTAGATCTCAATTCTGAGATGCTTGGATACCAGCAACTAGTTAGTGAAGTTGGATCGTTTCTAAGAGTTCCATCACTCCTGACAACATGCTTGGATTGTTCCCAAATTAATCACAATAGTCCCTGTGTGGCTTTTCGACCGTTACGGATTTCGTACCTCTCCGATGCTTTAGATCACAATTCGGAGAAGCTTGGCTACCGACAACTCGTTTGGTTGGTTTGATCCTTTCTAAGAGTATCTTCTTGCCCGAAAACATGCTAGGATTGTTTCCAAATGAATCTCTATACTCCCTGAGAGAATTTTTGACCGGTATGGATTTCGTACCTCTCCGATACTTTATATCGCAATTCGGAGAAGTTATGCAAATGGAAGCTCGTTCGTGAGGATGGATCATTTCTAAGAGTATCTTCTTGCCCAACAACATGCTACGATTGTACCCAAATCAATCGTAATAATCCCAGTTTGAAATTTAGACCGATACGGAATTCGAAGCTCTCCGATTCTTTAGATCGCAATTCGGAGATGCTTGGCTACGGGCTCCTCGTTTGAGAGGTTGTATCATTTCTAAAAGTTTCTTCACGGCCGACATCATGCTTGGATTCTGCCCAAATGAATCACAATAATCACAGTGTGAATTTTCGACCGGTACGGATTTCGTACCCCTCCGGTTCCTTAAATCGCAATTCGGATAAGCTTGGCTACCGACAACTTGTTTGAGTGGTTGGATCATTTCAAAGAGATTTATCTTGCCCGACAATATGCTAGGATTGTTCCCTAAAGATTTGAAATATTCCAAAGGTAAAATTTAGACCGGTACGGATTTCGTACCTCTACGATGCTTTAGATCGTAATTCAGAGATGCTTGGCTACCAACAACAAGTTAGTGAGGTTAGATCTTTTTTAAGAGTTCCTTCACGCCCGATAACATTCTAGACTTGTTCCCAAATGAACCGCTGTACTCACTGTGTGACTTTTCGGTCGGTACGGATTTCGTTGCTCTCCGATGTTATAGATCACAATTTAGGGAAGCTTTGCTACCGACAGCTCGTTTGGTTGGTTAGATCGCTTCTTAGAGTATCTTCTCACCCGAAAACATGCTAGGATTGTTTCCAACTGAATCTCTAGACTCCCTGAGTGAATTTTTGACTGGTATAGATTTCGTACCTCTCCGATGTTTTAGATCACAATTCAGAGAAGCTAAGAAACTGGAAGCTCCTTTGTGAGGTTGGATCATTTTTTAGAGTATCTTCTCGCATGAGAACATGCGACGATTTTTCCCAAATGAATCACAATACTTCCCGCATGAAATTTAGGCCGGTACGGAATTCGAACCTCCGATTCTTTAGATCGCAATTCGGAGAAGCTTGGCTTTCGGAAACTCGTTTGAGAGGATGAATCATTTTTAAGAGTTTCTTATCGCCTGACAATATCCTGGGATTGTTCCCAAATGTATCGCTATACTCCCGGTGTGAATTTTTGAACGGTGCAGATTTCGTACCACTCCGATGCTTTAGATCGCAATTCGGAGAAGCTTGGCAAAAGGCAACTTGTTTGAGCGGTTGGGTCATTTCAAAGAAATTTATCTCGCCCAAGAACATGCTAGGATTGTTCCCCAATGTATCAAAATATTCCATAAGTAAAATTTCGACCGGTACGGATTTCGTACCTCTACGATGCTATAGATCGCAATTCTGAAATGTTTGGCTACCTCCAACTAGTTTGTGAGGTTGGATCATTTCTAAGAGTTCCTCCACGCCCGACAACATGCTAGGATTGTTCCCAAATGCACCACAATACTCGCTGTGTAACTTTTCGACCGGTACGGATTTCGTAACTCTCCGATGTTATAGATCTTCCCGCCCGTAAACATTCAATGATTGTTTCCAAATGAATCACTATACTCCTTGAGTGAATTTTTGACCGGTATGGATTTTGTACCTCTCCGATGCTTTTGATCGCAATTCGGAGAAGCAAAGAAACTGGAAGCCCGTTTGTAAGGTTAGATCATTTCTAAGAGTATCTTCTCGCCTGACAACATGCTACGATTGTTCCCAAATGAATCGCAATAATCCCAGAGTAAATTTTCGACCGGTGCGGATTTGGAACCTCTCCGAGGATTTGTGTCGCAATTCGGAGAAGCTTGGTTATCGGCAACTAGTTTGAGAGGTTGCACGGTTTCTAAAAGTCTCTTCTCGACCGACATCATGCTAGGTTTGTTCCCAGATCAGTCGCAATACTACCTGTGTGAATTCTCTCCGATGCTTTAGATCGCAATTCGAAAAAGCTTGGCTACCGGCAACTCGTTTGAGAGGCTGTATCATTTCTAAACATTTCTTCACGGCCGACATCATGCTTGGATTCTTCCCAAATGAATCGCAATACTCCCGGCGTGAATTTTTGACCGGTACGGATTTCGTACCTCTCTGGTGCTTTAAATCTCATTTCGGAGAAGCTTGGCTACCGGCAACACGTTTGAGTGGATGGATCATTTCTAAGAGTTTCTCATTGCTCGACAACATCCTAGGATTGTTCCCAAATGAATTGCAATATTCCCGAAGTGGATTTTAGACCGGTACGGATTTCGTACCACTCCGATGCTATAGATCACAATTCGGAGAAGGTTGGCTACCAATAACTCGTTTGGTTGGTTAGATCATTTCAAAGAGTTTCTTCTCACCCGAAAATATGCTTGGATTGTTTCGAAATGAAGCTCTATACTTACTGGGTGGATTTTCGACCGGTACGAATTTCGTACCTCTCCGATGCTTTAAAATGCATTTTTGTAGAAGCTTGCCTAGCGGAACTCGTTTGAGAGGTTGGATCATTTCTAAGAGTTTTTTCCCGGCCGACAACATGCTAGGAATGTTCCCCGATCAATCGCAAAACTCGATGAGAATTTTAGACCGTTACATATTTCGTACCTCCCCGATGCTTAAGATCGCAATTTGGAGAAGCTTGTCTACCGGCAACTTGATTGTGAGGTTGGACCGTTTCTAAATGTTAATTCACGCCCGAAAACATGCTAGGATTGTCCCCAAATAAATCGCATTAATCCCGGTGTGAATTTTTGACCGGTACGGATTACATACCTCTATGGTGCTTTAGATCGCAATTCGGAGAAGCTTGGCTACCGATAACTTGTTTGAGAGGTTGGATCATTTGAAGGAGATTTATCTCACTCGACAACAAGCTAGGATTGTTCCCTAAAGAATCGAGATATTCCAAAGGTAAAAATTAGACCGGTATGGATTTCGTACCTCTACGATGCTTTAGATCGTAATTCAGAGATGCTTGGCTACCAGCAACTAATTAGTGAGGTTGGATCGTTTTAAAGAGTTCCTCCACGCCCAACAACATGCTAGGATTGTTCCTAAATGAACCGCAATGCTCACTGTGTGACATTTCGACCGGTACGGATTTCGTACCTCTCCGATGCTATAGATCACAATTCGGAGAAGCTTGGCTACCGACAATAAATTTGCACGGTTAGATCGTTTCTTAGAGTATCTTCTCGCCCGAAAACATGCTAAGATTGTTTTCGAATGAATCACTATACTCTCCCTGGGTGAATTTTTGATCGGTATGGATTTTGTACCTCCCCGATGCTTTAGATCGCAATTCGGAGAAGCAAAGAAACTGGAAGCCCGTTTGGGAGGCTGGATCATTTCTAAGAGTATCTTCTCGCCCGACAACATGCTACGATTGTTCCCAAATGAATCGCAATACTCCCGGTATGAAATTTAGGCCGGCACAGAATTCGAACCTCTCCGATACTTTAGATCGCAATTTGGAAAACCTTGGCTACCCGGAAACTCGTTTGAGAGGATATATCATTTCTTAAAGTTTCATCACGGCCGACATCATGATAGGATTCTTCCCAAATGAATCGCAATGCTCCCGGTGTGAATTTTCGACCGGTACGGATTTCGTACCTCTCCGGCGCTTTAGATCGTAATTCGGAGAAGCTGGTCTATCGGCAACTTGTTTTAGAAGATGAATCATTTCTAAGAGTTCCTTATTGCCCGACAACATCCTAGGATTGTTCCCAAATATATTGCAATAATCCCGGTGTGAGTTTTGACAGGTACGGATATCGCACCACTCCGATGCATTAGATCGCAATTCAGAGAAGCTTGGCTACCGGCAACTTGTTTGAGCGGTTGGATCATTTCAAAAAGATTTATCACGCCCGACAACATGCAGGATTGTTCCCTAAAGAATCGAAATATTCCAAAGGTAAAATTTAGACAGGTACGGATTTCGTACCTCTACGTTGCTTTAGATCGCATTTCAAAGATGCTTGGCTACCAGCAACTAGTTAGTGAGGTTGGATCATTTCTTAGAGTTCTTTCACGCCCGACGATATGCTAGGATTGTTTCCAAATGAACCGCAATACTCACTGTGTGACTTTTCGACCAGTACGGATTTCGTACGTCTCCGTTGCTATATAGATCACAATTCGGAGAAGCTTGGCTACCGACAACTCGTTTGGTTGGTTAGATCATTTTTTAGAGTATCTTCTCACCTGTAAACATACTAGGATTGTTTGCAAATGAATCTCTATACTCCATGAATAAATTTTTGACCGGTATGGATTTCGTACCTCTCCGATGCTTTAGATCGCAATTTGGTGAAGCTAAGAAGCCGGATGCCCGCTTGTGAGGTGGGATCATTTCAAAGAGTATCTTCTCCCCCGATAACATGCTACGATTGTTCCCAAATGAATCGCAATATTCCCGGTATGAAATTTAGACCGGTACGGATTTCGAGCCTCTCCGATTCTTTAGTTCGCAATTCGGAGAAGCTTGGCTACCCGGGAACTTGTTTGAGAGGTTGTATCGTTTCTAAAAGTTTCTTCGCAATTTGGTGAAGCTAAGAAGCCGGATGCCCGCTTGTGAGGTTGGATCATTTCAAAGAGTATCTTCTCCCCCGATAACATGCTACGATTGTTCCCAAATGAATCGCAATATTCCCGGTATGAAATTTAGACCGGTACGGATTTCGAGCCTCTCCGATTCTTTAGTTCGCAATTCGGAGAAGCTTGGCTACCCGGGAACTTGTTTGAGAGGTTGTATCGTTTCTAAAAGTTTCTTAACGGACGACATCATGCTAGGTATCTTCCCAAATGAATCGCAATACTCCCGATGTGAATTTTCGACCGGTACGGATTTCGTACCTCTCCGGTGCTTTAGATCGCAATTCGGAGAAGCTTGTCTACCGGCAACTTGTTTGTGAAGATGAATCATTTCTAAGAGTTTCTTCTTGCCCGACAACATCTTACGATTGTTCCCAAAAGTTTCGCAATAATACTGGTGTGTGCTTTTCACCGGTACGGATATCGCACCACTCCGATGCATTAGATCGCAATTCGGAAATGCTTGGCTGCCGGCAACTTGTTTGAGAGGTTGGATCATTTCAAAGAAATTTATCTCCCCCGACAACATGCTAGGATTGTTCCCCAATGAATCGAAATATTCCAAAGGTGAAATTCCAACCGGTACGGATTTCGTAACTCTACGATGCTTTAGATCGCAATTCTGAAATGCTTGGCAGCCTGCAACTAGTTAGTGAGGTTGGATCATTTCTAAGAGTTCCTCCACACCCGACAACATGCTAGGATTGTTCCCAAATGAACCGCAATACTCACTGCGTGACATTTCGACCGGTACGGATTTCGTACCTCTCCGATGCTTTAGATCGCAATTCAGAGAAGCAAAGAAACTGGAAGCCCGTTTGTGTGGTTGGATCATTTCTAAGAGTATCTTCTTTCCCGACAACATGCTACGATTGTTCCCAAATGAATCGCAATACTTCCGGTATGAAATTTAGGTCGGTACGGAATTCGAACCGCTCCGATACTTTAGATCGCAATTCGGAGAAGCTTGGCTACCCGGCAACTCGTTTGGGAGGATGTATCATTTCTTAAAGTTTCTTCACGGCCGACATCTGATAGGATTCTTCCCAAATAAATCGCCATACTCCCGGTGTGAATTTTCTACCGGTACGGATTTCGTACCTCTCCTGTGCTTTATATCGTAATTTGGAGAAGCTTGTCTACCGGCAACTTGTTTGAGAAGATGAATCATTTCTAAGACATTCTTATTGCCCGACAACATCCTAGGATTGTTCCCAAATGTATCGCAATAATCCCGGTCTGAGTTTTTGACAGGTACGGATATCGTACCACTCCGATGCCTTAGATCGCAATTCAGAGAAGCTTGGCAACCGGAAACTTGTTTGAGAGGTTGGATCATTTCAATGAAATTTATCTCGCCCGACAACATGTTTGGATTGTTCCCCAATGAATCGAAATATTCCCAAGGTGAAATTTCGACCGGTACGGATTTCGTAACTCTATAATGCTTTAGATCGCAATTCTGAGATGCTTGCCAACCAACAACTAGTTAGTGAGATTGGATCGTTTCTAACAGTTCATTCATGCCTGACAACATGCAGGGATTGTTCCCAAATGAATCGCAATACTCCCAGTGTGACTTTTCGACCGTTACGGATTTCGTACCTCTCCGATGCTTTAGATCGCAATTCGGAGAAGCTTGGCATCCGGCAACTCGTTTAAGTGGTTGCATCGATTCTAAAAGTTTCTTCAGGGCCGACGTCATGCTAGGCTTCTTCCCAAATTAATCGCAATACTCCCGGTGTGAATTTTCCTCCGTTACGGATTTCGAACCTCTTCGGTGCTTTAGGTCGTAATTCGGAGAAGCTTAGCTACCGACAACTCGTTTGTGGGGATGGATCATTTCAAAGAGTTTCTTATTGCCCGACAACTTCCTAGGATTGTTCCCAAATGAACCGCAATACTCCCGGAGTAAATTTTTGACCGGTACGGATTTCGTACCACTCTGATGCTTTAGATCGTAATTCGGAGAAGCATGGCTACCGGCAACTTGTTTGGGAGGCTTGATCATTTCAAAGAGATTTATCTCGCTCGACAACATGCTAGGATTGTTCCCTAAAGAATCTAAATAATCCAAAGGTAAAATTTCGAACGGTACGGATTTCGTACCTCTATGATGCTTTAGATCACAATTCTGAGATGCTTGGATACCAGCAACTAGTTAGTGTGGTTGGATCATTTCTAAGAGTTCCTTCACGCCCGACAACATGCTTGGATTGTTCCCAAATTAATCACAATAGTCCCTGTGTGGCTTTTCGGCCGGTACGGATTTCGTACCTCTCCGATGCTATTGATCACAATTCGGAGAAGCTTTGCTACCGACAACTCGTTTGGTTGGTCTGATCGCTTCTATGAGTATCTTCTTGCCCGGAAACATGCTAGGATTATTTCCAAATGAATCTCTATACTCCCTGAGAGAATTTTTGATCGGTATGGATTTCGTACCTCTCCGATGCTTTATATCGCAATTCGGAGAAGCTATGCAAATGGAAGCTCGTTTGTGAGGATGGATCATTTCTAAGAGTATCTTCTCGCCCGACAACATGCTACGATTGTTCCCAACGAAATCCGTACCGGTCAAAAATTCACACAGGTAGTATTGTGATTAATTTGGGAAAAATCCATGCATGTTGTCGGGTGAGAAGTAACTCTTAGGGACGATCTAACCACCCAAGCGAGTTGTCGGTAGCCAAGCTTCTTCGATTTGCGATCCATAGCATCGGAGAGGTACGAAATCCGTGCCGGTCGAAAAGTCACACAATGAGTATTGCAATTCATTTGGGAACAACCTTGGCATGTTGACGGGCGATAAGTTACTTTTTGAGGCTATCCAAACTATCATACGAGTTGTCGGTTTCCAAGCTTCTCTGAATTGCGCCCTAAACTATCGGAGAGGTGCGAAATCCGTAACGGCGAAAATTCACCCCGGGAGTATTGCGATTCATATCTCAATAATCCTAGCATGTTGTCGGGCAAGAGGAAATTCTTAAAAATGTTCCAACCTCTCTAACGAGTTACCGGTAGCCAAGCTTCTTCAAATTGCGATTTAAAACATTGAAGAGGTACGAAATTTGTACCGGTCTAAAATTCACACCGAGAGTATTGCGAATGATTTGGGAACAATCCTAGCATGTTGTCGAGCGAGAAGAAACTCTTAGAAATGTTCCAACCTCTCAAACAAGTTACCAGTAGCCAAGCTGTTTCAAATTGCGATTTAAAACATCGAAGAGGTAGGAAATCTGTACCGGTCTAAAATTCACACCGAGAGTATTGCGAATGATTTGGGAACAATCCTAGCATGTTGTCGGGCGAGATGAAACTCAAAGATACGATCCGACCTCTCAAACGAGTTGCCGGTAGCCAAGCTTCTTCGAATTGAGATCTAAGGCATCGGAGAGGTACGAAATCCGTATCGGCCATAATTCACAATGACAATATTGCAATTTATTTGGGAACAATCGTAGCATGTTGTGGGGCAAGATGAAACTCTTAGAAACGATCTAACCCTTCAAATGAGTTGCCGGTATCCATGCTTCTCAAAATTACGATCTAAAGCATCGGAGAGGTACGAAATCTGTTACGGTCTAAAATTCACAGCGAGTATTGCGATTGATTTGGGAGCAATCCTATAATTTTGTCGGGCGAGAAAAAACTCTTAGAAATGATCCGTCCTCTCAAACGTGTTGCACGTAGCCAAGTCTCTCCGAATTACGATCAAAAGAATCGTAGAGGTACGAAATCCGTGCCGGTGAAAAATTCACACCGTGAGTATTGCGATTGATTTGGGAACAATCCAGGCATGTTTTCGGGCGAGAAGAATCTCTTAGAAATGATCTGACCTCACAAGCGAGATGCCGATAGCAAAGCTTCTCCGAATTTTGATCTAAAGCATCGTGAAGGTTCGAAATCCGTACCGGTCAAAAATTCTCAATGGGATTATTGCGATATATTTGGGATTAATCCAAGTATGTTGTCAGGCGAGAAAAAATTATTTGAAACAATCCAACCTCTCAAACGAGTTTCCGGTAGTAAAGTTTCTTCGAATTGCGATCTAAAGCATCAGAGAGGTACGAAATCCGTACAAGTCAAAAATTCACACCGAGAGTATTGCGATTGATTTGGGAACAATCCGAGCATGTTGTCGGGCAAGAAGAATCACTTAGAAATGATTCGACCTCTCAAACGAGTTGCCGGTAGCCAAGCTTCTCCGAATTGCGATCTAAAGCATTGGGGAGGTACGAAATCCGTACTGGTCAAAAATTCTCAATGTGATTATTGCAATATATTTGGGAACAATCCCAGCATGTATTCGGGCGGGAAGAAACTCTTAGATATGATCCAACTTCATAAACTTGCCAAGTTTTTCCGAATTGTGATCAAAAGCATCGGAGAGGTACGAATTCCGTACCGGTCAAAAATTTACACAGGGAGTATTGCGATTCATTTGGGAAAAATCCTAGCATGTTGTCGGGTGAGAAGTAACTCTTAGGGACGATCTAACCACCCAAACGAGTCGTCGGTAGCAAAGCTTCTCCGATTTGCGATCTATAGCATCGGAGAGGTACGAAATCTGTACTGATCGAAAAGTCACACAGGGAGTATTGGTATTCATTTGGGAACAACCGTAGCATGTTGTCGGGGGAGAAGATACTCTTAGAAGTGATCCAAACTTTAATACGAGTTGTTGGTTTCCAAGCTTCTCCAAATTGCGCCCTAAAGCATCGGAGAGGTGCGAAATCCGTACCGATCGAAAATTTATCCCAGGAGTATTGTGATTCATATCTCAACAATCCTAGTATGTTGTCCGGCGAGAAGACACTCTTAGAAATGTTCTAACTTCTCAAGCGAGTTTCCGGTAGTCAAGCTTCTTCAAATTGCGATTTAAAACATCGAAGAGGTACGAAATTTGTACCGGTCTAAAATTCACCCCAAGAGTATTGTGGATGATTTGGGAACAATCCTAGCATGTTGTCGGGCGAGATGAAACTCAAAGATACGATCCGACCTCTCAAACGAGTTGCCGGTAGCCAAGCTTCATCGAATTGTGATCTAAGGCATCGGAGAGGTACGAAATCCGTATCGGCCATAATTCACAATGGCAATATTGCAATTTATTTGGGAACAATCGCAGCATGTTGTGGGGCGAGATGAAACTCTTATAAACGATCCAACCCTTCAAATGAGTTGCCGGTATCCATGCTTCTCCAAATTACGATCTAAAGCATCGGAGAGGTACGAAATCTGTTACGGTCTAAAATTCACAGCGAGTATTGCGATTGATTTGGGGGCAATCCTAGAATTTTGTCGGGCGAGAAAAAACTCTTAGAAATGATCCGTCTTCTCAAACGTGTTGCACGTAGCCAAGTCTCTCCGAATTACGATCAAAAGCATCGTAGAGGTACGAAATCCGTGCCAAGCTTCTCGGAATTGAGATCTAAGGCATCGGAGAGGTACGAAATCCGTACCGGCCATAATTCACCCAGGGAATATTGCAATTTTTTTGGGAACAATCGTAGCATGTTGTGGGGCGAGATGAAACTCTTAGAAACGATCCAAACCTTCAAACGAGTTGCCGGCAGCCATGCTTCTCCAAATTACGATCTAAAGCATCGGAGAGGTACAAAATCTGTACCGGTCTAAAATTCACACCGATTATTGCGATTGATTTGGGAACAATTCTAGCATATTGTCGGGCGAGAATAAACTCTTAGAAATGAGCCGACCTCTCAAACGTGTTGCATGTAGCCAAGCTACTCCGAATAACGATCTAAAGCATCGGAGAGGTACAAAATCCATGCCGGCGAAAAGTTCACACCTGGGGTATTGCGATTGACTTGGGTACAATCCAAGCATGCTTTCGGGCTAGAAGAATCTCTTAGAAACGATCTGACCTCATAAACAAGATGCCGGTAGCCAAGCTTCTCCGTATTGCGATCTAAGGCATCAGGGAGGTACAAAATCCGTACCGGTCAAAAATTCTCAATGAGATCCTTGCGATATATTTGGGAACAATCCAAGCATGTTGTCCGGGCGAGATGAAATTCTTAGGAACGATCCAATTTTTCAAACGAGATGTTGGTTGCAAAGTTTCTCCGAAATGCGATCTAAAGCATCGGAGAGGTTCGAGTTCCGTACCGGTCAAAAATTCACACAGGGAGTATTGCAATTAATTTGGGAAAAATCTTAGCATGTTGTCGGGTGAGAAGTAACAATTAGGGATGATCTAACCTCCCAAACGAGTTGTCGGTAGCTAAGGTTAACCGATTTGCAATCTTTAGCATCGGGGAGCTACAATATCCGTACCGGTCTAAATGTCACACAGGGAGTATTGCGATTTATTTGGGAACAACCCTAGCATGTTATCGGGCAAGATGATACTCTTGCAAACGATACAGCCTCTCAAACGAGTTATCGGTTTCCAAGCTTCTCCGAATTCTGACCTAAAGCATCGGAGAGGTGCGAAATCCGTACCAGTCAAAAATTCACCCCGGGAGTATTGCGATTCATATGTGAACAATCTTAGCTAGTTGTCGAGCGAGAAAAAATTATTGAAGCGATCCAACCTCTCAAACGAGTTGTCTGGTTCCAAGCTTCTCCAAATTGCGCTCTAAAGCATCGGAAAGGTGCGCAATCTGTACTGATAGAAAATTCACCCCGGGAGTATTGTGATTCATTTGGGAACAATTCTAGCATGTTGTCAGGTGAGAAAAAAACTATTTGAAACGATCCAATCTCTCAAACCAGTTGCTGGTAGCCAAGCTTCTCCGATTTGCGATATATAGCGTTGGAGACGTACTAAATCCGTACCGTTCGAAAAGTCACACTGGGAGTACGGTGATTTATTAGGGAACAACCCTTGTATGTTGTCGGGCGAGAAAATACTCTTAGAAGTGATCCAAACTTTCATACAAGTTGTCAGTTTTCAAGCTTTTCCGAATTGCGCCCTAAAGCATCAGAGAGGTGCAAAATCCGTACCGGTCGAAAATTCACCCCGGGAGTATAGTGATTCATATGTCAACAATCCTATCAAGTTGTCGGGTGAGAAGAAACTCTTAGAAATGATCCAACCTCTCAAACGAGTTACCGGTAACCATGCTTCATCAAATTACAATTTAAAGCATCCGAGAGGTACGAAATCTGCACCGGTAAAAAATTCACACCGAGAGTATTGCGAATGATTTGGGATCAATCATAGCATGTTGTCAGGCGAGATGAAACTCAAAGATATGATCCGATCTCTCAAACGAGTTGCCGGTAGCCAAGCTTCTCCGAATTGTGATCTAAGGAATCAGAGAGGTACGAAATCCGTACCGGTAAAAAATTCACAAAGGGAATATTGTGATTCATTTGGGAAAAATCGTTGCATGTTGTCGAGCAAAATGAAACTCTTAGAAACGATCCAACCCTTCAGCCGAGTTGCCAGTAGCCATGCTTATCCAAATTACGATCTAAAGCATCGAAGATGTAAAAAATCTGTACCGGTCTAAAATTCACACCGAGTATTGCGATTGATTTGGGAATAATCCTAGCATATTGTCGGACGAGAATAAACTCTTAGAAACGATCTGACCTCACAAACGTGTTGCAGGTAGACAAGCTTCTCTGAATTGCGATCTAAAGCATCAGAGAGGTACGAAATCCATCCCGGTCAAAAATTTGCACCGTGAGTATTGCGATTGATTTGGGAACAATCCTAGCATGTTGTCTGGCGAGAATAAAATCTTAAAGCGATCCGACCTCTCAAACGTGTTGCAGGTAGCCAAGCTTCTCCGAATTGCGATATAAAGCATCGGAGAGGTACGAAATCCATTTCGTTCAACAATTCACACTAAGAGTATTGCGATTGATTTGGGAACAATCCAAGCATGTTGTCGGGATAGAAGAATCTCTTAGAAACGATCCGACCTCTCAAATGAGATGGCGGTAGCCAAGCTTCTCCGAATTGCGATCTAAAGCATCAGGGAGGTACGAAATCTGTACCGCTCAAAAATTCTCAATGGAATTATTGCGATATATTTGGGAACAATCCTAGCATGTTGTCAGGCGAGAAGAAATCTTTGAAACCATTCAACTTCTCAATCGAATTGTTTTTTTTTTTTTTTGGAAGCAAGCTAGGGGACTAACCCCCATGATATATAAAGAAAAATGTAACAATACAGACCAAGGCATAGCCTAGACGAGCTCAATCCACATGAGGAGGGCTGATAAACAGGATAATAAGCAACAAAAGAAGATACAGACCCCTATACCTTCCTGAGGTAAATCTTTCCACTACCATCTTCATCAATAATTTGCTTCAACTTATTACTGAAGGAGGAAACCTCCACAGTAAACAACCCAATCTCCGTTGCTATAGTAGCAATATTATCAGGAGCTCGATTGGCTTCTCTAAATGTATGCTTGATATTCCATTCATCAAAATACATAACTGTTCTAAGAATAGTCCTTACCAAAGATCTTGCTTCCCAAGGTGGCTCATACTTACTCATAACTAAATCCACGGCTATTTGAGAATCAGCTCTAAGCATCACCTTTTTTCTTCTAGCATTGATAGCTAACTGAAACCCACTCAAGACCCCCTGAAGTTCATGGATGAGGACTGATTGGGGCAATGTTCTTCATGTACAAGCAATAATGGGGATTCCATCCCATTCTCTTAATATAGCACCAAAGTTCCCTCATTCTGTTAAGGATCCATCAGTATTCACATAGCAAGTACCAACTTCAGTCTTCTCCCAAGAGCAAGTAAGAAATGAAGGATGGGTAAAGGCAGGACTAACATTCCATGTATGACAAAAGGATTTATTAAAGTCATTATCTTCTAAGTAGAGGCAGAAGTCGTCAAACTTTAGTCTTGTATCGTCAATAATCTTGTGCAAAATTGCTTCAGCAGTAGAATCTTGGCTCTCATGCATTCTTGTGTTCCTTTCTTTCCAGATATGATACACAAAGCTATTGAACACTAGCTTTCTCATGGTTGAAATAGCACCTTTGCCCTGCAGGTGATCAATGCACCAAAGAATCTCCTCATCCCAAGTAGTAACCTGATGATTAAAACCTAGTTTAGTAAGCAATTTATTCCAAATACTCTTAGAGAAGCTACATTCACAGAAAATATGGTTTTCATTCTCACACTCAGTGTAGCAAAGAACACAAATGGAAATGTCAACAACTCCCCAATTCATGAGCTTATCTTGAGTTTTTAACACATTATGTAAAGCCATCCAGGTTATGAAACTGTGCTTAGGAATATTACCATTAAACCAGACAATTTTAGTCCACACAAGTTCAGGTTGTACCCATCTATGATGCTTATATGCAGATTTCAAGTCATACTTACCAGAAGTAGAGATAGACCAGACAATTTCATCATCAGAAAATCTATCAATATTAACCTCTTTGGCCCCTTCCCAAACATCAGTTAACAAGTATTCAGTATTATCAGGAATGACCCATTCTCCATCAATGATGACATTGCTCACAAGAGCATTAATGTTTAAAGTAGTGTCAAAACTGAATTCTTGAGAATACTTATGTTTGAGAATCCCAATTGGGTGCCAAGGGTCCAACCAAAATTTGGTACCCTGTCATTACCAAGTAAGTGAATAACAACCCCAGATGCCACCTCTCTGCTATGAAGAATGTTTCTCCATGACCAAGAGGCATCTCGTGGAGTTTTGAGGGACCAAAAATCTTTCTGCTTGATGAGATTGTCGTAGATCCAATCCACCCAAAGGTTCTTGCAATGGGATACTAAGTTCCACGTATGTCTAAGGGTTCCAGCCTTATTAACAGTAACAATGTCTTTAATGGCAAGGCCTCCCTCCAGCTTAGGTGTACAACATCTTTCCCAACTGATAGGAGTAGATCTCGTGTATGTTCAGTTCCAGTCCATAAGAAATTCCTGCAAAGACCACTAATCATTTTAGTAATGGACACGGGTAAGGTGAAATAAGTAGTCCAATAAATATGTAAGCTATTAAGAACAGAAGTAATCATAACAAGCCTCCCTGCATAACTAAGGAACCTGCACTTCCATCTTTGGATTTACTACATAAGGCATCAATAATTGGCATGCATCAGCAGCTTTAAGTCTAGTAGTAACAAGGGGCAGCCCCAAATATTTTATAGGCAAGATTCCTTTCTCAAACCCTAGCATAGAGCACATCAATTACTATCAGAATCAGTCATAGCATAGCAAAATAGTTGACTTTTATGGTATTGATATCTAGACCAGCAAATTTGTTAAATTCAAGGAGCACATTGGTAAGGTTACAGCATTAGAAGGTGTCCTTTCATAAATACAATTAGGTCATCCGCAAAACTAAGATGAGAAATCTGAGGGTTAAAACATTAGGGTGCAGCTCAAAGGAGCCATCATCCACACTTTTTCCATTTTCTTATTAAAGGTCTCCATAAGCAAAACAAATAAGTAAGGGGACATTGGATCCCCGTCTCAGACCCCTTTTACCCTATAAAACCCCCTAGGAGTGCCATTAATGGTAATAGAATAGGTAGGGTACATTAAAGAGCCATCTTATCATATTATCAGGAAAGTTAAACAACTTAAGGGATTCATCACAGCCTCCCATCTAACCATATCATAGGCCTTTCGAAGGTCAATCTTGGCAGTGCATCTACCTTTACCCTTGTTGCAATGGTAATTTCTAATAATCATGAGTAATAAAAATATTATCCTGGATATTCCTCCCTTGAATAATGGCAGACTGATTGGGGCTAACAAGTTTATCAATGACTTTTTAATCTGTTAGTAATAACTTTAGAAATGCATTTATATATAACATTGCTACAAGCTATAGGTCTAAAGTCATTGAAAGTACTAGGTACCATGGTTTTAGGAATGAGAGTTATAGAAGTAGCATTAAGCTCTCTCAACATTTTGAGGACCTAAAAAAATTCATGACAGCTTTGATAAAGTCCTCCCCAACCATATCACTTTATCAATTAGACTAATCTGATGGAGATGAAGATTATTAAGAAAATCATGAGACATATTTCAGAATGGGCTGATCAATAATTCTCTTAAAGTAAAAATACTTTTAGTAGCAATATCATTCTTGGTCAAGCACCGAGGGTACCTTGCGAAGTGTGAATAGTGATATTTTGTTTCTGCCCTCTAGTTTGGATGGATCTGTGGAAAAAAGCATTGTTATTGTCTCCCAAGGCTAGCCATTGACCTTGCTTTTTGTCTTTTTTGCGATTTCATCGATTCTGATTAGACTAGGACCTGTACAGTGCTTCTCTCTTCATGCACAGCAAGTAGTTGGCATAACGGGGGTTAACCTGAAAATGTTCATGAAGTACATCAAGAGTATGTCTAGCATTGGCTATGGGGAATCAATTTTATTAAGTGCCAAAAATTTCTCTTTACGAACGGGATTCCAATCTCTCAGCATAGAACCATATTCTAAGGCCGAGCAATTACCTCTTTTTGCAGTCCACAATTTCACAATCGTACAAGTTAACATTATCAGTTCCAACTAATTAAAGAATAAAAGGAATGCGGACCATGCTTGACTCCCATTGAGATAGTTAATACTGAAGAAGAGTGCTCAGAAAATACTTGTTGCAGAACTTCAACTTCAGCAAGTACCTAAATGTTAAACCAGGGTGAATTCACAAAACCTATCAAGATTACCAGCTATTCTTTTTCCCCAAGGTTTTGTTATTCCAAGTGAGATAATTACCTCTATATCCACAAGCAAACCAGGTCCAGTGCTTTGCATACTGCAAAAAGGCAATCCATATGGAAAGGCCCAACAGGTCTTACCATACACTTTTTCCTAGATGACAAGATTGAGGTTTAAAATCTCCACAGCAAAACAAGAGGGGGTAGAACTACTATTAGCCAATTAACAATATCAGTCAAAGGTTACATCTAGTAAGTTAGAGTACTACCATAGACAATACAGCAACAGTCAAAGGGGACCATCAGGGAGAGTACAATCACAGGTATCATTTGTCAGAAATAACAAAGGTTTTGTGCCCTTAATTGAGTTAGGGTCACAACACATCCAAATTCTCCCCAGTAAAGACGATAATTCAGAAGGGTGGACCCCTTCCCAGTTGGGACACATAGCTTGATATTTTGTCCTTAGACACGCTTAATCTAGACTCAATTAGCCCAACTGGCATAATTTTTACGAATAATCCAAGTTTAACCCTCAGCTGTTTAATGGGGAATTAAACCTCTGATATTCAAACAACCAAATTTTTTTTTTACTTAGTCATTAAGATCTTTAATTATGCAACACAGATTATGTATCTGTCATCCTAGTAACTCGACTTTACAGTTGTCAAAAGATTCCATATATAACACAAGTATTGGGCTTCCTCAAATGCCCAAGTACCTACATTAAAAAAGCCCGGCTGACCTGAGATTCTATAGTATAGTCTGGTCCCTAAGAAACCCTTGAAAATTGAACTCATTAGTAAAAAAATCATTGTTCTGGACAAGGAGCTACCAGAACACCCACATACCATTTAGTTAGCAAACTTAAACCAAAGCCAGGAAGCTACTAAAATGGATATAGTTCCCGTGTAGCGGT
>JACGCM010001321.1:0-171663 GCA_014058105.1 Kingdonia uniflora
AATTTTTGATGGTACGAATTTCGCACCATACCGATGTTTAAGATCGTAATCTGGGAAGCTTGGTACCGGAAAGTCGTTTGAGAGGGTCTCATTTATAAGAGATTTGTTTCGATCGAAAACATGCTAGGATAGTTACCAATGAATCACAATACTCCCAGTTTTTAATTTTCACCGGAAATAATTTTAATCTTCTTGATGCGTTATATAAGAAGCTTGGCTAACGACAACCGTTGAGAGGTTGGATTATTTTTAGAGTTTCCTTTCAACCGACAACATGCTAGGATAGTTACCAAATGAATAGTTCTAGTCCAGGTTTAATTTTGGACCGGTACGGACTTCGCACCATTCGATGCATTAGATCGCAATTATGATAAGCGGGCTATCGGCAAATCGTTTGAGAGGTCGGATCATTTTTAAAAGCTTTATTGGATCGGCAACGAGCTTGGGATAGTTACCAAATGAATCACAATAATCTCAGCTTTATTTTTTGACGGTATGGATTTCGTACCTCTCATGCTTTAGAACACATTTATGTGATGTTTGGCTACCGCAAGTCATGTAAGGTTGAATCGCTTTAAAGAGTTTCATTTCGACCAACGACATGCTAGGATAGTTCCAATTGAATCTATATAGTCCTGGTATAAATTTTGACCGGTTCGAATTTCGTATCTCTCCGATGCGTATATCGCAATTCTGACAAGCTTGGTTACTGGTAACTAGTTGGAGAGGTGGATAATTTTTAATAGTTTCTTTACAACCGACAACATGTTAGGATAGTTACCAAATGAATAGTTATAGTTCCGGTTTAATTTCGACCGGTAAGGATTTCGCACCACTCCGATGCATTAGATCGCAATTATGATAAGCTTGACTCTCGGCAACTCGTTTGAGATGTCGGATCATTTTTAAATGCTTAATTTCGATCGACAACATGCTAGAATAGTTACCAAATGAATCGCAATAGTATCGGCTTGAATTTTTGACCGACACGGATTTCGTACCTCATTGATGTGTTAGATCGCAATTCTGAGAAGCTTGGCTACCGACAACTCGTTTGAGAGGTTGGATCATTTTTAAGAGTTTATTTTCGACCGATAACATGCTAGGATAGTTACCAAATGAATCGATATAGTCCCGGTATTAATTTTTAACTGGTTCGGATTTCGTATCACTCCGATGCGTTATATCGCAATTTTGAAAAGCTTGGTTACTGGCAACTCGTTTAAGAGGTTGGATCATTTTTAAGAGTTTCGTTATGGCTGAAAACATGCAAGGATAGTTACCAAATAAATCGCAATACTCCCAGTTTTAATTTTTGACCGGAAAAAGGATTTTCAACCTCTCCGATACGTTATATCACAATTCTAAGAAGCTTGGCAACCGACAACTCGTTTGACAGGTTTGATCATTTTTAAGAGTTTCGTTTCGACCGTCAGCATGCTAGGATAGTTACCAAATCAATCGATATCGTCCCGGTTATAATTTTTGACCCGCTCGGATTTCGTATCATACCAATACTTTAGATCGCAATTCTGAAAAACTTGGCTACGGTCAAGTCGTTTGAGATTTTGATCATTTTTAACAGTTTCGCTTCGACCGACAACATGCTAAGGATAGTTTCCAAATAAATCGATATTGTCCCTGTTTGAATTTTTGATGGTACGAATTTCGTACCATACCGATGTTTTAAACCGCAATTCTGAGAAGCTTGGCTACCGAAAAGTCGTTTGAGAGGTCGTATCAATTATAAGAGGTTTGTTTCAACCAAAAACATGCTAGGATTGTTTCCAATTGAATCGATATAGTCCCGGTATGAATTTTGGACCGGTTCGAATTTCGTATCTCTCCGATGCTTTATATCGCAATTCTGAAAAACTTGGTTACTGGCAACTCGTTTGAGAGGTTGGATATTTTAAGAGTTTCTTTACAACCGACAACATGCTAGGATAGTTACCAAATGAATAGTTATAGTCCCGGTTTGAATTTTTGACCGGTGCGAATTTCGCTCCACTCCGATGCATTAGATCGCAATTATGATAAGCTTGACTCTCGGCAACTCGTTTGAGAGGTCCGATCATTTTTAAAGCTTTATTTGGATCGACAATATGCTAGGATAGTTTCCAAATGAATCGCAATAGTACCGGCTTGAATTTTTGATCGGTACAAATTTCGCACCCCATCGATGGTTAGATCGCAATTTTGAGAAGCTTGGCTACCGACTACTCGATTGAGAGGTTGGATCATTTTTTAGAGATTTTTTTTTGCCGACAACATGCTAAGATTGTTTCCAATTGAATCAATATAGTCCCGGTATGAATTTTTGACCGGATCATATTTCGTATCTCTCTGATGCGTTATATCGCAATTCTGAGAAGCTTGGTTACTGGCAACTCTTTTGAGAGGTTGGATCATTTTTAAGAGTTTTTTTTACAATCGACAACATGATAGGATAGTTACCAAATGAATAGTTATAGTCCCGCTTGAATTTTCGACCGTACGGATTTCGTACCACTCCGATGCATTAGATCGCAATTATGATAACTTGACTATCGGCAACTCGTTTGAGAGGTTGGATCATTTTAAAAAGCTTTATTTGGATTGGCAACGAGCTAGGATAGTTACCAAATGAATCGCAATAGTACCGGTTTGAATTTTTGACCGGCACGGATTTCGTTCCTCATTGATGTGTTAGATCGCAATTCTGTGAAGCTTGGCCTCCGACAACTCGTTGGAGAGGTTGGATTATTTTTTAGAGTTTCTTAACAATCGATGACATGCTTGGATAGTTGCCAAATGAATAGTTCTAGTCCCGGTTTTAATTTTGGACCGCTACGGATTTTGCACCACTCTGATGCATTAGATCGCAATTATGATAAGCTTGACTATCGGCAACTCGTTTGAGAGGTCGGATCATTTCTAAAAGCTTTATTTGGAACGGTAACATTCTAGGATTGCTACCAAATGAATCGTAATAGTACCAGTTTGAATTTTTGACCGGTACCAATTTTGCACCCCATCGATGTGTTAGATCGTAATTTTGGGAAGCTAGGCTACCGACAACTCGTTTGAGAGATTGGGTCATTTTTTAATAGTTTTTTTTTTACCGACAATATGCTAGGATTGTTTCCAATTGAATCGATATAGTCCCGGAATGAATTTTTGACCGGTTAAAATTTTGTATCTCTCCGATGTGCTATATCGCAATTCTGAGAAGCTCGGTTACTGGCAAGTCCTTTGAGAGGTTGGATCATTTTTTAGAGTTTTTTTTTCAACCGATAACATGATAGGATAGTTACCAAATGAATAGTTATAGTCCCGGTTTGAATTTTTGACCGGTACGGATTTTGCACCACTCTGATGCATTAGATCTCAATTATGATAAGCTTAACTCTCGGCAACTTGTTTGAGAGGTCGTATCATTTTTAAATGCTTAATTTGGATCGACAATATGCTAGGATAGTTGCCAAATGAATCGAGATAGTACCGGTTTGAATTTTGACCGGCACGGATTTCGTACCTCATTGATGTGTTAGATCGCAATTCTGAGAAGCTTGGCTACCGACAACTCGTTTGTAAGGTTAGGTAATTTTTAAGAGTTTCTTTTCGACCGACAACATGCTAGGATTGTTACCAAATGAATCGATATAGCCCCGGTATGAATTTTTAACCGGTTCGGATTTCGAATCACTCATATGCGTTATATCGTAATATCATAATTATGGGAAGCTTGGTTGCTGGTAACTCGTTTAAGAGGTTGGATCATTTTTCAGAGTTTCGTTATGACTGAAAACATGCAATGATAGTTACCAAATGAATCGCAATACTCCCTGTTTTAATTTTTGACCGGAAAGGATTTTAAACCTCTCTGATGCGTTATATCACAATTCTAAGAAGCTTAGCTACCGACAACTCGTTTGATAGGTTTGATCATTTTTAAGAGTTTCGTTTCGACCGTCAGCATGCTAGGATAGTTACCAAATCAATTGATATCGTCCCGGTTATAACTTTTGACCCGCTCAGATTCTTACCATACCAATACTTTAGATCGCAATTCTGAGAAGCTTGCCTACGGACAAGTCGTTTGAGATTTTGATCAGTTTTAAGAGTTTTGCTTCGACCGACAACATGCTAAGGATAGTTTCCAAATTAATAGATATAGTCCCAGTTTGAATTATTGATCGTAGGAATTTCGTACCATACCGATGTTTTAGATCAAAATTCTGAGAAGCTTGGCTACCGAAAAGTTGTTTGGGAGGTCGTTTCATTTATAAAGGTTTGTTTCGACCGATAACATGTTAGGATAGTTACCAAATGAATCACAATACTCCCAGTTTTAATTTTGACCGGAAAAGATTTTAAACCTCTTTGATGCGTTATATCGCAATTCTAAGAAGCTTGGCTGCCGACAACTCGTTTGAGAGGTTGAATTATTTTTAGAGTTTCTTTACAACTGACAACATGCTAGGATGTTACCAAATGAATAGTTCTAGTCCAGGTTTTAATTTTGGACCGGTACGGATTTCGCACCTCTCCGATGCATTAGATCGCAATATGATAAGCTTGACTATCGACAACTCGTTTGAGAGGTCGGATCATTTATAAAAGCTTTTTTTGGATCGCCAACATGCTAGAATAGTTACCAAATGAATAGCAATACTACGGTTTGAATTTTTGACCGGTATGAATTTTGCACCACATCAATGTGTTAAATTGCAATTTTGAGAACCTTGGCTACCGACAACTCATTTGAGAGGTTGGATCATTTTCAAGAGTTTTTTTTTACCGATAACATGTTAGGATAGTTTCCAATCGAATCGATATAGTCCCGGTATGAATTTTTGACTGGTTCAAATTTCATATCTCTCCGAAGCGTTATATCGTAATTCTGAGAAGCTTAGTTGCGGGCAACTCGTTTGAGAGGTTGGATCAATGTTAAGAGTTTTGTTATGACCGGAAACATGCAAGGATATTTGCCAAATCAATCGCAATACTCCCAGTTTTAATATTGACTGGAAAGGATTTTAAACCTCTCCGATGTGTTATATCGCAATTCTAAGAAGCTTAGCTACCGACAACTCGTTTGAGATGTTGGATCATTTTTAAAGTTTCATTTCAACCGACAACATGCTAATATACTTACCAAATGAATAGTTATAGTCCCGAATTAAATTTTGATCAGTACGGATTTTGCACCTCTCCGATGCATTAGATTGCAATTATGATTACTTGACTTTCGGCAACTCGTTTGGAGGTCGGATCATTTTTAAAAGCTTAATTTGGATTGGCAATATGCTAGGATATTTACCAATGAATCGCAATAGTGCCGGTTTGAATTTTTGACCGGTACGGATTTCGTACCTCACCGATGTGTTAGATCGTAATTCTGAGAAGCTTGGCTACCGATAACTCGTTTGTGAGGTTGAATCATTTTTAAGAGTTTCTATTCGACCGAAAACATTCTACGATAGTTACCAAATGAATCGATATATTCCCAGTATGAATTTTTGACCGGTTTGGATTTCGTATCTCTCTGTTGCGTTATATCGTAATTCAGAGAAGCTTGGCTACTGACAATTATTTGAGAGGTGGGATCATTTTAAGAGTTTCGTTATGACCGAAAACAAGCAATGATAGTTACAAAATGATTCGCAATACTCCCAGTTTTAATTTTTTATCGGAAAGGATTTTAAACCTCTCCATGCGTTATATCGCAATTCTTAGAAGTTTGGCTACCGACAACTCGTTTGATAGGTTTGATACTTTTTTAAGAGTTTCGTTTCCACTATCAACATGCTAGGATAGTTGCCAAATCAATCGATATCGTCCCGATATTAATTTTTTCCCCCCCCCCCCCCGGATTTCGAACCATACCAATGCTTTAGATTGCAATTCTGAGAATCTTGGCTACGGACAAGTTGTTTGAGAGTTTGGCTCATTTTTAAGAGTTTCGCTTCGACCGACAACATGCTATGATAGTTTCAAATTAATCGATATAGTCCCAGTTTGAATTTTTGTTCATACGGATTTCGTACCATATCATGCTTTAGATCACAATTCTGAGACGGCTGTCGAAAAGTCGTTTGAGAGGTCGCATCATTTTTAAGAATTTTGTTTCGACCAAACCATGCTAGGATAGTTACCAAATGAATCGCAATACTCCCAGTTTTAATTTTTGACCGGAAATGATTTTAAACCTCTTTGATGCGTTTTATCGCAATTCTAAGAAGCTTGGCTACCGACAACTCGTTTGAGAGGATGGATTATTTTTTAGAGTTTATTTACAACCGACAACGTGCTAGGATAGTTACAAAATGAATAGTTATAGTCCCGGATTGAATTTTCAATCGGTACGGATTTCGCACCTCTCCGATGTATTAGATCGCAATTATGATAAGCTTGACTATCGATAACACGTTTGAGAGGTCGGATCATTTTTAAAAGCTTAATTTGGATTGACAACATGCTATGATAGTTTCCAATTGATTCGTAATATTACCGGTATGAATTTTTGACCTCACCAATATGTTAGATCGCAATTTAGAGATGCTTGGCTTCCGACAACTCGTATGAGAGGTTGGATCATTTTTAAAAGTTTCTTTTTGACCGAGAACATGCTAGGATAGTTATTAAATGAATCGATATAGTCCCGGTATGAATTTTTTACCGATTCACATTTCGTATCTCTCCGATGCGTTATATCACAATTCTGAGAAGCTTGGTTACTGGCAATTCGTTAGAGAGGTTGGATCATTTTTAAGAGTATTGTTAGACTGAATACATGCAAGGATAGTTTCCAAATGAATCACAATACTCCCAGTTTTAATTTTTGGCCGGAAAGGATTTTAAACCTCTCCGATGCGTTATATCGCAATTCTAAGAAGCTTGGTTACCGACAACTCGTCTGATAGGTTGGATCATTTTTAAGAGCTTCGTTTCAACCGTCAACATGCTAGGATAGTTACAAAATTAATCGATATCGTCCCGGTTATAATTTTTGTCCCGCTCAGATTTCGTACCATACCAATGCTTTAGATCGCAATTCTGGGAAGCTTGGTTACCTAAAAGTCGTTTGAGAGGTCGTATCATTTTTAAGAGTTTTGTTTCGACCGACAACATGCTAGGATAGTTTCCAAATGAATAGCAAAACTCCTTGTTTTAATTTTTGACCGAAAAAGATTTTAAACCTCTTTAATGCGTTATATCGCAATTCTAAGAAGCTTCGTACCGACAACTCGTTTGGGAGGTTGGATTATTTTTTAGAGTTTCATTACAACCGACAACATGCTAGAATAGTTACCAGATGAATAGCAATACTCCTTGTTTTAAATTTTGACCGAAAAAGATTTTAAACCTCTTTAATGCGTTATATCGCAATTCTAAGAAGCTTCGCACCGACAACTCGTTTGGGAGGTTGGATTATTTTTTAGAGTTTCATTACAACCGACAACATGCTAGAATAGTTACCAGATGAATAGCAATACTCCTTGTTTTAATTTTTGACCGAAAAAGATTTTAAACCTCTTTAATGCATTATATCGCAATTCTAAGAAGCTTCGTGCCGACAACCCGTTTGGGAGGTTGGATTATTTTTTAGAGTTTCATTACAACCGACAACATGCTAGAATTGTTACCAGATGAATAGATATAGTCCCGGTTAGAATTTTCGACCGGTACGGATTTCGCACCATTCCGATGCATTAGATCGCAATAATGATAACTTGACTATCGACAACTCCTTTGAGAGGTCAGATTATTTTAAAAAGCTTAATTTGGATTGGAAACATGCTAGGATAGTTACCAATGAATCGCAATAGTACCGATTTGAATTTTTTACCGGCACGGATTTCGTACCTCACCGAAGTGTTAGATCGCAATTCCGCGAAGCTTGGCTACCGAAAACTCGTTTGAGAGGTTGGATCATTTTAAGTGTTTCTTTTAGACCGACAACATGCTAGGATAGTTACCAAATGAATCGATATAGTCCCGGTATGAATTTTTAACCGGTTCGGATTTCGTATCACTCGGATGCGTTATATCGCAATTCAGAGAAGCTTGATTACTGGCAACTCGTTTAAGAGTTTCGTTAGACTGAATACATGCAAGGATAGTTTCCAAATGAATCACAATACTCCCAGTTTTAATTTTGGCCGGAAAGGATTTTAAACCTCTCCGATGCGTTATATCGCAATTCTAAGAAGCTTGGTTACCGACAACTCGTCTGATAGGTTGGATCATTTTAAGAGCTTCGTTTCAACCGTCAACATGCTAGGATAGTTACAAAATTAATCGATATCGTCCCGGATATAATTTTTGTCCCGCTCAGATTTCGTACCATACCAATGCTTTAGATCGCAATTCAGGGAAGCTTGGTTACCTAAAAGTCGTTTGAGAGGTCGTATCATTTTTAAGAGTTTTGTTTCGACCGACAACATGCTAGGATAGTTTCCAAATGAATAGCAAAACTCCTTGTTTTAATTTTTGACCGAAAAAGATTTTAAACCTCTTTAATGCGTTATATCGCAATTCTAAGAAGCTTCGTACCGACAACTCGTTTGGGAGGTTGGATTATTTTTTAGAGTTTCATTACAACCGACAACATGCTAGAATAGTTACCAGATGAATAGCAATACTCCTTGTTTTAATTTTTGACCGAAAAAGATTTTAAACCTCTTTAATGCGTTATATCGCAATTCTAAGAAGCTTCGCACTGACAACTCGTTTGGGAGGTTGGATTATTTTTTAGAGTTTCATTACAACCGACAACATGCTAGAATAGTTACCAGATGAATAGCAATACTCCTTGTTTTCATTTTTGACCGGAAAGGATTTTAAACCTCTTTGATACGTTATATCGCAATTCTAAGAAGCTTCGTGCCGACAACCCGTTTGGGAGGTTGGATTATTTTTTAGAGTTTCATTACAACCGACAACATGCTAGAATAGTTACCAGATGAATAGATATAGTCCCGGTTAGAATTTTCGACCGGTACGGATTTCGCACCATTCCGATGCATTAGATCGCAATAATGATAAGCTTGACTATCGACAACTCCTTTGAGAGGTCAGATTATTTTAAAAAGCTTAATTTGGATTGGAAACATGTTAGGATAGTTACCAAATGAATCGCAATAGTACCGATTTGAATTTTTTACCGGCACGGATTTCGTACCTCACCGAAGTGTTAGATCGCAATTCCGCGAAGCTTGGCTACCGAAAACTCGTTTGAGAGGTTGGATCATTTTTAAGTGTTTCTTTTAGACCGACAACATGCTAGGATAGTTACCAAATGAATCGATATAGTCCCGGTATGAATTTTTAACCGGTTCGGATTTCGTATCACTCGGATGCGTTATATCGCAATTCAGAGAAGCTTGATTACTGGCAACTCGTTTAAGAGTTTCGTTAGACTGAATACATGCAAGGATAGTTTACAAATGAATCATAATACTCCCAATTTTAATTTTTGGCCGGAAAGGATTTTAAACCTCTCCGATGCGTTATATCGCAATTCTAAGAAGCTTGGTTACCGACAACTCGTCTGATAGGTTGGATCATTTTTAAGAGCTTCGTTTTGACCGTAAACATGCTAGGATAGTTACAAAATCAATCGATATCGTCCCGGTTTTAATTTTTGTCCCGCTCAGATTTCGTACCATACCAATGCTTTAGATCGCAATTCTGAGAAGCTTGGCAACAAACAAGTCGATTGAGAGTTTGGTTCATTTTTAAGAGCTTCGCTTCGACCGACAACATGCTAGGATAGTTACCAAATGAATAGTTCTAGTCCAGGTTTTAATTTTGGACCGGTACGGACTTCGCACCATTCCGATGCATTAGATCGCAATTATGATAAGCTGGACTATCGGCAACTCGTTTGAGAGGTCGGATCATTTTTAAAAGCTTTATTTGGATCGGCAACGAGCTAGGATAGTTACCAAATGAATCGCAATATTCTCAGCTTTATTTTTTGACCGGTATGGATTTCGTACCTCTCCAATGCTTTAGAACACATTTATGTGATGTTTGGTTACCGGCAAGTCACTGTAAGGTTGAATCGCTTTAAAGAGTTTCATTTCGACCAACGACATGCTAGGATAGTTTCCAATTGAATCTATATAGTCCTGGTATAAATTTTTGACCGGTTCGAATTTCGTATCTCTCCGATGCGTTATATCGCAATTCTGACAAGCTTGGTTACTGGTAACTAGTTTGAGAGGTTGGATAATTTTTAATAGTTTCTTTACAACCGACAACATGTTAGGATAGTTACCAAATGAATAGTTATAGTTCCGGTTTTAATTTTCGACCGGTACGGATTTCGCACCACTCCGATGCATTAGATCGCAATTATGATAAGCTTGACTCTCGGCAACTCGTTTGAGATGTCGGATCATTTTTAAATGCTTAATTTCGATCGACAACATGCTAGAATAGTTACCAAATGAATCGCAATAGTATCGGCTTGAATTTTTGACCGACATGGATTTCGTACCTCATTGATGTGTTAGATCGCAATTCTGAGAAGCTTGGCTACCGACAACTCGTTTGAGAGGTTGGATCATTTTTAAGAGTTTATTTTCGACCGATAACATGCTAGGATAGTTACCAAATGAATCGATATAGTCCCGGTATTAATTTTTAACTGGTTCGGATTTCGTATCACTCCGATGCGTTATATCGCAATTCTGAAAAGCTTGGTTACTGGCAACTCGTTTAAGAGGTTGGATCATTTTTAAGAGTTTCGTTATGGCTGAAAACATGCAAGGATAGTTACCAAATGAATCGCAATACTCCCAGTTTTAATTTTTGACCGGAAAATGGATTTTCAACCTCTCCGATACGTTATATCACAATTCTAAGAAGCTTGGCTACCGACAACTCGTTTGACAGGTTTGATCATTTTTAAGAGTTTCGTTTCGACCGTCAGCATGCTAGGATAGTTACCAAATCAATCGATATCGTCCCGGTTATAATTTTTGACCCGCTCGGATTTCGTATCATACCAATACTTTAGATCGCAATTCTGAAAAACTTGGCTACGGTCAAGTCGTTTGAGATTTTGATCATTTTTAACAGTTTTGCTTCGACCGACAACATGCTAAGGATAGTTTCCAAATAAATCGATATTGTCCCTGTTTGAATTTTTGATGGTACGAATTTCGTACCATACCGATGTTTTAAACCGCAATTCTGAGAAGCTTGGCTACCGAAATGTCGTTTGAGAGGTCGTATCAATTATAAGAGGTTTGTTTCAACCAAAAACATGCTAGGATAGTTACCAAATGAATCATTATACTCCCAGTTTTAATTTTTGACCGGAAAGGATTTTAATCCTCTTTGATGCGTTATATAATAAGCTTGGCTACCGACAACTCGTTTGAGAGATTAGAATATTTTTTAAAGTTTCTTTACAGCCGACAACATGCTAGGATAGTTACCAAATGAATAATTCTAGTCCCGGTTTTAATTTTGGACCGGTACGGATTTCGCACCTCTCTGATGTATTAGAACGCAATTATGATAAGCTTGACTATCGACAACTCGTTTGAGAGGTCGGATTATTTTTAAAAGCTTTATTTGGATCGACAACATGCTAGGATAGTTACCAAATGAATCGCAAATGTACCGGTTTATATTTTTGACCGGTACCAATTTTACACCCCATCGATGTGTTAGATCGTAATTTTTAGAAGTTTGGCTACCAACAACTCGTTTGAGAGGTTAGATCATTTTTTAGTGTTTTTTCTTCGACCGACAACATGCTAGGATTATTTCCAACTGAATCGATATAGTCCCGTTATGAATTTTATACCGGTTCAAATTTCGTATCTCTCCGATGCGTTTTATCGCAATTCTGAGAAACTTTGTTGCTGGCAACTCCTTTGAGAGGTTGGATTATTTTTAAGAGTTTTTTTGCAACCGACAACATGATAGGATAGTTATCAAATGAATTGTTCTATTCCAAGTTTTAATTTTCGGCCGGTACGGATTTCGAACCTCTCTGATGCATTAGATCACAATTATGATAAGCTTGGCTATCGGCAACTCGTTTGAGAGGTCGGATCATTTTTAAAGGCTTAATTTGGATCGACAACATGCTACGATAGTTACCAAATGAATCGCAATAGTACCGGCTTGAATTTTTGACCGGTACAAATTTCGCACAGCATCGATGTGTTAGATCGAAATTTTGAGAAGCTTGGCTACCGACAACCCGTTTGAGAGGTTGGATCATTTTTAAGAGTTTTTTTTCGACCGAAAAAATGCTAGGATAATTTCCAATTGAATCGATATAGTCCCGGTATGAATTTTGGACCGGTTCGAATTTCGTATCTCTCCGATGCTTTATATCGCAATTCTGAAAAACTTGGTTACTGGCAACTCGTTTGAGAGGTTGGATATTTTAAGAGTTTCTTTACAACCGACAACATGCTAGGATAGTTACCAAATGAATAGTTATAGTCCCGGTTTGAATTTTTGACCGGTGCGAATTTCGCTCCACTCCGATGCATTAGATCGCAATTATGATAAGCTTGACTCTCGGCAACTCGTTTGAGAGGTCCGATCATTTTTAAAAGCTTTATTTGGATCGACAATATGCTAGGATAGTTTCCAAATGAATCGCAATAGTACCGGCTTGAATTTTTGATCGGTACAAATTTCGCACCCCATCGATGGTTAGATCGCAATTTTGAGAAGCTTGGCTACCGACTACTCGATTGAGAGGTTGGATCATTTTTTAGAGATTTTTTTTTGCCGACAACATGCTAGGATTGTTTCCAATTGAATCAATATAGTCCCGGTATGAATTTTTGACCGGATCAAATTTCGTATCTCTCTGATGCGTTATATCGCAATTCTGAGAAGCTTGGTTACTGGCAACTCTTTTGAGAGGTTGGATCATTTTTAAGAGTTTTTTTTACAATCGACAACATGATAGGATAGTTACCAAATGAATAGTTATAGTCCCGGCTTGAATTTTCGACCGGTACGGATTTCGTACCACTCCGATGCATTAGATCGCAATTATGATAAGCTTGACTATCGGCAACTCGTTTGAGAGGTTGGATCATTTTTAAAAGCTTTATTTGGATTGGCAACGAGCTAGGATAGTTACCAAATGAATCGCAATAGTACCGGTTTGAATTTTTGACCGGCACGGATTTCGTTCCTCATTGATGTGTTAGATCGCAATTCTGTGAAGCTTGGCCTCCGACAACTCGTTGGAGAGGTTGGATTATTTTTTAGAGTTTCTTAACAATCGATGACATGCTTGGATAGTTGCCAAATGAATAGTTCTAGTCCCGGTTTTAATTTTGGACCGCTACGGATTTTGCACCACTCTGATGCATTAGATCGCAATTATGATAAGCTTGACTATCGGCAACTCGTTTGAGAGGTCGGATCATTTCTAAAAGCTTTATTTGGAACGGTAACATTCTAGGATTGCTACCAAATGAATCGTAATAGTACCAGTTTGAATTTTTGACCGGTACCAATTTTGCACCCCATCGATGTGTTAGATCGTAATTTTGGGAAGCTAGGCTACCGACAACTCGTTTGAGAGATTGGGTCATTTTTTATAGTTTTTTTTTTTACCGACAATATGCTAGGATTACTGGCAACTCCTTTGAGAGGTTAAAATTTTGACCGGTTAAAATTTTGTATCTCTCCGATGTGTTATATCGCAATTCTGAGAAGCTCGGTTACTGGCAACTCCTTTGAGAGGTTGGATCATTTTTTAGAGTTTTTTTTTCAACCGATAACATGATAGGATAGTTACCAAATGAATAGTTATAGTCCCGGTTTGAATTTTTGACCGGTACGGATTTTGCACCACTCTGATGCATTAGATCTCAATTATGATAAGCTTAACTCTCGGCAACTTGTTTGAGAGGTCGTATCATTTTTAAATGCTTAATTTGGATCGACAATATGCTAGGATAGTTGCCAAATGAATCGAGATAGTACCGGTTTGAATTTTTGACCGGCACGGATTTCGTACCTCATTGATGTGTTAGATCGCAATTCTGAGAAGCTTGGCTACCGACAACTCGTTTGTAAGGTTAGGTAATTTTTAAGAGTTTCTTTTCGACCGACAACATGCTAGGATTGTTACCAAATGAATCGATATAGCCCCGGTATGAATTTTTAACCGGTTCGGATTTCGAATCACTCATATGCGTTATATCGTAATATCATAATTATGGGAAGCTTGGTTGCTGGTAACTCGTTTAAGAGGTTGGATCATTTTTCAGAGTTTCGTTATGACTGAAAACATGCAATGATAGTTACCAAATGAATCGCAATACTCCCTGTTTTAATTTTTGACCGGAAAGGATTTTAAACCTCTCTGATGCGTTATATCACAATTCTAAGAAGCTTAGCTACCGGGAACTCGTTTGATAGGTTTGATCATTTTTAAGAGTTTCGTTTCAACCGTCAGCATGCTAGGATAGTTACCAAATCAATTGATATCGTCCCGGTTATAACTTTTGACCCGCTCAGATTTCGTACCATACCAATACTTTAGATCGCAATTCTGAGAAGCTTGCCTACGGACAAGTCGTTTGAGATTTTGATCAGTTTTAAGAGTTTTGCTTCGACCGACAACATGCTAAGGATAGTTTCCAAATTAATAGATATAGTCCCAGTTTGAATTATTGATCGTAGGAATTTCGTACCATACCGATGTTTTAGATCAAAATTCTGAGAAGCTTGGCTACCGAAAAGTTGTTTGGGAGGTCGTTTCATTTATAAAGGTTTGTTTCGACCGATAACATGTTAGGATAGTTACCAAATGAATCACAATACTCCCAGTTTTAATTTTGACCGGAAAAGATTTTAAACCTCTTTTATGCGTTATATCGTAATTCTAAGAAGCTTGGCTGCCGACAACTCGTTTGAGAGGTTGAATTATTTTTAGAGTTTCTTTACAACTGACAACATGCTAGGATAGTTACCAAATGAATAGTTCTAGTCCAGGTTTTAATTTTGGACCGGTACGGATTTCGCACCTCTCCGATGCATTAGATCGCAATTATGATAAGCTTGACTATCGACAACTCGTTTGAGAGGTCGGATCATTTATAAAAGCTTTTTTTGGATCGCCAACATGCTAGAATAGTTACCAAATGAATAGCAATACTACCGGTTTGAATTTTTGACCGGTATGAATTTTGCACCACATCAATGTGTTAAATTGCAATTTTGAGAACCTTGGCTACCGACAACTCATTTGAGAGGTTGGATCATTTTCAAGAGTTTTTTTTTACCGATAACATGTTAGGATAGTTTCCAATCGAATCGATATAGTCCCGGTATGAATTTTTGACTGGTTCAAATTTCATATCTCTCCGAAGCGTTATATCGTAATTCTGAGAAGCTTAGTTGCGGGCAACTCGTTTGAGAGGTTGGATCAATGTTAAGAGTTTTGTTATGACCGGAAACATGCAAGGATATTTGCCAAATCAATCGCAATACTCCCAGTTTTAATATTGACTGGAAAGGATTTTAAACCTCTCCGATGTGTTATATCGCAATTCTAAGAAGCTTAGCTACCGACAACTCGTTTGAGATGTTGGATCATTTTTTAAAGTTTCATTTCAACCGACAACATGCTAATATACTTACCAAATGAATAGTTATAGTCCCGAATTAAATTTTTGATCAGTACGGATTTTGCACCTCTCCGATGCATTAGATTGCAATTATGATTAACTTGACTTTCGGCAACTCGTTTGGGAGGTCGGATCATTTTTAAAAGCTTAATTTGGATTGGCAATATGCTAGGATATTTACCAAATGAATCGCAATAGTGCCGGTTTGAATTTTTGACCGGTACGGATTTCGTACCTCACCGATGTGTTAGATCGTAATTCTGAGAAGCTTGGCTACCGATAACTCGTTTGTGAGGTTGAATCATTTTTAAGAGTTTCTATTCGACCGAAAACATTCTACGATAGTTACCAAATGAATCGATATATTCCCAGTATGAATTTTTGACCGGTTTGGATTTCGTATCTCTCTGTTGCGTTATATCGTAATTCAGAGAAGCTTGGCTACTGACAATTTATTTGAGAGGTGGGATCATTTTTAAGAGTTTCGTTATGACCGAAAACAAGCAATGATAGTTACAAAATGATTCGCAATACTCCCAGTTTTAATTTTTTATCGGAAAGGATTTTAAACCTCTCCATGCGTTATATCGCAATTCTTAGAAGCTTGGCTACCGACAACTCGTTTGATAGGTTTGATACTTTTTTAAGAGTTTCGTTTCCACTATCAACATGCTAGGATAGTTGCCAAATCAATCGATATCGTCCCGATTTTAATTTTTTACCCCCCCCCCCGGATTTCGAACCATACCAATGCTTTAGATTGCAATTCTGAGAATCTTGGCTACGGACAAGTTGTTTGAGAGTTTGGCTCATTTTTAAGAGTTTCGCTTCGACCGACAACATGCTATGATAGTTTCCAAATTAATCGATATAGTCCCAGTTTGAATTTTTGTTCATACGGATTTCGTACCATATCAATGCTTTAGATCACAATTCTGAGACGGCTGTCGAAAAGTCGTTTGAGAGGTCGCATCATTTTTAAGAATTTTGTTTCGACCAAACCATGCTAGGATAGTTACCAAATGAATCGCAATACTCCCAGTTTTAATTTTTGACCGGAAATGATTTTAAACCTCTTTGATGCGTTTTATCGCAATTCTAAGAAGCTTGGCTACCGACAACTCGTTTGAGAGGATGGATTATTTTTTAGAGTTTATTTACAACCGACAACGTGCTAGGATAGTTACAAAATGAATAGTTATAGTCCCGGATTGAATTTTCAATCGGTACGGATTTCGCACCTCTCCGATGTATTAGATCGCAATTATGATAAGCTTGACTATCGATAACACGTTTGAGAGGTCGGATCATTTTTAAAAGCTTAATTTGGATTGACAACATGCTATGATAGTTTCCAATTGATTCGTAATATTACCGGTATGAATTTTTGACCTCACCAATATGTTAGATCGCAATTTAGAGATGCTTGGCTTCCGACAACTCGTATGAGAGGTTGGATCATTTTTAAAAGTTTCTTTTTGACCGAGAACATGCTAGGATAGTTATTAAATGAATCGATATAGTCCCGGTATGAATTTTTTACCGATTCACATTTCGTATCTCTCCGATGCGTTATATCACAATTCTGAGAAGCTTGGTTACTGGCAATTCGTTAGAGAGGTTGGATCATTTTTAAGAGTATTGTTAGACTGAATACATGCAAGGATAGTTTCCAAATGAATCACAATACTCCCAGTTTTAATTTTTGGCCGGAAAGGATTTTAAACCTCTCCGATGCGTTATATCGCAATTCTAAGAAGCTTGGTTACCGACAACTCGTCTGATAGGTTGGATCATTTTTAAGAGCTTCGTTTCAACCGTCAACATGCTAGGATAGTTACAAAATTAATCGATATCGTCCCGGTTATAATTTTTGTCCCGCTCAGATTTCGTATCATACCAATGCTTTAGATCGCAATTCTGGGAAGCTTGGTTACCTAAAAGTCGTTTGAGAGGTCGTATCATTTTTAAGAGTTTTGTTTCGACCGACAACATGCTAGGATAGTTTCCAAATGAATAGCAAAACTCCTTGTTTTAATTTTTGACCGAAAAAGATTTTAAACCTCTTTAATGCGTTATATCGCAATTCTAAGAAGCTTCGTACCGACAACTCGTTTGGGAGGTTGGATTATTTTTTAGAGTTTCATTACAACCGACAACATGCTAGAATAGTTACCAGATGAATAGCAATACTCCTTGTTTTAATTTTTGACCGAAAAAGATTTTAAACCTCTTTAATGCGTTATATCGCAATTCTAAGAAGCTTCGCACCGACAACTCGTTTGGGAGGTTGGATTATTTTTTAGAGTTTCATTACAACCGACAACATGCTAGAATAGTTACCAGATGAATAGCAATACTCCTTGTTTTAATTTTTGACCGAAAAAGATTTTAAACCTCTTTAATGCGTTATATCGAAATTCTAAGAAGCTTCGTGCCGACAACCCGTTTGGGAGGTTGGATTATTTTTTAGAGTTTCATTACAACCGACAACATGCTAGAATAGTTACCAGATGAATAGATATAGTCCCGGTTAGAATTTTCGACCGGTACGGATTTCGCACCATTCCGATGCATTAGATCGCAATAATGATAACTTGACTATCGACAACTCCTTTGAGAGGTCAGATTATTTTAAAAAGCTTAATTTGGATTGGAAACATGCTAGGATAGTTACCAAATGAATCGCAATAGTACCGATTTGAATTTTTTACCGGCACGGATTTCGTACCTCACCGAAGTGTTAGATCGCAATTCCGCGAAGCTTGGCTACCGAAAACTCGTTTGAGAGGTTGGATCATTTTTAAGTGTTTCTTTTAGACCGACAACATGCTAGGATAGTTACCAAATGAATCGATATAGTCCCGGTATGAATTTTTAACCGGTTCGGATTTCGTATCACTCGGATGCGTTATATCGCAATTCAGAGAAGCTTGATTACTGGCAACTCGTTTAAGAGTTTCGTTAGACTGAATACATGCAAGGATAGTTTCCAAATGAATCACAATACTCCCAGTTTTAATTTTTGGCCGGAAAGGATTTTAAACCTCTCCGATGCGTTATATCGCAATTCTAAGAAGCTTGGTTACCGACAACTCGTCTGATAGGTTGGATCATTTTTAAGAGCTTCGTTTCAACCGTCAACATGCTAGGATAGTTACAAAATTAATCGATATCGTCCCGGATATAATTTTTGTCCCGCTCAGATTTCGTACCATACCAATGCTTTAGATCGCAATTCAGGGAAGCTTGGTTACCTAAAAGTCGTTTGAGAGGTCGTATCATTTTTAAGAGTTTTGTTTCGACCGACAACATGCTAGGATAGTTTCCAAATGAATAGCAAAACTCCTTGTTTTAATTTTTGACCGAAAAAGATTTTAAACCTCTTTAATGCGTTATATCGCAATTCTAAGAAGCTTCGTACCGACAACTCGTTTGGGAGGTTGGATTATTTTTTAGAGTTTCATTACAACCGACAACATGCTAGAATAGTTACCAGATGAATAGCAATACTCCTTGTTTTAATTTTTGACCGAAAAAGATTTTAAACCTCTTTAATGCGTTATATCGCAATTCTAAGAAGCTTCGCACCGACAACTCGTTTGGGAGGTTGGATTATTTTTTAGAGTTTCATTACAACCGACAACATGCTAGAATAGTTACCAGATGAATAGCAATACTCCTTGTTTTATTTTTGACCGGAAAGATTTTAAACCTCTTTCGTTATATCGCAATTCTAAGAAGCTTCGTGCCGACAACCCGTTTGGGAGGTTGGATTATTTTTTAGAGTTTCATTACAACCGACAACATGCTAGAATAGTTACCAGATGAATAGATATAGTCCCGGTTAGAATTTTCGACCGGTACGGATTTCGCACCATTCCGATGCATTAGATCGCAATAATGATAAGCTTGACTATCGACAACTCCTTTGAGAGGTCAGATTATTTTAAAAAGCTTAATTTGGATTAGAAACATGCTAGGATAGTTACCAAATGAATCGCAATAGTACCGATTTGAATTTTTTACCGGCACGGATTTCGTACCTCACCGAAGTGTTAGATCGCAATTCCGCGAAGCTTGGCTACCGAAATCTCGTTTGAGAGGTTGGATCATTTTTAAGTGTTTCTTTTAGACCGACAACATGCTAGGATAGTTACCAAATGAATCGATATAGTCCCGGTATGAATTTTTAACCGGTTCGGATTTCGTATCACTCGGATGCGTTATATCGCAATTCAGAGAAGCTTGATTACTGGCAACTCGTTTAAGAGTTTCGTTAGACTGAATACATGCAAGGATAGTTTCCAAATGAATCACAATACTCCCAGTTTTAATTTTTGGCCGGAAAGGATTTTAAACCTCTCCGATGCGTTATATCGCAATTCTAAGAAGCTTGGTTACCGACAACTCGTCTGATAGGTTGGATCATTTTTAAGAGCTTCGTTTCAACCGTCAACATGCTAGGATAGTTACAAAATCAATCGATATCATCCCGGTTATAATTTTTGTCCCGCTCAGATTTCGTACCATACCAATGCTTTAGATCGCAATTCTGAGAAGCTTGGCAACAAACAAGTCGATTGAGAGTTTGGTTCATTTTTAAGAGCTTCGCTTCGACCGACAACATGCTAGGATAGTTTTCAAATTAATCGATATAGTCCTAGTTTGAATTTTTGTTGATACGGATTTCGTACCATACTGATGCTTTAGATCGCAATTCTGAGAAGCTTGGCTACCTAAAAGTCGTTTGAGAGGTCGTATCATTTTTAAGAGTTTTGTTTCGACCGACAACATGCTAGGATAGTTTCCAAATGAATAGCAATACTCCTTGTTTTAATTTTTGACCGAAAAAGATTTTAAACCTCTTTAATGCGTTATATCGCAATTCTAAGAAGCTTCGTACCGACAACTCGTTTGGGAGGTTGGATTATTTTTTAGAGTTTCATTACAACCGACAACATGCTAGAATAGTTACCAGATGAATAGGTATAGTCCGGGTTAGAATTTTCGACCGGTACGGATTTCGTACCATTCCGATGCATTAGATCGTAATTAAGATAAGCTTGACTATCGACAACTCCTTTGAGAGGTCGGATTATTTTTAGAAGCTTAATTTGGATTGGAAACCTGCTAGGATAGTTACCAAATGAATCGCAATAGTACCAATTTGAATTTTTTACCGGCACGGATGCGAGTGATAACGACGATGAGCATTAGTTGTAAGATGAAGAGTGGGAGAGAATACTCGAAAGGGTCATCACCTTGCCACACGCCATTGGTACTTATCATGCTTGATGCAAAGCACACCATCTCTCCCCTTATTGAATCTGTAAACTTTGGTTCATCCTTCTGCATTGCATTTTGCAGTGCATCAGCCATAGCGAAATTACCGTCTTTAATCTTTACTGTTTTCGCCATATTTCAATCATCAACACCACCATCAACTTTGCTACTGTGTGTGTGTGTGAGAGAGAGAGAGAGAGAGAGAGAGAGATTTGGGGATCAAAAGCTGAGAAATAGCCTAATATTTCTTAGAGAGATCAAGAGAGGGAAAAGGATAAAGACCATTTCACACTAGAGAAAAGAGGGAATATTATATTGGTAACTTCATGAATATCAGGAGGGAAAATTTCCTAAGCACTTCTCAGTTTAGCACGTTTTTTAAATGGAGCCTAATCCCATTGATAATGCTAATTTTGTGCCCGGAGCTCGAAACTCGTTATCATGCAAAGATACTTAGGCATGTATCAGCATGGGGTACTCATTATCCTAGTATCGGTTGTAATTTACAGAACGAGGCCGTTAGCCTCGTAAACCATATTATTTCCTTTTTACATAAACTACTTTTTTTGTGGAGTATCGAATCAAAGCAAATATGGAGGTCTAGCTAATGGAATTCCTATTTGTACATTCTCTAACATCGTATATGCAATAGCCTAATTTTGGGATTCGAACTTAGCATTTACGCCAGGTGTGTTTAGAACGCTCAAGAATAGTAAGGGATAGCTAACAAGATAATTTAGCGTGAAAAACCGTTAAATAGGTTAAAAACCACGACATCCATTGAAGATTTTGAGAAAGAGAGAATGATATTATTGAGAAGGATATGAGAGCTACAGAGCTGGGGGAGCCTCCATCCAGGGAGAAATGCAAAATTAGCAAGGACAAAAGCTTTCATATCAAGGATGGTGCTAAGGAGAGGACCAATAAACAAAATACTACTAATGTTAGACAACAACCCTGAGTGGAAAGCATCTCAGAATTATGACATAAACCTACCACGGTGCAGGTTAGTAAAATTTATTTAATTTCATCATGTGCATGTTAGCATCTGCATGGCCAACTTCCCAAATTTAATCCCCACCACCCATCCTTTCTTATCTTGACCGTTGAATTGGGGTGGTTGCCATTTATGGTTAGTAGGTCTATACAACATTTAATTCGCATTCGAACCGCCTTCCAAAAATAGCATGGCCAACTTCCCAAATTTAATCCCCACCACCCATCCTTTCTTATCTTGACTGTTGAATTGGGGTGGTTGCCATTTATGGTTAGTAGGTCTATACAACATTTAATTGGCATTCGAACCGCCTTCCAAAAATAGTAGTTTATTCAGATCTCATCCCAATCTATTTCAGAGAGAAAGAATATTGTTGTTTGAGCTTGGAGACACGACTTTGGGCCATGGCCACTTCCGGTGGGTCTAACCACCGAATGACACCAAGTCAGCCTTGTTTTCCTCCTCTCCTTGAGAAGGTTAATGGGGGTCTCAACTCTACAACACCACTTGGGAGGGAAGAATCCGAGCTTGCAAAGAGGATTAACGCGGTTTCGAAACCGATTACTACGGGGAGAAGCAACTTTGATACTCTTGAGCTCCAACTCCTTGCTAGGGGTATTCCTTTGAGTAGTGTTGATCTAAAAATTACAGCGAGTGAACGGAAGAGATTCCAAAAATTACTTGAGGCTAGGCCTGATTACAAGAGCCCAATTAGTTCCAGGAAGGGGTCACCAATTATGGCCATAAGAATGTCCTTTCATGAGCAGAGAATTGCTAAGCTTTATGCAGAGAGAGAAGCCAAGGACAAAGAACTTCAAGTCTCAATGAAGCAGCTCCATGAAGAAGAACACATGAGTGGTGAAGATGACATAAGTAGTGAGGACATTGGTGAGAATAGTGGGAACTCTGAGTCATACAACAGTGAACCTGAGGAGCAAGGGGGTGAAGAAGCAGATGTGAATGAAGAGCTGGGAGGAGATGATGATGGTCAGAACAAGGAGCTTGCGGGGAATCCCTAGGGAGCTGGGTGGAGAAAGACCCTGAAAATATTAATGAACAACAAGAGGAGATCCCTAGGGAGCACAATGCAACTAATGTTGATAAAATCACTGATCTTACTGGTGAGAATGGTGAGAATTCACAGGTGAGTACTTCATGTTTGAAGAATAACCTGATTGAGGATGCAGCTCTAAATGAGAAGACTAGGAAGTCTAATATAGGTACCACTGTGATGAATTGGGCTCATATGATGGGAGCAGCACCTAAGATCAGAGGTACTACTAAGCTAACTTACACTCCCCCCACGATTTTCAATGGTGCTAGAACTGCCTTTATCAAAACTGCTAAATATGCTGATAAGATTAAGTGTTGTGAAGACTTGGGTTGTGGGAAACTTCATTGGAAGGAGATTAGATTACAATTTTGTGAAAAATGCACTCAAAGGTATGTGGAATACCAAGGCTGAGTTTGAAATGCATTTACAAGGAAATAGTCTTTTTACATTTAGATTCTGTAGTGAGGAGGACATAACTAAGGTGCTTATTATGGGTAATGTTCACATTGCTAATAAGTGTTTTATGGTGAGACCATGGAGGCCTTATATTGAGACTGAGACTACTATGCTGCAGAATGTTCCAGTGTGGATTTTGCTGAGAAATATCCCTGGACATTTATGGAATCCAGATAGGCTAGCTGAACTTACTAGTGTCATTGGGATCCCCTTATGTCTAGATAAAGCAATTGAAGAAAAAACTAGGCAAGGTTATGCCAGAGTATGAAATTGATATCAAGTGTGAGATGCCAGCCTCTATACCAGTTGTGGCTGACACTAATGAAAAGTTCACAGTAGATGTTGAATACATATGGCACCCTGTCAAGTGTTCTGAATGTTTATCCTTTGGCCATAGTGCTGGGAAATGTCCTACTTCCTCTAAGATAGTGAAGATAGATAAAGTAGAGCACAAGGGAGCAACTAAAGCAGATAATCAGTATGGGGGTAGATTTGATTACAACCATGGGAAGGGCAGAGATAATTATTACAAAGAACAACGCTACGGGCATGTGGGTATAAGTGCTGAAGGTGGTAATAGGAATAACCAGTGGGATCTTTCTAATCCCAAGAAAACTTACAAACCTTACAATATGGAAACTAATGAAATGTCATCATTCTGTTATCTTGATGCTGTGTGTTGAACTTCGTAACTTCTATGTGTAGGTATATATCGGTAAATGGTAGTGATAAGTGAGGTTTGAAAAATTAGAGGAGCTCAAAAATGTGATGATAGGAAGTAGATAATTTCTGTAAGATGGTTGGGTTGTTGTAAAGGTATATGGTATTTTGCTATCTATGTAATCGTACTGGCAAAAAAAAATGACTTGACCTGTGGATAGAATTGATATTGGTATGTAGGGGCTACCGGTGGACTTACTTGATTTTGTATATTGCCATCTTTATATTTGTGCGTATAAAATCTGAAGAGATATTTCAAAATTTGGAAAGAATGATCTGTTACCATAAATGGGATTTTTTTTAGCAAGAAGTTTATAATATTTATATATGCTGGATCATAAGTACAAGATAATTACAAACCAAGGATACAATTTTCAAATGTTCAAGTAAAGACATCACTGATGCCTTTAAGAAACTAGATAAGAGCATATCGTTCTGCTGCGGGCAGAAGAGTGCCAATGTATGTTCCTCGCTTATCCCCACTGATTTTAACGTACTCTGTGATTTCTCACTGTAAAGTATTCTGTAATGTTTCCTATTATTTTTTGTAATTGCTATACAAGTTGTGGCTTTGACGCTTGTGGTACGATGGCTACAAAAATTTTACATGCTTAAGCTAACTTCTGAGTTCCTTTGATTTCATAAATGTCGTAATTCTATTCAAATTGTTGCGCCAAATGATAGGTCGATGGAATGGCTGGTATATTATGTAACCAACAACGTCCCATTATCCCCAAATAACAGAATTTTGCATTGATAACATAAAATTAAACGTCAACTGTTGTTGGTCCAGCCGTAATAGGAAGTATAATCTTTCCTACACGTTCTTCTCTAGAGCCGTTGAATCCACAAATATCTTGTGGGTAGCTTTATTGGGAAGAAATTGACGTACTAAGACGTTAAGGAAACTCTTACTAACTTGTGGGCTTTGAAAGGAGATTTTGAAATGTCAACAAAGGGATTTAACATGTACTTCTTTCGATTCTCGAGCCAGGAAGATAGAGAGAAGGCCCTCGAGGCTGGATCTCAACACATTGCCAGTAGACTGTTCATCCTAAGGTCGTGGAGACCGTTTATTGAGGTTGAAAGTCTTGATCTTAGCACTATACCTATTTGGGTGGTCCTTAAGAATGTGCCAATCAATATGAGGAACCATGAGGTTCTTGGGAGGATTGCAAGCTCAGTGGGGACCCTGTTGTATTTAGACAAAGCTACTGAGGATGGGACTAGAACAACATTCACTCGTGTCTGTGTGGAGATATCTACTAAATGTAAGTACCCTGAAGTAATAACCTTAAAATGCAAGAATGGGCAGATGCCCCTGGTTTATGCCGAGTATGCATGGATGCCGATTAAATGTTCCCATTGTAATGTGTTTGGCCATAATTTGTATAACTGTGAGCATGTTCCACCCCAAGAGAAAATGAAAAAGCCTCAGGACTTCGTCATTCAAGCAAAATCCCCAAAAGCTACAAAGCCCAATGAAAACAAACCAAATGGAGACCAGTCATTCATAAAATCTCAAGTCACTACTAACCTCAGAGAAGCTCAAAAAGGAATGCCCCAAGCTCAAGCCAGACCCAGATTAAAGCAACAATGGACCCTTGCCTCCAGAAAGGAGAATATTAAGATATCAAATAATTTGTATGCCCTCAGTCAAGGAGAAGAATTGAAGAAGCAAACCCTGAAAAAGAAGACTCTGATCCCACCAATAAAAATATTAAGGGAAGGTTCAATCAAGTGAATGAAGTGGATAAGGAGAGACAAGATACTCAAGGAGGGAAAGTTAACAAAGGAACTGATGCACCAGAGTCTGATTGCTTTAGTGAGAATGCAGAAAATGTGGATATAGCTCGGAAGGATGTATATGAATATTGCAATTGCCGTCAGAGAAATGCAAGAAGTTGAGGTTTTCTCGAAACTAGTAAAGGATGAAGAAGCTCAAAGCAGACAAAAATCTAAAATACAATGGTTAGAGCTTGGGGACTCCTACACGACATTTTTTCACAGATCAACCCAGAGAAGGTGGGCAAGAAATAGAATTGCAAATATTGAGGATGAAGCAGGAAACAAAACAGAGAATGAAGATGAGGTTGCTAGACTTGGAGTTGAGTATCTCTCTGGCATCATGGGAACTCAAGGGCAAGTTAACACTGACTGGGAGTTCTTAAATTATGTTGAAGTTGACCAAATTAGCAATGATATGCAGGCATAGCTAAAGAAGGAGGTTACTAGGGGAGAGATTGTGATGGCTCTATTCTTATTGAACAATGAAAAGGCACCTGGCCCTGATGGTTTTACTGCGTTGTTCTACAAGAAAGCCTGGAGCATCTTAGGGGATGATGTTGGGAAATCAATTCCTAATTTCTTCAAGACTGGTAAGATGATAAAGAGCTGAATGCTACCATAATTTCTTTGGTCCCCAAGAATGAATGCCCCAAGAAGTTTAGTGATTTCAGACCCATCGCTTGCTGCAATACGATGTATAAGTGTATATCCAAGATCATCACTATTAGATTGAAGTTGGTTATTACTAACATTTATTCCCCAAACCAGTCTGCCTTTATCTATGGAAGGAACATAACAGAAAATATCTTGTTGTCTCATGAAATTCTTATGAATTATCACAGGGATAAGGGACCTAAGAGGTGTGCTGCGGAGATTGATCTTCAGAAAGCTTATGATATGGTGAGTTGGAATGCTATTGTGAAGATTCTCCACAAGTTCAAATTCCCTAACAATATGATATCATGGATTGAAGCGTGCATCACTACACCAAGATATTCCATCTCAATTAATGGATCTCTACTAGGCTATTTTCCTGGAATGAGAGGCATTCAAGGTGATCCATTGTCCCCTTATATATTTGTCTTGGTAATGGAAATTTTCTCCAAAGGCCTCTTGAAAGTAGTGGAGATGGGCAGCTTCAAATTACATATCCTCTAGTTTCACACTTATGCTTTGCTGATGATCTGATCGTGTTCATGAATGGGGGTGTGGAGACTGCAAATGCTCTTGCTGTAACTCTGCCCCAATGAACATGATCAAGTATGAGGTTACCATGACTTTTGTAGCTGATTATGACCACATGGAGAGGTATTTTCAGATTGGAATGGATGATTTGTTTTATTCTCAGCTTCCTTTTAAACTATGCATCCATTTTCTGAACATGAGAGCACCTGCAGTTTCTGTGGAGACTTTTGAATCTGAATTTGCTATAACAATTTCAGTTATTGAATCTGGAATTTCTGCCCAAATGAACATGATCATGTATGAGGTTACCATGACCTTTGTAGCTAAATTTGATCACATGGAGAGGTACTTTCAGATTGGAATGCATGAGTTGTTCTATTCTCAAATTCCTTTTAAAGTTTGCCTCCCTTTTCTGAACATTACGGCACCTGCAGTTTCTGTGGAGACCTTTAAATCTGAAATTTCTTCCCCACTTCACATGCTCATGGCTACTGTATATTGTAACTTACTCGTGGATGTACCTCCTGATTGGGGCAATTTTTGTGATGTTAAAGGGCCTTTTCTTGTGGATGAAAGCCTTAGGGTAGTATGCTCTAGGAGCACCACCCTCTATCAGACTTAAGCATGGCCTTGATGCACTTGGATAGATGGTGGATAAAGCTTGCACCTACAATGGGATTTTCTTACTTAGCTTTAACAAAGTGTAATTGTAGTTTGATTTTGTTGATGCTGTTGTCTTGTTTTATTGTTAGCCTTCCTTATGTGGATTGAGCTAGTTAGGCTTTTTGCCTTGGTCTGTAACTCCTAAATCTTCATTTATATATCATGGGGGTTAGTCTCCCAGCTTGCCTTTCAAAAAAGGATTCATTTGGTAACTATCCTAGCATGTTATCGGTCGAGATGATACTTTTAAAAATGATCCAACCTATAGAACGAGTTGTCAGAAGCCAAGCTTCTTCTAATTGTTATCTAAAGCATCGAAGAGGTACGAAATCCGTACCGGTCAAAAATTCAAACCAAGAGTATTGCGATTCCTTTGGAAACTATCCTGGCATATTGTCGGTTGAGACGAAACGTTTAAAAATGATCCAACCTCCCGATTGAGTTGTCTATTGCCAAGCTTCTCATAATTGCGTTCTAAAGCATCGGAGAGGTACGAAATCCGTACCAGTCAAAAATTCAAACCGGGAGTATTGCGATTCATTTGGTAATTATCCTAGCATGTTGGCGGTCGAATAAAAAACTCTTAAATACGATCCAACCTATCAAACTAGTTCCAGGTAACCAAACTACAAAGAATTGAGATCTAGCGCATCGGTGAAGTACGAAATCTTTACTTGTCAAAAATTCAAACCGAGATTATTACGATTCATTTGGTACCTATCCATGCATTTTGTCGGTCGAAACGAAACTCTTAAAAATGACCCAACCTCTCGAATGTGTTGTCAGTAGCCAAGTTTCTTAGAATTGCTATCTAAAGAATCGGTAAGGTACGAAATCCGTTCTGGTATAAAATTGAATACGGGACTATTGCGATTCATTTGGTAACTATCCAAGCATGTTGTCGGTAGAAGCGAAGCTCTTAAAAATGATCCAACCTCCCAAACGACATGTCGGTAGCCAAGTTATTCATAATTGTGAACTAAAGAATCGGAGAGGTACAAAATCTGTACCAGTCAAAAATTTAAACCGGGAGTAATGCAATTCCTTTGGTTACTATCCAAGCATGATGTCGGTTGAAGCAAACTTTTAAAAATGATCCAACCTACCAAACGAGTTGCCGGAAACCAAGCTTCTTAGAATTGAAATCTAACGCATCGGATATGTACGAAATTCATACCGGTCTAAAATTCAAACTGAGAGTATTGCGATTCATTTAGTAACTATCCTAGCATATTTTCGGTCGAGAAAAAAGCTTAAAAAATGATCCAACCTCTCGAACGAGTTGTCAGTAGCCAAGCTTCACATAATTGCGATCAAGAACATCGGAGAGGTACGAAATCCATAACGGTAAAAATTTCAAACCGGGAGCATTGCGATACATTTGGATATAATCTTAGCATGTTGGCGGTCGAAACAAAGCTCTTAAAAATTATCCAACCAATCAAACGAGTTGCCGGTAAACAAACTTCTAGGAATTGAGATCTAACGCATCGCTTGGGTGCGAAATCTGTACCATTCAAAAATTCAAACTGAGAGTATTGCGATTAAATTGTTAACTATCCTTGCATTTTGTCGGTCGAAAGGAAACTCATAAAAATGATCCAACCTCTCGACCGCCAACTCACTAGCACAGGTTCACATAATTGCGATCTAAAGGATCGGTGAGGTACGAAATCCGTTCCGGTCAAAAAATTCATACCGGAAGTATTGCGATTCATTTGGTAACTTTCCAAGCAAGTTTACGGTCGAGGTGAAATTTTTGAAATGATCCAACCTCTCGAACGAGTTGTCAGTTGCCAAGCTTCTCATAATTGCGATGTAAAGCATTGGAGAGGTAAAAAATTCGTACCGGTCAAAAATTCAAACCGGGAGTACTGTGATTCATTTGGAAACTATCCTTGTATTTTGGCGGTCGAAACTGAACTCTTAAAAATGATCCAACCAATCAAACGTGTTGCAGGTAACCATAATTCTAAGAATTGAGATCTAGCGCTTCTGTGAGGTACGAAATCCGTACCGGTAAAAAATTCAAACTGAGTGTATTGCGATTCATTTGTTAACTATCCTAGCATGTTTTCGGTCGTGACAAAACTTTTAAAAATGTTCTGACCTCTGGAACGAGTTGTTAGTAACCAAGCTTCTCATAATTGAGATCCAAAGCATCGGAGAGGTACGAAATCTGTACCGGTCAAAAATTCAAACCGGGAGTATTGCGATACATTTGGATACAATCTTAGCATGTTGGCGGTCGAAACAAAGATCTTAAAAATTATCCAACCAATCAAACGAGTTGCCGGTAAACAAACTTCTAAGAATTTAGATCTAACGCATCGTTGAGGTGCGAAATCTTTACCATTCAAAAATTCAAACCGAGAGTATTGCGATTAAATTGGTAACTATCCTTGCATTTTGTCGGTCGAAAGGAAACTCTTAAAAATGATCCAACCTCTCGAACGCCAACAAACTAGCCAAACTTCACATAATTACGATCTAAAGGATCGGTGAGGTACGAAATCCGTTCCGGTCATAAAATTCATACCGGAAGTATTGCTATTCATTTGGTAACTTTCCAAGCAAGTTTTCAGGCGAGGTGAAATTTTTAAAATGATCCAACCCCTCGAACGAGTTGTCAGTTGCCAAGCTTCTCATAATTGCGATCTAAAGTATCGGAGAGGTACAAAATCCGTTCCGGTCTAAAATTCAAACCGGGACTATTGCGATTCATTTGGAAACTATCATAGCATATTGGCGGCCGAAACAAAACTCTTAAAACAAATCAAACCTGTCAAACGAGTTGCAGGTAACCATACTTCTACGAATTGAGATCTAACGCATCCTTAAGGAACAAAATCCGTACTGGTCAAAAATTCAAACTTGGACTACTGCGATTTATTTGGTAACTATCCAAGCATGTTGTCGGTAGAAGCGAAGCTCTTAAAAATGATCCAACCTCACAAACGATATGTCGATTGCCAAGTATTTCTTAATTGCGAATTAAAGCATCGGGGAGGTACGAAATCCGTACCGGTCAAAAATTCAAACTGGGAGTATTGCGATTCATTTGGTAACTATCCTTGCATGTTGTCGGTCAAGATGAAACTTTTAAAAATGATCCATCCTCTCGAACGAGTTGTCAGTAGCCAAGCTTCTCATAATTGCGATCTAAAGTATCGGAAAGGTACGAAATCTGTACCGGCCGAAAATTCAAACTGAGAGTACAAGATTCATTTGGAAACTATCCTAGCATGTTGGCGGTCGAAAAAAGACTCCTAAAAACTATCAAACCTTTCAAAGGAGTTGCCAGTAGCCAAACTTCTATGAATTGAGATCTAACGCATCGGTGAGGTACGAAATCCGTATCATTCAAAAAATCAAACCGAGAGTATTGCGATTCATTTGGTAACTATCCTTACATTTTATCGGTCAAAACGAAACTCATAAAAATTATCCAACCTCTCGCACGAGTTGTCAGTAGCCAAGCTTCACATAATTGCGATCAAGAACATCGCAGAGGTACGAAATCCATGACGGTCAAAAATTCAAACCGGGAGTATTACGATTCATTTGGCAACTATCCAAGCAAGATGTCGGTCGAAACAAAACTTATAAAAGCAATCCAACCAATCAAACTAGTTGTCGGTAACCAAGATTCTCAGAAATGAGATCTAAGGCACCGGAGTGGTACGAACTCCGTATCGTTCAAAAATTCAAGCTAGGAGTATTGCGATTCATTTCGTAGCTATCTTTGCCTTTTATCGGTCGAGACGATACTTTTTAAAATTATCCAACCTCCCGAACGAGTTGTCAGTAGCCAATCTTCTTATAATTGTGATTCATTTGGAAATTATTCTAGCAAGTTGGCGGCCGAAAAAAAGCTCTTAAATAGGATCCAATCTATCAAACTAGTTGCCGGTAACAAAACTTCAAAGAATTGTGATCTAGCGCATCGGTGATATACGAATTATGTACCGGTCAAAAATTCAAACCGAGAGTATTAGGATTCATTTGGTAACTATCCATGCATTTTGTCGGTCAAAAAGAAACTCTTAAAAATGATCCAACCTCTCGAATGTGTTGTCAGTAGCCAAGCTTCTTAGAATTGCTATCTAAATGATCGGCGAATTACGAAATCCGTACCGGTCAAAAATTCAAACCGGGACTATTGCGATTCATTTGGTAACTATCCAAGCATGTTGTTGGTAGAATCAAAGCTCTAAAAAATGATCCAACCTCACAAATGACATGTCGGTAGCCAAGATTCTCATAATTGTGAACTAAAGAATCGGAGAGGTACGAAATTCCTATCGGTCTAAAATTCAAATCGGGTGTATTGCGATTCATTTGGTACCAATCCTAGCATGTTGTCAGTCGAGATAAAACTTTAAAAAATGATCCAGCCTCCCAAACGAGTTGTCAGTAGCCAAGTTTCTCATAATTATGATCTAATGCATCATTGAGGTACAAAATTCGTACTGGTCTAAAATTCAAACCGGGACTACTGCGATTCATTTGGTAACTATCCAAGCACGTTGTCGGCAGAAGCGAAGCTTTTAAAAATTATCCAACCTCACAAACGATATGTCGGTTGCCAAGTTTCTCTTAATTGCGAACTAAAGAATCGGAGAGGTACGAAATCCGTACGAAATCCGTACCTGTCAAAAATTAAAACCGGGAGTATTGCGATTCATTTGGTAACTATCCTAGCATGATGTCGGTCGAGATGAAACTCTTAAAAATGATCCATCCTCTCGAACGAGTTGTCGGTAGGCAATCTTCTCATAATTGTGATCTAAAGCATCGAAAAGGTACGGAATCTGTACCGGCCAAAAATTCAAACTGGGAGTACTGGATTCATTTGGAAACTATCCTAGCATGTTGACGCTAGATACCAAACTCCTAAAAACGGTCAAACCTATCAAAGGAGTTGCCGGTAGCCAAACTTCTATGAATTGAGATCTAACGCATCGGTGAGGTACGAAACCCGTACCATTCAAAAATTCAAACCGAGAGTATTGGGATTCATTTGGTAACTATCCTTGTATTTTGTCGGTCAAAACGAAACTCTTAAAAATGATCCAACCTCTCGCACGAGTTCTCAGTAGCCAAGCTTATCAGAATTGCGATCTAAAGGATCGGGGAGTTACGAAATCCGTTCCAGTTAAAAATTAAAATCGGGACGATTGCGATTCATTTGGTAATTATCCAAGCATGTTGCTGGTCGAATCGAAACTCTTAAAAGTTATCCAACCTCTCAAACGAGTTTTCGGTAGCCAAGCCTCTCCGAATTGCGGTCTAACGCATCAGAGAGGTACGTACCGGTCTAGATCTCAAACTGGGAGTAATGCGATTCCTTTGGTTACTATCAAAGAATGATGTCGGTTGAAGCAAAATTTAAAAAACGATCCAACCTATCAAACTAGTTGCCGAAAATTAAGCTTCTTAGAATTAAAATCTAACGCATCGAATATGTACGAAATTCTTACCGGTCTAAAATTCAAACCGGGAGTATTGCGATTCATTTGGTAACTATCCTAGCATATTTTCGGTCGAGACGAAACTTAAAAAATTATCCAACCTCTCGAACGAGTTGTTAGTAGCCAAGCTTCACATAATTGCGATCGACAACATCGGAGAGCTACCAAATCCATAACGGTCAAAAATTCAAACCGGGAGTATTACGATTCATTTGACAACTATCCAAGCACGAAGTCGGTCGAAACCAAACATTTAAAAGCGATCCAACCAATCAAACTAGTTGTCGGTAACCAAGATTCTCAGAATTGAGATCTAAGGCATCGGAGTGGTACGAACTCCGTATCGTTCAAAAATTCAAACCGGGAGTATTGCGATTTATTTCGTAACTATCCTTGCCTGTTATCGGTCGAGACGATACTTTTAAAAATGATCCAACCTCTCGAACGAGTTGTCAGTAACCAATCTTCTTATAATTGTGATCTAAAGCATCGGAGAGGTATGAAATCCGTACCGGTAATATATTCAAACCAAGAGTATTGCGATTATTTGGCAACTATCTTAGCATGCTGTCGGTCGAGACGAAACTTTTAAAAATGATCCAACCTCCCGATTGAGTTGTCTGATACCAAACTTCCCATAATTGCGATCTAAAGCATCGAAGAGGTACGAAATCCCAACCAGTCAAAAATTCAAACCATGAGTATTGCGATTCATTTGGAAATTATTCTAGCAAGTTGGCGGCCGAAAAAAAGATCTTAAATAGGATCCAATCTATCAAACTAGTTGCCGGTAACAAAACTTCATAGAATTGTGATCTAGCGCATCGGTGATGTACGAATTATGTACCGGTCTAAAATTCAAACCGAGAGTATTAGGATTCATTTGGTAACTATCCATGCATTTTATCGGTCGAAACGAAACTCTTAAAAATGATCCAACCTCTCGAATGTGTTGTCAGTAGCTATAGGCCTTAGAATTGCTATCAAAAGGATCGGCGAATTACGAAATCTGTACCGATCAAAAACTCAAACTGGGAGTATTGCGATTTATTTGGTAACTATCCAAGTATGTTGTTGGTAGAAGCAATGCTCTTAAAAATGATCCAAACTCACAAACGACATGTCGGTAGCCAAGTTTCTCATAATTGTGAAGTAAAGAATCGGAGAGGTACGAAATTCGTACCGGTCAAAAATTCAAACCGGGTGTATTGCAATATATTTGGTACCTATCCTAGCATGTTGTCGGTCGAGACGAAACTTTTAAAAATGATCCAACCTCTCGAACGAGTTGTCAATAGCCAAGCTTCTCATAATTACGATCTAAAGTAACGGAGAGGTTCAAAATCCGTACCGGTCGAAAATTCAAACCGGGAGTACTGCGATTCATTTGGAAACTATCCTAGCATGTTGGAGGTCGAAACCAACCTCTTAAAAATGATCCACCATATCAATCGAGTTGCAGGCAACCATAATTCTAAGAATTGTGATCTAGCGTATCAGTGAGGTACGAAATCCGTACCGGTAAAAAATTTAAACCGAGTGTATTGCGATTCATTTGGTAACTATCCTAGCATGTTTTCGGTCGTGACAAAACTTTTAAAAATAATCCGACCTCTCGAACGAGTTGTCAGTAGCCAAGTTTTTCATAATAGAGATCCAAAGCATCGGAGAGGTATGAAATCCGTACCGGTCAAAAATTCAAACTGGGAGTATTGCAATACATTTAGATACAATCTTAGCATGTTGGCGGTCGAAACAAAGCTCATAAAAATTATCCAACAAATCAAACGAGTTGCCGGTAAACAAAGTTCTAAGAATTGAGATCTAACGCATCGGTGAGGGGCGAAATCTGTACCATTCAATAGTCAAACCGAGAGTATTGTGATTAAATTGGTAACTGTCCTTGCATTTTGTCGGTCGGATGGAAACTCTTAAAAATGATACAACCTCTCGAACGCAAACTCACTAGCCAAGCTTCACATAATTGTGATCCAAAGGATCGGTGAGGTACGAAATCCGTTCCGGTCAAAAAATTCATACCGGAAGTATTGCGATTCATTTGGTAACTTTCCAAGCATGTATACGGTCTAGGTGAAACTTTTAAAATGATTCAACCTCTCGAACGTGTTGTCAGTTGCCAAGCTTCACATAATTGCGATCTAAAGTATCGGTGAGGTACAAAATCCGTTCTGGTCAAAAATTCAAGCCGGGAGTATTGCGATTAAATTGAAAACTAACATAGCATATTGGTGGTCGAAACAAAACTCTTAAAACCAATCAAACCTATCAAATGTGTTGCAGGTAACCATACATCTACGAATTGAGATCTAACGCATCGTTGTGGTTCAAAATCCGTACTGGTCAAAAATTCAAGCGGGACTACTGCGATTCATTTGGTAACTATCCAAGAATGTTGTTTGTAGATGCGAAGCTCGTAAAAATGATCCAACCTCACAAACGATATGTCGGTTGCCAAGTTTCTCTTAATTGCGAACTAAAGCATCGGAGAGGTACGAAATCCGTACCTGTCTAAAATTCAAACCGGGAGTATTGCGATTCATTTGGTAACTATCCTAGCATGTTATCGGTCGAGATAAATTTTTTGAAAATGATCCATCTTCTCGAACGAGTTGTCAGCAGCCAAGCTTCTCATAATTGCGATCTAAAGCATCGGAAAGGTACGAAATCTGTACCGGCCAAAAATTCAAACCGGGAGTACTGGATTCATTTGGAAACTATCCTAGCATGTTGGCGGTCGATACAAAACTCCTAAAAGCGATCAAACCTATCAAAGGAGTTGCCGGTAGCCAAATTACTATGAATTGAGATCTAACGTATCGGTGAAGTACGAAACCCGTACCATTCCAAAATTTAAACTGAGAGTATTGCGTTTCATTTGGAAACTATCCTTGCATTTTCTCGGTCAAAACGAAACTGTTAAAAATGATCCAACCTTTCGCACGAGTTGTAAGTAGCCAAGCTTATCAGAATTGCGATCTAAAGGATCTGTGAGTTTCGAAATCTGTTCCGGTTTAAAATTCAAATCGGGACTATTGCGATTCAGATGGAAACTATACTAGCATGTTGTCGGTCGAAACGAAACTCTTAAAAGTTATCCAACCTCTCAAACGAGTTTTCGGCAGCAAAGCTTCTCCGAATTACGGTCTAACGCATCAGAGAGGTACGTACCGGTCTAGATCTCAAACCGGGAGTAATGCGATTCCTTTGGTTACTATCCAAGCATGATGTCGGTTGAAACAAACTTTTAAAAATGATCCAACCTATCAAACGAGTTGCCGGAAACCAAGCTTCTCAGAATAGAAATCTAACGCATCGGATATGTACGAAATTTGTACAGGTCTAAAATTCAAACCGGGAGTATTGGGATTCATTTAGTAACTATCCTAGCATATTTTCGGTCGAGATGAAACTTTAAAAAATGATCCAAACTCTCGAACGAGTTGTCAGTAGCCAAGCTTCACATAATTGCGATCAAGAACATCGGAGATGTACGAAATCCATAACGGTCAAAAATTCAAACCGGGAGTATTACGATTCATTTGGTAACTATCCAAGCAAGATATCGGTCGAAAAAATACTTTTAAAAGCGATCCAACCAATCAAACTAGTTGTCGGTAACCAAGATTCTCAGAATCGAGATCTAAGGCATCGGAGTGGTACGAACTCCGAATCGTTCTAAAATTCAAGCTGGGAGTATTGCGATTCATTTCGTCACTATCCTTGCCTGCTATCAGTCGAGACGATACTTTTAAAACTAATCCAACCTCTCGAATGAGTTCTCAGTAGCCAATCTTCTTATAATTGTGATCTAAAGCATCGGAGAGGTACGAAATCCGTACCGGCCAAATATTCAAACCAAGAGTATTGCGATTCATTTGGTAACTATCTTAGCATGTTGTCGGTCGAGACGAAACTTTTAAAATGATCTAACCTCCCGATTGAGTTGCCTGATACCAAGATTCTCATAATTGCGATCTAAAGCATCGGAGAGGTACGAAATCCGAGCCAGTCAAAAATTCAAACCGGGAGTATTGCGATTCATTTGAAAATTATTCTAGCATGTTGGCGGTCGAAAAAAAAGCTCTTAAATATGATCTAACCTATCAAACTAGTTGCTGGTAACCAAACTTCAAAGAATTGTGATCTAGCGCATCGGTGAGGTACGAAATATGTACCGGTCAAAAATTCAAACCGAGAGTATTAGGATTCATTTGGTAACTATCCATGCAATTTGTCGGTCGAAACGAAGCTCTTAAAAATAATCCAACCTCTTGAATGAGTTGTCAGTAGCCAAGCTTCACATAATTGCGATCAAGAACATCGGAGAGGTACGAAATCCATAACGGTCAAAAGATCAATCCGGGGGTATTGTGATTCATTTGGTAACTATCCAAGCGTGATGTCGGTCGAAACAATACTTTCATAGCGATCCAGCCTATCAAACTAGTTGTCGGTATCCAAGATTCGCAGAATTGAGATCTAAGGCATTGGTGTGGTACAAAATCCGCATCGTTCAAAAATTCAAACAGGGAGTATTGCAATTCATTTAGTAACTATCCTAGCATTTTGTCGATCGAGAGGAAACTATTAAAAATACTCTAACCTCTCGAACGAATTGTCAGTAGCCAAGCTTCTCGAAATTGCGATCTAAAGCATTGGTTGGAGAGGTACGAAATCTGTACCAGTCAAAATATCAAACTGTAAGTATTGTGATTCATTTGGTAGCTATCCTTTCATTTTGTCGGTCGAAAAGAAACTCTTAAAAATTATCCAACCTCCCGCACGAGTTGTCAGTAGCCAAGCACATCAGAATTGCGATCAAAAGGATCGGTGAGTTACGAAATCCGTACCTGTTAAAAATTCAAACCGGGACTATTGCGATTCATTTGGAAACTATTCTAGCATGTTGCCAGTCGAAACGAAACTATTAAAGGCTATCAAACCTCTCAAACGGGTTGCTGGTAGCCAAGCTTCTCAGAATTGCATTCTAACGCATCAGAGTGGTACGAACCGGTCTAAATTTCAAACCGGTAGTAATGCGATTCCTTTGGTTACTATCCAAGCATTTTGTCGGTCGAAACAAACTTTTAAAAACGATCTAACCTATCAAACGAGTTGCCGGAAACCATGCTTCTCTGAATTGAGATCTAACGCATCGGATATGTACGAAATCTGAACCGGTAAAAATTCAAACCCGGAGTATTGCGATTCATTTGGTAACTATCTGAGCATGTTTTCGGTCGAGACGAAACTTTTAAAAATGATCCAGCCTCTAGAACGAGTTGGCAGTAGCCAAGCTTCACATAATTGCAATTAAGAAAAACGGAGAGGTACGAAATCCATAACGGTGGAAAATTCAAACCGGGAGTATTACAATTGATTTGGCAACTATCCAAGCAAGATGTCGGTCGAAACAAAACTTTTAAAAGCGATCCAACCAATTAGGCAAGATTTTGGTAACCAAGATTCTAAGAATTAAGATCTAAGGCATCAGAGTGGTAGGAACTCCGTATCGTTCAAAATTCAAACCGGAAGTATTGGGATTCATTTCGTAACTATCCTTGCCTGTTATTGGCCGAGACGATACTTTTAAAAATGATCTAACCTCTCGAACGAGTTGTCAGTAGCCAATCTTCTTATAATTGTGATCTAAAGCATCGGAGAAGTATAAAATCCGTACCGGTCAAATATTCAAACCAAGAGTATTGCGATTCATTTGGTAACTATCTTAGCATGTTGTCGGTCGAGATGAAGCTTTAAAAAATGATCCAACCGCCCGATTGAGTTGTCTGATACCAAGCTTCTCATAATTAGGATCTAAAGCATCGAAGAGGTACGAAATCTGAACCAGTCAAAAATTTAAACCGGGAGTATTGCGATTCATTTGGAAATTATTCTAGCATGTTGGCGGTCGAAAAAAAAGCTCTTAAATACGATCCAACCTATCAAACTAGTTGCCGGAAACCAAACTTTAAAGAATTGTGATCTAACGCATCGGTGAGGCAAGAAATCTGTACCGGTCAAAAATTCAAACCGGGAGTACTAGGATTCATTTGGTAACTATCCATGCATTTTTTCGGTCGAAACAAAACTCTTAAAAATGATCAAACCTCTCTAATGTGTTGCCAGTAGCCAAGCTTCATAGAATTGCTATCTAAGGGATCGGTGAATTACAAAATCTGCACCGATCAAAAATTCAAACTGGGACTATTGCGATTAATTTGGTAACTATCGAAGCATGTTGTCGGTCGAGATGAATCTTTTAAAAATGATCCATCCTCACGAACGAGTTGTCAGTAGCCAAGCTTCTCATAATTGTGATCTAAAGCATCGGAAAGGTACGAAATCTGTACCGGCCAAAAATTCAAACCGGGAGTACTGGATTCATTTGGAAACTATCCTAGCATGTTGGCGGTCGAAACAAAACTCCTAAAAATGATCAAACCTATCAAAGGAGTTGCCGGTAGCCAAACTTTAATGAATTGAGATCTAATGCATCAGTGAGGTACGAAACCCGTACCATTTAAAAATTTAAACCGTGAGTATTGCGATTCATTTGGTATCTCTCCTTGCATTTTGTGGGTCAAAACAAAACTCTTAAAAATGATCCAACCTCTCGCACCAGTTGTCAGTTGCCAAGCATTTCAGAATTGCGATCTAAAGGATCGGTGAGTTAAAAAATCTGTTCCGGCTAAAAATTCAAACCGGGACTATTGCGATTCATTTGGAAACTATCCTTGCATGTTGTCGGTCGAAACAAAACTCTTAAAAGTTATCCAACCTCTCAAACAAGTTTTTCGTAACCAAGCTTCTCCGAATTGCGGTCTAACGCATCAGAGAGGTACGTACCGGTCTAGATCTCAAACCGGGACTACTGCGATTCATTTGGTAACTATCCAAGCATGTAGTCGATAGAAGCGAAGCTCTTAAAAATGACCCAACCTCACAAACGATATGTCGGTTGCCAAGTTTCTCTTAATTGCGAACTAAAGCATCGAAGAGGTACGAAATCCGTACCTGTCAAAAATTCAAACCGGGAGTATTGCGATTCATTTGGTAACTATCCTAGCATATTTTCGGTCGAGACAAAACTTTAAAAAATGATTCAACCTCTCGATCGAATTGCCAGTAGCCAAGCTTCACATAATTGCGATCAAGAACATCGGAGAGGTACAAAATCCATAACGGTCAACAGATCAAACTGAGAGTATTGCGATTCATTTGGTAACTATTTAAGCATGATGTCGGTCAAAACAATACTTTTAAAAGCGATCCAACCTATCAAAGTAGTTGTTGGCAACCAAGATTCTCAAAATTGAGATCTATAGCATCGGTGTGGCACGAAGTCCGTATCGTTTAAAAATTCAAACCGGGAGTATTGCGATTCATTTGGTAACTATCCAAGCATGTTGTCGATCGAGGCAAAACTATTAAAAATACTTCAACCTCTCGAACGAATTGTCAGTAGCCAAGCTTCTCGAATTATCGATCTAAAGCATCGGAGAGCTATGAAATCCGTACCGGTCGAATATTCAAACCATAAGTATTGCAATTCATTTGGTAACTATCCTATCATTTTGTTGGCCAAAACGAAACTTTTAAAAATTATCCATCCTCTCGCCTAAGTTGTCAGCAGCCAAGCTCATCAGAATTACGATCAAAAGGATCGGTGAGTTACGAAATCCGTACTGGTTAAAAATTCAAACCGGGACTATCGCGATAAATTTGGAAACTATCCTAGCATGTTGTCGGTCGAAACGAAACTCTTAAACGTTGTCCAACCTCTCAAACGAGTTGCCGGTAGCAAAGCTTCTCTGAATTGCGGTCTAACGCATAGGAGAGGTACGTACCGGTCTATATTTCAAACCGGGAGTAATGCAATTCCTTTGGCAACTATCCAAGCATGTTGTCGGTCGAAACAAACTTTAAAAAATGTTCCAACCTATCATACGAGTTTCCGGAAACCAAGCTTCTCTGAATTGAGATCTAACACATCGGATATGTACGAAATCCAAAGCAGTCAAAAATTCAAACCGGAAGTATTGCGATTCATTTGGTAACTATCCGAGCATGTAATCGATCGAGATGAAACTTTTAAAAATGATCCAACCCCTCGAATGAGTTATCAGCAGCCAAGCTTCATATAATTGTGATCAAGAACATCGGAGAGGTGCGAAATCCGTAACGTTCAAAAATATAAACCGGGAGTATTCCGATTCATTTGGAAACTATCCAAGCAAGATGTCGGTCGAAACAAAACTTTTAAAAGTGATCCAACTAATCAATCTAGTTGTCGGTAACCAAGATTCACAGTATTGAGATCTAAGGCATCGGAGTGGTACGAACTCTGTATCGTTCAAAAATTTAAACCGGGAGTATTGCGATTTATTTTGTAACTATCCTAGCATGTTATCGGTTGAGACGATACTTTTAAAAATGATCCAACCTCTCGAACGAGATTTTATTAGCCAATCTTCTTATAATTGCGATTCATTTGGTAACTATCTAGCATGTTGTCGGTCGAGGCGAAACTTTTAAAAATGATCCAGCCTCCCGATCAAATTGTTTGTTGCCAAGCTTCTCATAATTGAGATCTAAAACATCGGAGATAACGAAATCCGTACCAGTCAAAAATTCAAACTGGGAATATAGCAATTCATTTGGTAATTATCCTAGCATGTTGGCGGTCGATAAAAAAACTCTTAAATATGATCCAACCTATCAAACTAGTTGTCGGTAACCAAACTTCTAAAAAATGAGATCTAGCGCATTGACGAAGTACGAAATCTGTACCGGTCAAAAATTTAAACCGAGAGTATTGTGATTTATTTGGTAACTATCCATGCATTTTGTCGGTCAAAACGAAACTCTTAAAAATGATCCAACCTCTCGAATGTGTTGTCAGTAGCCAAGCTTCTAAGAATTGCTATCTAAAGGATCGGTGAGGTACGAAATCCGTACGGTTCAAAAATTCAAGCCGGGAATATTGCGATTCATTTGGTAACTATCCAAATATGCTGTCGGTAGAAGCGAAACTCTTAAAAATGATTCAACCTCACAAACGGTATGTCGGTAGCCAAGTTTCTCATAATTGTGATCTTAAGAATCGAAGAGGTACGAAATCCGTACCGGTCAAAAATTCAAACCGGGTGTATTGCTATTCATTTGGTAACTATCCTAGCATGTTGACGGTCGAGATGAAACTTTTAAAAATGATCCAACCTCCCGAACGAGTTGTCAGTAGCCAAGCTTCATAATTGCGATCTAAAGCATCGGAGAGGTACAAACTCTAAAAAATGATCCAACCTATGAAACAAGTTCCATGTAACCATAAATCTAAGAATTGAGATCTAGCGCATCGGTGAGGTACGAAATGCGTACCGGTAAAAAATTCAATCCGAGTGTATTGGGATTCATTTGGTAACTATCCTAGCATATTTTCGGTCTAAAAGAAACCTTTAAAATTGATCTAACCTCTCGAACGAGTTGTCAGTAGCCAAGCTTCACATAATTGCGATCTAAAACATCAGAGAGATAGAAAATCCGTAAAGGTCTAAAATTCAAACCGGGAGTATTGCGATACATTTAGATACAATCTTAGCATGTTGGCGGTCGAAACAAAGCTCCTAAAAATTATCCAACCTATCAAACGAGTTGCCGGTAATAAAACTTCTAAGAATTGAGATCTAACGCATCGGTGAGGTGCGAAATCTGTACCATTCAAAAATTCAAACCGAGAGTATTGCGATTAAATTGGTAACTATCCTTGCATTTTGTCAGTCGAATGGAAACTCTTATAAATGATCCAACTTCTCGAACGCCAACTCACTAGCCAAGCTTCACATAATTGCGATCTAAAGGATCGGTGAGGTACGAAATCCGTTCCGGTCAAAAAATTCATACCGGAAGTATTGCGATTCATTTGGTAACTTTCCAAGTATGTTTAAGGTCGATGTGAAACTTTAAAAAATGATCCAACCTCTCGAACGAGTTGTCAGTAGCCAAGCTTCTCATAATTGCGATCTAAAGCATCGGAGAGGTACGTAATCCGTGCCGGTCAAAAATTCAAACCGGGACTATTGCGATTCATTTGGAAACTATCATATCATATTAGCGGTCGAAACAAAATACTTAAAAACGATCTAACCTATCAAATGAGTTGCAGGTAAAAATAATTCTACGAATTGAGATCTAACGCATCGTTGAGGTACGAAATCCGTACTGGTCGAAAATTCAAACCAGGAATATGTCGATTCATTTGGTTACTATCCAAGCATGCTGTCGGTAGAAGCGAAGCTCTTAATAATGATCCGACCTCACAAACGACGTGTCGGTAGCCAAGTTTCTCATAATTGCCAACTAAAGTATCGGGGAGGTACGAAATCCGTACAGGTCAAAAATTCAAACCAGGACTATTGTGATTCATTTGGTAACTATCCAAGCATACTGTCGGATGAAACGAAGCTCAAAATAATGATCCAACCTCTCGAACGAGTTGTCAGTAGCCAAGCTTCTCATAATTGCGATCTAAAGCATCGGAGAGGTACGAAATCTCTACCGGTCAAAAATTCAAACCGCGAGTATTGGATTTATTTGGAAACTATGCTAGCATGTTGGCGGTCTAAGCAAAACTCTTAAAAGCGATCCAACCTATCAAATGAGTTGCCGGTAGCCAAACTTCTATGAATTGGGATCTAACGAATCGGTGAGGTACGAAATCCGTACTAGTCAAAAATTCAAACCGAGAGTATTGCGATTCATTTGGTAATTATCCTTGCATTTTTCCGGTCGAAACGAGACTCTTAAAATTTTTCCAACCTCTTGCACGAGTTGTCAGTAGCCAAGCTTATCAGAATTGCGATCTAAATTATCGGTGACTTACAAAATCCATACTTGCTAAAATTTAGAACTGGGACTATTGCGACTCATTTGGAAACTATCCTAGCATGTTGTCGGTCGAAATGAGACTTTTAAAAAATTTCCAACCACTCAAACGAGTTGCCGGTAGCCAAGCTTCTCAAAATTGCGATCTAACGCATCATTTGGTAACTATCCATGCATGTTGTCGGTAGAAGCGAAGCTCTTAAAAATGATCCAACCTCACAAACGACATGCCGGTAGCCACGTTTCTCATAATTGTGAACTAAAGAATCGGTGAGGTACGAAATCCGTACCAGTAAAATATTTAAACCGAATGTATTGCGATTCATTTGATAACTATCCTTGCATGTTGTCGGTCTAGATAAAACTTTTAAAAATGATCCAACCTCTCGAACAAATTTCCAGTAGCAAAGCTTCTCATAATTGCGTTCTAAATCATCGGAGAGGTACGAAATCCGTACAAGTCAAAAATTCATACCGGAAGGATTGCTATTCATTTGGTAATTATCCTACCATGTTGGCGGTCGAAAAAAAAACTCTTAAATACGATCCAACCTATCAAACTAGTTGCCGGTAACCAAACTTCAAGGAATTGAGATCTAGCGCATCGGTGAGGTACTAAATCTTTACTGGTCAATAAATTCAAACCGAGATTGTTACGATTCATTTGGTACCTATCCATGCATTTTGTCGGTCGAAGCAAAACTCTTAAAAATGATCTAACCTCTCGAATGTGTTGTCAGTAGCCAAGCTTCTTAGAATTGCTATCTAAAGGATCGGTGAGGTACAAAATCCGTACCGGTAAAAAATTCAATCCGGGACTATTGCAATTCATTTGCTACCTATGCAAGCATGCTGTCGGTAGAAGCGAAGCTCTTAAAAATTATCCAACCTCACAAACGACATGTCGGTAGCCAGGTTTTTCATAATTGTGAACTAAAGAATCGGAGAGGTACGAAATCCGTATAGGTCAAAAATTAAAACCAGGTGTATTGCGATTCATTTGGTAACTATCCAAGCATGTTGTCGGTAGAGATAAAACTTTTAAAAATGATCCAACCTCACGAATGACTTGTCAGTAGCCAAGCTTCTCAAAATTGCGATCTAAAGCATCGGAGAGGTACAAAATCCGTACCTGCAAAAAATTCAAACCGGGAGTACTGCGATTCATTTAGAAACTATCCTAGCATGTTGGCTAAAGCGAGTTGCAGGTAACCGTAATTCAAAGAATTGATATCTAATGCATCGGTGAGGTACGAAATCCGCACCGGTCAAAATTCAAACTGAGTGTATTGCGATTTATTTGGTAACTATCCTAGCATGTTGTCGGCCGAATGGAAACTTTTGCAAAATAAACCAACCTCTCGAACGAGTTGTCAGTAGCCAAGCTTCTCATAATTGCGATCTAAAGCATCGGATAGGGTCAAAAATTTAAACCGGGAGTATTGCGATACTTTTGGATACAATCTTAGCATGTTGGCGGTCGAAACAAAGCTTTTAAAAATTATTCAACCAATCAAACGAGTTGCCGGTAAACAAATTTCTAAGAATTGAGATCTAACGCATCGAGGAGGTACGAAACCTGTACCGGTCAAAAATTCAAACCGAGTGTACTGCGATTAAATTGGTAACTATCCTAGCATTTTGTCGGTCAAAACGAAACTCTTAAAAATGGACCAACTTCTCTAACGCGCTGTCAGTAGCCAAGTTTTACATAATTGCGATCTAAAGGATCGGAGAGGTAAAAAATTCGTACCAGTCAAAAATTCAAAAACCGAGAGTATTGCGATTCATTTGGAAACTATCATAGCACGTTGCCGGTCGAAAAAAAAACTCATAAATACGATCCAACTTATCAAACTAGTTACCGGTAACAAAACTTCAAAGAATTGAGATCTAGCGCATCGGTGAGGTACAAAATCTGTACCGGTCAAAAATTCAAGCCGAGAGTATCACGATTTATTTGGTAACTATCCATGCATTTCGTCGGTAGAAAACGAAACTCTTAAAAATGATCCAAACTCTCGAATTTGTTGTCAGTAGCCAAGCTTTTTAGAATTACTATCTAAAGGATTGGTGATTCATTTGGAAATTATTCTAGCATGTTGGCGGTCGAAAAAAAGTTCTTAAATAGGATCAAATCTATCAAACTAGTTGTACCGGTCAAAAATTCAAGCCGAGACTATTAGGATTTATTTGGCGGCTATCCAGGCATTTTGTCGGTCGAAACGAAACTCTAAAAAATGATCCAACCTCTCGAATGTGTTGTCAGTAGCTATGCTTCTTAGAATTGCTATCTAAAGGATCGGCGAATTGCGAAATCTGTACCGATCAAAAATTCAAACCGGGACTATTGCGATTCATTTGGAACCTATCCTAGCATGTTGTCGGTCAAAACGAAACACTTAAAAGTTATCCAACCTCTCAAACGAGTTTTCGGTAGCCAAGCTTCTCCGAATTGCGGTCTAACGCACCAGAGAGGTACGTACCGTCTAGATCTCAAACCGGGAGTAATGGGATTCCTATGGTTACTATCAAAGCATGATATCGGTTGAAGCAAACTTTTAAAAATGATCCAACCAATCAAACAAGTTGCCGGAAACCAAGCTTCCCAGAATTGAAATCTAACGCAACGGATATGTACGAAATTCGTACCGGTCTAAAATTCAAACCGGGAGTATTGCGATTCATTTGGTAACTATCCTAGCAAATTTTCGGTCGAGATGAAACTTTAAAAAATGATCCAACCTCTCGAACGAGTTGTCAGTAGCCAAGCTTCACATAATTGCGATCAAGAACATCGGAGATGTACGAAATCCATAACGGCCAAAAATTCAATCCGGGAGTATTACGATTCATTTGGTAACTATCCAAACAAGATATCGGTCGAAACAAAACTTTACTAGTTGTCGGTAGCCAAGATTCTCAGAATCGCAATACTCTCGGTTTTTGAATTTTTGACTGGTACGAATTTATTACCTCTCCGATCCTTTAGATCGCAATTATGTAAAACTTGGCTACTGACAGCGCGTTCGAGAAGTTGGACCATCAGAGAGATTTGAAATCCGTACCGGTCAAAAATTAAAACTGGGAGTATTGCGATTCATTTTATTACAATCCTAGTGTATATTTGGCCAAAAAGAAACTCTTAATCGTGATCCAACCACAAAAATGAGTTACCGGCAACCAAGCTTCTCAGAATTGGGATCTAAACCATCAGAGAGGTGCTAAGTCCATTTGGTTCATAAATTAAAACTGGGAGTATTGCGATTCATTTGGTAGCTATCCTTACGTGTAATCGGTCGAAAATAAACTTTTTACCGTGATACAAGCTCACAATCGAGTTGCGGGAAGCCAGGCTTCTCATAATTGTGATCTAAACAATCGCAAAATTTCAAAATCCGTAGAGGACAAAAATTAAAACTTGGAGTATAGCGATTCATTTTGCAACAATCCTAGAATGTTTCCGGCTGAAAAGCTCTTAAATACGATCCAACCTATCAAACTAGTTACCGGTAACAAAACTTCAAAGAATTGAGATCTAGCGCATCGGTGAGGTACGAAATCTGTACCGGTCAAAAATTTAAGCCGAGAGTATCACGATTTATTTGGTAACTATCCATGCATTTTTTCGGTAGAAACGAAACTCTTAAAAATGATCCAAACTTTCGAATTTGTTGTCAGTAGCCAAGCTTTTTAGAATTACTATCTAAAGGATTGGTGATTCATTTGGAAATTATTCTAGCATGTTGGCGGTCGAAAAAAAGTTCTTAAATAGGATCCAATCTATCAAACTAGTTGTCGGTAACCAAACTTCAAAGAATTGTGATCTAGCGCATCGGTGATCTAAGAATTATGTACCGGTCAAAAATTCAAACCGAGACTATTAGGATTTATTTGGCGACTATCCATGCATTTTGTCGGCCGAAACGAAACTCTAAAAAATGATCCAACCTCTCGAATGTGTTGTCAGTTGCTATGCTTCTTAGAAATGCTATCTAAAGGATCGGAGAATTGCGAAATCTGTACCGATCAAAAATTTAAACCGGGACTATTGCGATTCATTTGGAACCTATCCTAGCATGTTGTCGGACAAAACGAAACACTTAAAAGTTATCCAACCTCTCAAACGAGTTTTCGGTAGCCAAGCTTCTCCGAATTGCGGTCTAACGCACCAGAGAGGTACGTACCGGTCTAGATCTCAAACCGGGAGTAATGCGATTCCATTGGTTACTATCAAAGCATGTTGGCGGTCGAAAAAAAGCTCTTAAATACGATCCAACCTATCAAACTAGTTGCCGGTAACCAAGCTTCAAAGAATTGTTATCTAGCGCAACGGATATGTACGAAATATGTACCGGTCAAAAATTCAAACCGAGAGTATTAGGATTCATTTGGTAACTATCTTAGCATATTTTCGGTCGAGATGAAACTTTAAAAAATGATCCAACCTCTCGAACAAGTTGTCAGTAGCCAAGCTTCACATAATTGCGATCAAGAACATCGGAGATGTACGAAATCCATAACGGTCAAAAGATCAAACCGGGAGTATTACGATTCAATTGTTAACTATCCAAGCGTGATGTCGGTCGAAACAATACTTTTAAAGCAATCCAGCCTATCAAACTAGTTGTCGGTAACCAAGATTCGTAGAATTGAGATCTAAGGCATTGGTGTGGTACGAAATCCGCATCGTTCAAAAATTCAAACAGGGAGAATTGCAATTCATTTGGTAACTATCCTAGCATGTTGTTTCTAAATGAATCGCAATAATCCCAATTGTACTTTTAACCGGTATATATTTTGCACCTCTCCGATTGTTTAGATCACAATTATGAGAAACTTGGATACCAACGACATATTTGAGAGCTTAGATCTCGGTTAAGAGTTTCTTTTCGACCGACTAAACGCAAAGATAACTATAAAATTAATCGTAATACTCCCAGTTTTAATTTTTGACCGGTGCGGATATCGTACCTCTCCGATTGCTCACATCACAATTAAGTGAAGCTTGGCTTCCGGCAACACGTTTGAGATCTTAGATTATGGCTAAGTGTATATTTTTAACAGACTAAACGCAAATGAATCACAGTACTCCCGGTTTCAATTTATGAACGAAACAAATTTCGCACATCTCTGATAGTTTTAGATCACAATTCTGTGAAGCTTGGGTTCCGGTAACTAATTTAAGAGGTTGGATCACTGTAAAGAGTTTCTTATCGGCCGACTATATTGAAGGATTCTGACCAAATGAATTTCAATACTTTCGGTTTCAACTTTTGACTGGTACGGATTTCAAATTTTTGCGATAGTTTTGATCATAATTATGAGAAGGTTAGTTACCTACAACTCGTTTGTGAGGTTGGATAATTTTTAAGAGTTTCAATTCGACCGACGACATTCTAGGATTTTTACCAAATGAATATCAATAATCTCGGTTTCAATTTTTGACCAGTGCGGATTTCACACCTCTTTGCTGTTTTAGATTGCAATATGGAGAAGATGGCTACTGGAAACTCGTTTGAGAGGCTGGTTCATTTTAAAGAGTTTCTTTTTGATCGACAACATTCTTGGATTGTTACCAAATGAATCACAATACACCCAATTTTAATTTTAGACAAGTTCAAATTTCGTACCTCTCCGATTGTTAAAATCATAATTATGTGAAGTTTGGCTGCCGACAACTCATTTGTAGGATTGGATCACGGTAAAGAGTATTTTTTCCTTCGACAACAAGCAAGGATATCATCCTGCTTGTGAAGCTTGGCTACTGTCAATTCGTTTGTGAGGTTTGAGCATTTTAATGAGTTTCTTTTCAACCGACAAAGTTCAAGGATTGTTTCCAAATGAATCGCAATAATCCCAATTGTTATTTTTAACCGGTATAGATTTTGCACCTCTCCGATTGTTTAGAGCACAATTATGTGAATCTTGGATACCGACATCTCATTTGAGAGCTTGGAACACGGTTAAGAGTTTCTTTTCGATCGACTACATGCAGGGATAACTTCTGGTTTCAATTTATGACCGAATGAATAGTTACTAAGTGGAAGGATAGTTACCAAATGAATCATAATACTCCTGGTTTCAATTTATGACCGAATCGGATTTTGCACATCTCCGATGGTTTAAATCACAATTTTGTGAAGCTTGGCTACCGGTAACTCATTTAAGTGGTTGGATCACAGCTAAGAGTTTCTTTTCGGCCGACTATATTCATGGATTCTGGCCATATGAATCGCAATACTCCCAGTTTCAATTTTTGACTGGTACGGATTTCAAATCTTTCCGATGGTTTAGATCATAATTCTGAGAAACTTGGCTACCTTCAACTCTTATGTGAGGTTGGTTAATTTTTAAGTGTTTTTATTCTGCCGACAACATTCAAGGACTTTTACCAAATGAATATCAATATTCCCGGTTTCAATTTTTGACCAGTGCGGATTTCACACCTCTTTGTTGTTTTAGATCGTAATTTGGAGAAAATGGTTACTGGTAACTCGTTTGAGAGGTTGGTTCGTTTTTAAGAGTTTCTTTTTGATCGACAACATTCTAGGATTCTTACCAAATGAATTGCAGTACTCCAGGTTTTAGTTTTTGAAAAGTTCAAATTTTACACCTCTTCAATTTCTAAGATAACAGTTATGAAAAGCTTGGCTACCGACGACTCATTTGTGAGCTTGGATCACGGTTAAGAGTTTCTTTTCCACCGACAACAAGAAAGAATAACTACCAAACGAATCGCAATAATACCGGCTTCAATTTATGACCGGAAGTATTGCGATTCATTTGGTAACTTTTTAAGCATGCTTACGGTCGAGGTGAAACTTTTAAAATGATCCAACCTCTCGAACGAGTTGTCAGTTGCCAAGCTTCTCTTAATTGCGATCTAAAGTATCGGAGAGGTACAAAATCCGTTCTAGTCAAAAATTCAAACCGGGAGTATTGCGATTCATTTGGAAACTATTATAGCATATTGGCGGTCGAAACAAAACTCCTAAAACAAAACAAACTAATCAAACGAGTTGCAGGTAACCATACTTCTACGAATTGAGATCTAACGCATCGTTGGGGTACAAAATCCGTACTGGCCAAAAATTCAAACCGGGACTACTGCGATTCATTTGGTAACTATCCAAGCATGTTGTCGGTAGAAGCGAAGCTCTTAAAAATGATCCAACCTCACAAACGATATGTCGGTAGCCAAGTTTCTCTTAATTGCGAACTAAAGCATTAGAGAGATACGAAATCCGAACCAGTCAAAAATTCAAACCGGGAGTATTGCGATTCATTTGAAAATTATTCTAGCATGTTGGCGGTCGAAAAAAAGCTCTTAAATACGATCCAATCTATCAAACTAGTTGTCGATAACCAAACTTCAAAGAATTGTTATCTAACGCATCGGTAAGGTGCGAAATTTGTACCGGACAAAAATTCAAGCCGAGAGTATTAGAATTAATTTGGTAACAATCCATGCATTTTGTCGGTCGAAACGAAACTCTTAAAAATGATCCAACCTGGCGAATGTGTTGTCAGTAGCCAAGCTTCTTAGAATTGCTATCTAAAGGATCGGCGAATTACGAAATCCGTACCGGTCAAAAATTAAAACCGGGACTATTGCGATTCATTTGGTAACTATCCAAGCATGTTGTTGGAAGAATCAAAGCTCTAAAAAATGATCCAACCTCACAAACGACATGTCGGTAGCCAAGTTTCTCATAATTGTGAAGTAAAGAATCGCAGAGGTACGAAATTCGTACCGGTCAAAAATTCAAACCGGGTGTATTGCGATTCATTTGGTACCTATCCTAACATGTTGTCGGTCGAGATGAAACTTTAAAAAATGATCTAAGCTCTCGAACGAGTTGTCAGTAGCCAAGCTTCTCATAATTACGATCTAAAGCATCGGAAAGGTTCAAAATCTGTACCGGTTGAAAATTCAAACCGGGAGTACTGCGATTCATTTGGAAACTATCCTAGCATGTTGGCGGTCGAAACCAAACTCTTAAAAATGATCCAACATAGAAAACGAGTTATAGGTAACCATAATTCTAAGAATTTTGATCTCGCACATCGGTAAGGTACGAAATCCGTACCGGTAAAAAATTCTAACCGAGTGTATTGCGATTCATTTGGTAACTATTATAGTATATTGGCGGTCGAAACAAAACTCCTAAAACAAAACAAACCAATCAAACGAGTTGCTGGTAACCATACTTCTGCGAATTGAGATCTAACGCATCGTTGAGGTACAAAATCCGCATTGGTCAAAAATTCAAACCGGGACTACTGCGATTCATTTGGTAACTATCCAAGCATGTTGTCGATAGAAGCGAAGCTCTTAAAAATGATCCAACCTCACAAACGATATGTCGGTAGCCAAGTTTCTCTTAATTGCAAACTAAAGCATTAGAGAGATACGAAATCTGAACCAGTCAAAAATTCAAACCGGGAGTATTGCGATTCATTTGAAAATTATTCTAGCATGTTGGCGGTCGAAAAAAAGCTCTTAAATACGATCAAATTTATCAAACTAGTTGCCGATAACCAAACTTCAAAGAATTGTTATCTAGCGCATCGGTGAGGTACGAAATATGTACCGGTCAAAAATTCAAACCGAGAGTATTAGAATTCATTTGGTAACAATCCATGCATTTTGTCGGTCGAAACGAAACTCTTAAAAATGATCCAACCTGGCGAATGTGTTGTCAGTATCCAAGCTTCTTAGAATTGCTATCTAAATAATCGGCGAATTACGAAATCCGTACCGGTCAAAAATTCATACCGGGACTATTGCGATTCATTTGGTAACTATCCAAGCATGTTGTTGGTAGAATCAAAGCTCTAAAAAATGATCCAACCTCACAAACGACATGTCGGTAGCCAAGTTTCTCATAATTGTGAAGTGAAGAATCGCAGAGGTACGAAATACGTACCGGTCAAAAATTCAAACCGGGTGTATTGCGATTCATTTGGAAAATATTCTAGCATGTTGGCGGTCTAAACCAAACTTTTTAAAAATATCTAACATATCAAACTAGTTATATAGGTAACCATAATTCTAAGAATTTTGATCTAGCGCATCGGTGAGGTACGAAATCCGTACCGGTTAAAAATTCAAACCGAGTGTATTGTGATTCATTTGGTAACTATCCTAGCATGTTTTCGGTCGTGAAAAAACTTTTAAAAATGATCCGACCTCTCGAACGAATTGTCAGTAGCCAAGCTTCTCATAATTGAGATCCAAAGCATCGGAGAGGTACGAAATCCGTACCGATCAAAAATTCAAACTGGGAGTATTGCGATACATTGTGATACAATCTTAGCATGTTGGCGGTCGAAACAAAGCTCCTAAAAATTATTGAACCAATCAAACGAGTTGCCGGTAAACAAAGTTTTAAGAATTGAGATCTAACGCATCGGTGAGGTGCGATATCTGTACCATTCAAAAATTCAAACCGAGAGTATTGCGACTAAATTGGTAACTATCCTTTCATTTTGTCGGTCGAATGGAATCTCTCCAAAATGATCCAACCTCTCGAACGCCAACTAACTAGCCAAGCTTCACATAATTGTGATCTAAAGGATCGGTGAGGTACGAAATCCGTTCCGGTCAAAAAATTCATACCGGAAGTATTGCGATTCATTTGGTAACTTTCCAAGCATGTTTACGGTCTAGGTGAAACTTTTCTAATGATCCAACCTCTCGAACGAGTTGTCAGTTGCCAAGCTTCTCATAATTGCGATATAAAGTATCGGAGAGGTACAAAATCCGTTCTGGTCAAAAATTCAAACCGGGAGTATTGCAATTCATTTGGAAACTATCATAGCATATTGGCGGTCGAAACAAAACTTTTAAAACTAATCAAACCTATCAAACGAGCTGCATGGAACCATACATCTACGAATTGAGATCTAACGCATCGTTGAGGTACAAAATTCGTATTGGCCTAAAATTCAAACCGGGACTACTGCCATTCATTTGGAAACTATCCAAGCACGTTGTCGGCAGAAGCGAAGCTTTTAAAAATTATCCAACCTCACAAACGATATGTCGGTTGCCAAGTTTCTCTTAATTGCGAACTAAAGAATCGGAGAGGTACGAAATCCGTACCTGTCAAAAATTAAAACCGGGAGTATTGCGATTCATTTGGTAACTATCCTAGCATGATGTCGGTCGAGATGAAACTCTTAAAAATGATCCATCCTCTCGAACGAGTTGTCGGTAGGCAATCTTCTCATAATTGCGATCTAAAGCATCGAAAAGGTACAGAATCTGTACCGGCCTAAAATTCAAACTGGGAGTACTGGATTCATTTGGAAACTATCCTAGCATGTTGATGCTAGATACCAAACTCCTAAAAACGGTCAAACCTATCAAAGGAGTTGCCGGTAGCCAAACTTCTATGAATTGAGATCTAACGCATCGGTGAGGTACGAAACCCGTACCATTCAAAAATTCAAACCGAGAGTATTGGGATTCATTTGGTAACTATCCATGTATTTTGTCGGTCAAAACGAAACTCTTAAAAATGATCCAACCTCCCGCACGAGTTGTCAGTAGCCAAGCTTATCAGAATTGCGATCTAAAGGATCGGGGAGTTACGAAATCCGTTCCAGTTAAAAATTCAAACCGGGACTATTGCGATTCATTTGGAAATTATCCAAGCATGTTGCTGGTCGAAACAAAACTCTTAAAAGTTATCCAACCTCTCAAACAAGTTTTCGGTAGCCAAGCTTCTCCGAATTGCGGTCTAACGCATCAGAGAGGTACGTACCGGTCCAGATCTCAAACCGGGAGTAATGCGATTCCTTTGGTTACTATCCAAGAATGATGGCGGTTGAAGCAAACTTTTAAAAACGATCCAACCTATCAAACGAGTTGCCGGAAACTAAGCTTCTCAGAATAGAAATCTAACGCATCGGATATTTACGAAATTCTTACCGGTCTAAAATTCAAACCGGGAGTATTACGGCTCATTTGGTAACTATCCTAGCATATTTTTGGTCGGGACGAAACTTAAAAAAATTATCCAACCTCTCGAACGAGTTGTCAGTAGCCAAGCTTCACATAATTGTGATCGACAACATCGGAGAGGTACGAAATCCATAACGGTTAAAAATTCAAACTGGGAGTTTTACGATTCATTTGACAACTATCCAAGCAAGAAGTCGGTCGAAACCAAGCTTTTAAAAGCGATCCAACCAATAAAACTAGTTGTCGGTAACCAAGATTCTCAGAATTGAGATCTAAGGCATCAGAGTGGTACGAACTCCGTATCGTTCAAAAATTCAAACCGGGAGTATTGTGATTTATTTTGAAACTATCCTTGCCTGCTATCGGTCGAGACGATACTTTTAAAAATAATCCAACCTCTCGAACGAGTTGTCAGTAACCAATCTTCTTATAATTGTGATCTAAAGCATCGGAGAGGTACGAAATTCGTACCGCTAATATATTCAAACCAAGAATATTGCGATTCATTTGGTAACTATCTTAGCATGTTGTCGGTCGAGACAAAACTTTTAAAAATGATCCAACCTCCCGATTGAGTTGTCTGATACCAAGCTTCCCATAATTGTGATTTAAAGCATCGGAGAGGTACGAAATCCGAACCAGTCAAAAATTCAAACCGGGAGTATTGCGATTCATTTGGAAATTATTCTAGCATGTTGGCGGTAGAAAAAAAGATCTTAAATAGGATCCAATCTATCAAACTAGTTGCCGGTAACCAAACATCAAAGAATTGTGATCTAGCGCATCGGTGATGTACGAATTATGTACCGGTCTAAAATTCAAACCGAGAGTATTAGGATTCATTTGGTAACTATCCATGCATTTTGTCGGTCGAAACGAAACTCTTAAAAATGATCCAACCTCTCTAATGTGTTTTCACTATTAGAATTGCTATCAAAAGGATCGGCGAATTACGAAATCCGTACCGATCAAAAATTCAAACCGGGACTATTGCGATTCATTTGGTAACTATCCAAGCATGTTGTTGGTAGAAGTAAAGCTCTTAAAAATGATCCAAACTCACAAACGACATGTCGGTAGCCAAGTTTCACATAATTGTGAAGTAAAGAATCGGAGAGGTACGAAATTCGTACCGGTCCAAAATTCAAACCGGGTGTATTGCAATTTATTTGGTACCTATCCTAGCATGCTGTCGGTCGAGATGAAACTTTTAAAAATAATCCAACCTCTCGAACGAGTTGTCAATAGCCAAGCTTCTCATAATTACGATCTAAAGCATCGGAGAGGTTCAAAATCTGTACCGGTCAAAAATTCAAACTGGGAGTATTGCAATACATTTGGATACAATCTTAGCATGTTGGCGGTTGAAACAAAGCTCATAAAAATTATCCAACCAATCAAACGAGTTGCCGGTAAACAAAGTTCTAAGAATTGAGATCTAACGCATCGGTGAGGTGCGAAATCTGTACCATTCAAAAGTCAAACCGAGAGTATTGCGATTAAATTGGTAACTGTCCTTGCATTTTGTCGGTCGGATGGAAACTCTTAAAAATGATCCAACCTCTCGAACGCAAACTCACTAACCAAGCTTCATATAATTGCGATCTAAAGGTTCGGTGCGGTACGAAATCCGTTCCGGTCAAAAAATTCATACCGGAAGTATTGCGATTCATTTGGTAACATTCCAAGCATGTATACGGTCTAGGTGAAACTTTTAAAATGATTCAACATCTCGAACGAGTTGTCAGTTGCCAAGCTTCTCATAATTGCGATCTAAAGTATCGGTGAGGTACAAAATCCGTTCCGGTCAAAAATTCAAACCGGGAGTATTGCGATTAATTTGAAAACTAACATAGCATATTGGCGGTCGAAACAAAACTCTTAAAACCAATCAAACATATCAAACGAGTTGCAGGTAACCATGCATCTTCGAATTGAGATCTAACGCATCGTTGAGGTTCAAATTCCGTACTAGTCAAAAATTTAAGCGGGACTACTGCGATTCATTTGGTAACTATCCAAGCATGTTATTGGTAGAAGCGAAGCTCGAAAAAATGACCCAACCTCACAAACGATATGTCGGTTGCCAAGTTACTCTTAATTGCGAACTAAAGCATCGAAGAAGTACGAAATCCGTACCTGTTAAAAATTCAAACCGGGAGTATTGCGATTCATTTGGTAACTATCCTTGCATGTTGTCGGTCGAGATGAAACTTTTGAAAATGATCCATCCTCTCGAACGAGTTGTCAGTAGCCAAGCTTCTCATAATTGCGATCTAAAGCATCGGAAAGGTACGAAATCTGTGCCGGCCAAAAATTCAAACCGGGAGTACTGGATTCATTTGGAAACTATCCTAGCATGTTGGCGGTCGATACAAAACTCCTAAAAGCGATCAAACCTATCAAAGGAGTTGCCGGTAGCCAAATTTCTATGAATTGAGATCTAACGCATCGGTGAGGTACAAAACCCGTACCATTCCAAAATTCAAACTGAGAGTATTGCGATTCATTTGGTAACTATCCTTGCATTTTCTCGGTCAAAACGAAACTGTTAAAAATGATCCAACCTCTCTCACGAGTTGTAAGTAGCCAAGCTTATCAGAATTGCGATCTAAAGGATCTGTGAGTTACGAAATCCGTTCCGGTTTAAAATTCAAACCGGGACTATTGCGATTCACATGGAAACTATCCTAGCATGTTGTCGGTCGAAACGAAACTCTTAAAAGTTATCCAACCTCTCAAACGAGTTTTCGGTAGACAAGCTTCTCCGAATTGCGGTCTAACGCATCAGAGAGGTACGTACCGGTCTAGATCTCAAACCGGGTGTAATGCGATTCCTTTTGTTACTATCCAAGCATGATGTCGGTTGAAACAAACTTTTAAAAACGATGCAACCTATCAAACGATTTGCCAGAAACCAAGCTTCTCTGAATTGAAATCTAACGCAACGGATATCTACGAAATTCGTAACGGTGTAAAATTCAAACAGGGAGTATTGTGATTCATTTGGTAACTATCCTAGCATATTTTCGGTCGAGATGAAACTTTAAAAAATGATTCAAACTCTCGAACGAGTTGTCAGTAGCCAAGCTTCACATAATTGCGATCAAGAACATCGGAGATGTACGAAATCCATAACGGTCAAAAATTCAAACCGGGAGTATTACGATTCATTTGGCAACTATCCAAGCAAGATATCGGTCGAAACAAAACTTTTAAAAGCGATCCAACCAATCAAACTAGTTGACGGTAACCAAGATTCTCAGAATTGAGATCTAAGGCATCGGAGTGGTACGAACTCCGAATCGTTCTAAAATTCAAACCGGGAGTATTGCGATTCATTTCGTAACTATCCTTGCCTATTATCGGTGGAAACGATACTTTTAAAAATAATCCAACCTCTCGAACGAGTTATCAGTAGCCAATCTTCTTATGATTGTGATCTAAAGCATCGGAGAGGTACGAAATCCGTACCGGCAAAATATTTAAACCATGAGTATTGCGATTCATTTGGTAACTATCTTAGCATGTTGTCGGTCGAGGCGAAACTTTTAAAAATGATCCAACCTCCCGATTGAGTTGCCTGATAACAAGATTCTCATAATTGCGATCTAAAGCATCGGAGAGGTACGAAATCCGAGCTAGTCAAAAATTCAAACTGGGAGTATTGTGATACATTTGGTAACTATCCAAGCGTGATGTCGTTCGAAACAATACTTTTATTGCGATCCAGCCTATCAAACTAGTTGTCGGTAACCAAGATTCGCAGAATTGAGATCTAAGGCATTGGTGTGGTACAAAATCAGCATCGTTCAAAATTTTAAACAGGGAGTATTGCAATTCATTTGGTAACTATCCAGCATGTTGTCGATCAAGAGGAAACTATTAAAAATACTCTAACCTCTCGAACGAATTGTCAGTAGCCAAGCTACTCGAAATTGCGATCTAAAGCATCGGAGAGGTACGAAATCTGTACCGGTCAAAAATTCAAACTGTAAGTATTGTGATTTATTTGGTAGTTATCCTTTCATTTTGTCTGTCGAAAAGAAACTCTTAAAAATTATCCAACCTCCCGCACGAGTTGTCAGTAGCCAAGCACATCAGAATTGCGATCAAAAGGATCGGTGAGTTACGAAATCCATACCTGTTAAAAATTCAAACCGGGACTATTGTGATTCATTTGGAAACTATTCTAGCATGTTGCCAGTAGAAACGAAACTATTAAAGGTTATCAAGCCTCTCAAACGGGTGTCTGGTAGCCAAGCTTTTCAGAATTGCATTCTAACGCATCAGAGTGGTACGAACCGGTCTAGATTTCAAACCGGGAGTAATGCGATTCCTTTGGTTACTATCCAAGCATTTTGTCGGTCGAAACAAACTTTTAAAAACGATCCAACCTATCAAACGAGTTGCCGGAAACCAAGCTTCTCTGAATTGAGATCTAACGCATCGGATATGTACGAAATCTGAACCGGTAAAAAATTCAAACCCGGAGTATTGCGATTCATTTGGTAACTATCCGAGCATGTTTTCGGTCGAGACGAAACTTTTAAAAATGATCTAACCTCTAGAACGAGTTGTCAGTAGCCAAGCTTCACATAATTGCGATCAAGAACAACGGAGAGGTACGAAATCCATAACGGTGAAAAATTCAAACCGGGAGTATTACAATTGATTTGGCAACTATTCAAGCAAGATGTCGGTCGAAACAAAACTTTTAAAAGCGATCCAACCAATCAAACAAGATTTCGGTAACGAAGATTCACAGAATTAAGATCTAAGTTATCGGAGTGGTAGAAACTCCGTATCGTTCAAAATTCAAACCGGGAGTATTGCGAGTCATTTCGTAACTATCCTTGCCTGTTATCGGTCGGGACGATACTTTTAAAAATGATCCAATCTCTCGAACGAGTTGTCAGTAGCCAATCTTCTTATAATTGTGATCTAAAGCATTGGAGAAGTACGTAATCCGTACCAGTCAAATATTCAAACCAAGAGTATTGCGATTCATTTGGTAAGTATCTTAGCATGTTGTCGGTCGTGACGAAACTTTAAAAAATGATCCAACCTCCCGATTGAGTTGTCTGATTCCAAGCTTCTCATAATTGCGATCTAAAGCATCGAAGAGGTACAAAATCCGAACCAGCCAAAAATTCAAACCGGGAGTATTGCGATTCATTGGGAAATTATTCTAGCATGTTGGCGGTCGAAAAAAAAGCTCTTAAATACGATCCAACCTATCAAACTAGTTGCCGGAAACCAAACTTCAAAAAATTGTGATCTAACGCATCGGTGAGGTAAGAAATCTGTACCGGTCAAAAATTTAAACCGAGAGTACTAGGATTCATATGGTAACTATCCATGCATTTTTTCGGTCGAAACGAAACTCTTAAAAATGATCCAGCCTCTCTAATGTGTTTTCAGTAGCCAAGCTTCTTAGAATTGCTATCTAAGGGATCGGTGAATTACGAAATCTGTACCGATCAAAAATTCAAACCGGGACTATTGCGATTCATTTAGTAGCTATCCTAGCATGTTGTCGGTCAAAACAAAACTCTTTAAAATGATCCAACCTCTCGTACCAGTTGTCAGTAGCCAAGCTTTTCAGAATTGCAATCAAAAGGATCGGTGAGTTAAGAAATCCGTTCCGGTTAAAAATTTAAACCGGTACTATTGCGATTCATTTGGAAACTATCCTTGCATGTTGTCGGTCGAAACGAAACTCTTAAAAGTTATCCAACCTCTCAAACGAGTTTTCGGAAGCCAAGCTTCTCCGAATTGCGGTCTAACGCATCAGAGAGGTACGTACCGGTCTTGATCTCAAACCAGGACTACTGCGATTCATTTGGTAACTATCCAAGCATGTTGTCGGTAGAAGCAAAGCTCTTAAAAATGATCCAACCTCACAAACGATATATCGGTTGCCAAGTTTCCCTTAATTGCGAACTAAAGCATCGAAGAGGTACGAAATCCGTACCTGTCAAAAATTCAAACCGGGAGTATTGCGATTCATTTGGTAACTATCCTAGCATATTTTCAGTCGAGACAAAACTTTAAAAAATGATCCAACTTCTCGAACAAGTTGTCAGTAGCCAAGCTTCACATAATTGCGATCAAGAACATCGGAGAGGTACAAAATCCATAACGGTCAAAAGATCAAGCCGGGAGTATTGCGATTCATTTGGTAACTATTTAAGCATGATGTCGGTCGAAACAATACTTTTAAAATCGATCCAACCTATCAATGAAGTTGTCGGTAACCAAGATTCTCGAAATTGAGATCTATAGCATCGGTGGGGCACGAAGTCCGTATCGTTTAAAAATTCAAACTGGGAGTATTGCGATTCATTTGGTAACTATCCAAGCATGTTGTCGATCGAGATGAAACTATTAAAAATACTTCAACCTCTCGAACGAATTGTCAGTAGCCAAGTTTCTCGAATTATCGATCTAAAGCATCGGAGAGCTACGAAATCCGTACCGGTCGAATATTCAAACCATAAGTATTGCAATTCATTTGGTAACTATCCTATCATTTTGTTGGTTGAAACAAAACTTTTAAAAATTATCCAACCTCTCGCCTGAGTTGTCAGTAGCCAAGCTAAACAGAATTGCGATCAAAAGGATCGGTGAGTTACGAAATCCATACTGGTTAAAAATTGAAACCGGGACTATCGCGATAAATTTGGAAACTATCCTAGCATGTTGTCGGTCGTAACGAAACTCTTAAACGTTGTTCAACCTCTCAAACGAGTTGCCGGTAGCAAAGCTTCTCTGAATTGCGGTCTAACGCATCAGAGAGGTACGTACCGGTCTAGATTTCAAACCGGGAGTAATGCAATTCCTTTGGTAACTATCCAAACATGTTGTCGGTCGAAACAAACTTTAAAAAATGTTCCAACCTACCAACCGAGTTTCCGGAAACCAAGCTTCTCTGAATATAGATCTAACACATCGGATATGTACGAAATCCAAAGTGGTCAAAAATTCAAACCGGGAGTATTGCGATTCATTTGGTAACTATCCGAGCATGTTATCGGTCAAGACGAAACTTTTAAAAATGATCCAACCCCTTGAATGAGTTATCAGCAACCAAGCTTCATATAATTGTGATCAAGAACATCGGAGAGGTACGAAATCCGTACCGGCTAAAATTTAAAACCGGGACTATTGCGATTTATTTGGAATCTATCCTAGCATGTTGTCGGTCGAAATGAAACCTTTAAAAATTATCCAACTACTCAAACGAGTTGCCGGTAGCCAAGCTTCTCAAAATTGCGATCTAACGCATCATTTGGTAACTATCCAAGCGTGTTGTCGGTAGAAGTGAAGCTCTTAAAAGTAATCTAGCCTCACAAACGACATGCCGGTAGCCAAGTTTCTCAAAATTGTGAACTAATGAATCGGAGAGGTACAAAATCCGTACCAGTAAAATATTCAAACCGGGTGTATTGCGATTCATTTGATAACTATCCGAGCATGTTGTTGGTCGAAATGAAACTTTTAGAAATGATCCAACCTCTCGAACGAATTTCCAGTAGCAAAGCTTCTCATAATTACGTTCTAAATCATCGGAGAGGTACGAAATCCGTACAAGTCAAAAATTCATACCGGAAGGATTGCTATTCATTTGGTAATTATCCTAGCATGTTGGCGGTCGAAAAAAAAACTCTTAAATACGATCCAACCTATCAAACTAGTTGCCGGTAACCAAACTTCAAAGAATTGAGATCTAGCGCATCGGTGAGGTACGAAATCTTTACTGGTCAATATATTCAAACCGAGATTGTGACGATTCATTTGGTACCTATCCGTGCATTTTGTCGGTCGAAACGAAACTCTTAAAAATGATCTAACCTCTCGAATGTGTTGTCAGTAGCCAAGCTTCTTAGGATTGCTATCTAAAGGATCGGTGAGGCACAAAATCCGTACCGGTAAAAAATTCAATCCGGGACTATTGCGATTCATTTGCTACCTATGCAAGCATGCTGTCGGTAGAAGCGAAGCTCTTAAAAATTATCCAACCTCACAAACGACATGTCGGTAGCCAGGTTTTTCATAATTGTGAACTAAAGAATCGGAGAGGTACGAAATCCGTATAGGTCAAAAATTAAAACCGGGTGTATTGCGATTCATTTGGTAACTATCCAAGCATGTTGTCGGTCGAGATAAAACTTTTAAAAATGATCCAACCTCACGAATGACTTGTCAGTAGCCAAGCTTCTCAAAATTGCAATCTAAAGCATCGGAGAGGTACAAAATCCGTACCTGCAAAAAATTCAAACCGGGAGTACTGCGATTCATTTAGAAACTATCCAAGAATTTGGCTAAAGCGAGTTGCAGGTAACCGTAATTCAAAGAATTAATATCTAATGCATCGGTGAGGTACGAAATCCGTACCGGTCAAAAATTCAAACCGAGTGTATTGCGATTTATTTGGTAACTATTCTAGCATGTTGTCGGCCGAATGGAAACTTTTGCAAAATGAACCAACCTCCCGAACGAGTTGTCAGTAGCCAAGCTTCTCATAATTGCGATCTAAAGCATCGGATAGGCTCAAAAATTTAAACCGGGAGTATTGCGATACTTTTGGATACAATCTTAGCATGTTGGCGGTCGAAACAAAGCTTTTAAAAATTATTCAACCAATCAAACGAGTTGCCGGTAAACAAATTTCTAAGAATTGAGATCTAACGCATCGGGGAGGTACGAAACCTGTACCGGTCAAAAATTCAAACCGAGAGTACTGTGATTAAATTGGTAACTATCCTAGCATTTTGTCGGTCAAAACGAAACTCTTAAAAATGGTCCAACTTCTCGAACGCGCTGTCAGTAGCCAAGTTTTACATAATTGCGATCTAAAGGATCGGAGAGGTAAAAAATTCGTACCAGTCAAAAATTCAAAAACCGAGAGTATTGCGATTCATTTGGAAACTATCATAGCACGTTGGCGGTCGAAAAAAAAAACTCATAAATACGATCCAACTTATCAAACTAGTTCCCGGTAACAAAACTTCAAAGAATTGAGATCTAGCGCATCGGTGAGGTACGAAATCTGTACCGGTCAAAAATTCAAGCCGAGAGTATCACGATTTATTTGGTAACTATCCATGCATTTCGTCGGTAGAAACGAAACTCTTAAAAATGATCCAAACTCTCGAATTTGTTGTCAGTAGCCAAGCTTTTTAGAATTACTATCTAAAGGATTTGTGATTCATTTGGAAATTATTCTAGCATGTTGGCGGTCGAAAAAAAGTTCTTAAATAGGATCCAATCTATCAAACTAGTTGTCGGTAACCAAACTTCAAAGAATTGTGATCTAGCGCATCGGTGATCTAAGAATTATGTACCGGTCAAAAATTCAAACCGAGAATATTAGGATTTATTTGACGACTATCCATGCATTTTGTCGGTCGAAACGAAACTCTAAAAAATGATCCAACCTCTCGAATGTGTTGTCAGTAGCTATGCTTCTTAGAATTGCTATCTAAAGGATCGGCGAATTGCGAAATCTGTACCGATCAAAAATTCAAACCGGGACTATTGCGATTCATTTGGAACCTATCTTAGCATGTTCTCGGACAAAACGAAACACTTAAAAGTTATCCAACCTCTCAAACGAGTTTTCGGTAGCCAAGCTTCTCCGAATTGCGGTCTAACGCACCAGAGAGGTACGTACCGGTCTAGATCTCAAACCGGGAGTAATGCGATTCCTTTGGTTACTATCAAAGCATGATGTCGGTTGAAACAAACTTTTAAAAATGATCCAACCAATCAAACGAGTTGCCGGAAACCAAGCTTCCCAGAATTGAAATCTAACGCAACGGATATGTACGAAATTCGTACCGGTCTAAAATTCAAACCGGGAGTATTGCGATTCATTTGGTAACTATCCTAGCATATTTTCGGTCGAGATGAAACTTTAAAAAATGATCCAACCTCTCGAACGAGTTGTCAGTAGCCAAGCTTCACATAATTGCGATCAAGAACATCGGAGATGTACGAAATCCATAACGGCCAAAAATTAACCGGGAGTATTACGATTCATTTGGTAACTATCCAAACAAGATATCGGTCGAAACAAAACTTTACTAGTTGTCGGTAACCAAGATTCTCAGAATTGAGATCTAAGGCATCGGAGTGGTACGAACTCCGAACCGTTCTAAAATTCAAACCGGGAGTATTGCGATTTATTTCGTAACTATCCTTGCCTGCAATCGGTCGAGATGATACTTTTAAAAGTAATCCAACCTCTCGAACGAGTTATCAGTAGCCAATCTTCTTATAATTGTGATCTAAAGCATCGGAGAGGTAGGAAATCCGGTTCAGATTTCGTACATATCCGATGCGTTAGATCTCAATTCAGAGAAGCTTGGTTTCCGGCAACTTGTTTGATAGGTTGGATCGTTTTTAAGAAGATTGGCTACTGATAACGCATCGGATATGTACGAAATCTGAACCGGATTTCCTACCTCTCCGATGCTTTAGATCACAATTATAAGAACTCGGCTACTGATAACTCATTCGAGAGGTTGGATTACTTTTAAAAGTATCATCTCGACCGATTGCAGGCAAGGATAGTTACGAAATAAATCGCAATACTCCCGGTTTGAATTTTAGAACGGTTCGGAGTTCGTACCACTCCGATGCCTTAGATCTCAATTCTGAGAATCTTGGTTACCGACAACTAGTTTGATTGGTTGGATCGCTTTTAATAGTTTTGTTTCGACCGATATCTTGTTTGGATAGTTACCAAATGAATCGTAATACTCCCGGATTGAATTTTTGGCCGTTATGGATTTCGTACATCTCCGATGTTCTTGATCGCAATTATGTGAAGCTTGGCTACTGACAACTCGTTCGAGAGGTTGGATCATTTTTTAAAGTTTCATCTCGACCGAAAATATGCTAAGATAGTTACCAAATGAATCGCAATACTCCCGGTTTGAATTTTAGACCGGTACGAATTTCGTACATATCCGTTGCGTTAGATTTCAATTCTGAGAAGCTTGGTTTCCGGCAACTTGTTTGATAGGTTGGATCATTTTTAAAAGTTTGTTTCAACCGACATCATGCTTTGATAGTAACCAAAGGAATCGCATTAGTCCCGGTTTGAGATCTAGACCGGTACGTACCTCTCTGGTGCGTTAGACCGCAATTCGGAGAAGCTTGGCTACCGAAAACTCGTTTGAGAGGTTGGATAACTTTTAAGAGTTTCGTTTCAACCGACAACATGCTAGGCTAGTTTCCATGTGAATCGCAATAGTCCCGGTTTAAATTTTTGATCGGTACAGATTTCGCAATTCTCCGATCCTTTAGATAGCAATTCTAAGAAGCATAGCAACTGACAACACATTCGAGAGGTTGGATCATTTTTTAGAGTTTCGTTTCGACCGACAAAATGCATGGATAGTCGCCAAATAAATCCTAATAGTCTCGGTTTGAATTTTTGACCGGTACATAATTCTTAGATCACCGATGCGCTAGATCACAATTCTTTGAAGTTTGGTTACCGACAACTAGTTTGATAGATTGGATCCTATTTAAGAACTTTTTTTCGACCGCCAACATGCTAGAATAATTTCCAAATGAATCACCAATCCTTTAGATAGTAATTCTAAAAAGCTTGGCTACTGACAACAAATTCGAAAGTTTGGATCATTTTTAAGAGTTTCGTTTCTACCGAAAAAATGCATGGATAGTTACCAAATAAATCGTGATACTCTCGGCTTGAATTTTTGACCGGTACAGATTTCGTACCTCACCGATGCGCTAGATCTCAATTCTTTGAAGTTTTGTTACCGGTAACTAGTTTGATAAGTTGGATCGTATTTATGAGTTTTTTTTTCGACCGCCAACGTGCTATGATAGTTTCCAAATGAATCGTAATACTCTCGGTTTTTGAATTTTAGACTGGTACGAATTTATTACCTCTCCGATCCTTTAGATCGCAATTATGTAAAACTTGGCTACTGACAGCGCGTTCGAGAAGTTGGACCATCAGAGAGATTTGAAATCCGTACCGGTCAAAAATTAAAACTGGGAGTATTGCGATTCATTTTATTACAATCCTAGTGTATATTTGGCCAAAAAGAAACTCTTAATCGTGATCCAACCACAAAAATGAGTTACCGGCAACCAAGCTTCTCAGAATTGTGATCTAAACCATCAGAGAGGTGCTAAGTCCATTTGGTTCATAAATTAAAACTGGGAGTATTGCGATTCATTTGGTAGCTATCCTTACGTGTAATCGGTCGAAAATAAACTTTTTACCGTGATCCAAGCTCACAATCGAGTTGCGGGAAGCCAGGCTTCTCATAATTGTGATCTAAACAATCGCAAAATTTCAAAATCTGTAGAGGACAAAAATTAAAACTTGGAGTATAGCGATTCATTTTGCAACAATCCTAGAATGTTTCCGGCTGAAAAGAAACTCATAAAAATGATCAAACCTGTCAAACATGTTGTCAATAGCCAAGCTTCTCAGAATTGTGGTCTAAACCATCGGGGAGATGCAAAATCTGTTTCGGCCATAAATTGAAACCGGGTGCATTGCAATTAATTTAGTAGCTATCTTTGCGTTTTGTAGGTCGAAAAGTAACACTTAACTGTGATCCAAACTCTCAATCGAGTTGCCGGTAGCAAAACTTCTCATAATTGTGATCTAAACAATCGTAGAGGTGCGAAATCCGAACCGTTCAAAAATTAAAATGGGGAATATAACAATTAATTTAGGAACAATCCTAGAATGTTGTTGGTTGAAAAGAAACTCATATAAGCGATCCAACCCCACAAACGGGTTGTTAGTAGTCAAACTTCTCATAATTGTGATCTAAACCATCGGAGAGGTACAAAATCCGTTTCGGTCATAAATTAAAACTGGGAGTATTTCAATTCATTTTGGTAACAATCCTTGAATGTTGTCGATCAAAAATAAACTCTTTAAAATGTACCAGCCCCTCAAATGAATTGCCAATAGCCAGGCCTCTCAAAATTACGATCTAAAACAACAAAGAGGTTTGAAATCCGCACTGGTCAAAAACTGAAACCGGGAGTATTGAGATTCATTTGGTAATAATCCTTGAATGTTGTCGATCAAGAAAAAATACTTAAAAATGAACACGCCTCTCAAACGAGTTGCCAGTAGCCAAGCTTCTCACAATTGTGATCTAAACAATCTGAGGTGCGAAATCCATACCGGTCAAAAATTAAAGCTGAGAGTATTGCGATTCATTTGGCAACAATCCTAGAATATTGTTGGTTGAAAAGAAACTCTGAAAAGCGATCCAACCCCTCAAACGAGTTGTCAGTAGCCAAGCATCTCATAATTGTGATCTAAACCATATGAGAGGAGTGAAATCCATAACGTTCTAAAATTAAAACAGGTATTATTGCTATTCATTTGCTAATAATCCGTGAATGTTGTCGATCCAAAAAAAAATCTTTAAAATGAACCAGCCTCACAAACGAGTTGCCAGTAGACAAGTTTATATAGTTACGATCTAAAACCACAAAGAGGTTTAAAATCCGCACTGTTCTAAAATTAAAACCGGCAGTATTGCGATTCATTTAGCAACTATCATTGAATGTTGTCGATCATACATTTTTTTTTAAAAACGAACCAGCCTCTCAAACGAGTTGCCTGTAGCCAAGATTCTCAAAAATACAATTTAAGACATCAAAGATGTGTGAAATCCGTAATGGTCAAAAATTGAAATCGAGAGTATGGCGATTCATTTGTTAATAATCATAGAATATTGTCGGTCGAATAGAAACTCTTAAAAATTATCCAACCTCACAAACGAGTTGTAGGTAGCCAAGCTTCTTAGAATAATGATCTAATCCATACCGATCTAAAATTGAAACTAGGAGTATTGCGATTCATTAAATCACAATCCTTGCGCATAGTAGGCTGGAAAGAAACTCTTAACCGTAATCCATCCACAAAAATGAGTTACCAGCAGCCAAGCTTCTCAGAATTGTGATCAAAACCATCGGAGAGGTGCGAAATCAATTTCGGTCATAAATTATAACCGGGAGTATTGTGATTCATTTGGAAGCTACCCTTGATTGTAATCGGTCGAAAATAAACCCTTTACCGTGATCCAAGCTCACAATCAAGTTGTTGGTAGCCAAATTCTCATAATTATGATCTAAACAATCGTAGAGTTTCAAAATCCGTACAGGTCAAAAATTAAAACTGGGAGTATAGCGATTCATTTTGCAACGATCCTAGAATGTTGCCGGATTAAAAGAAACTCATAAAAACAATCTACCCTCTCAAACATTTTGTTACTAGCCAAGCATTTCAGAATTGTGGTCTAATCCATCGGAGAGGTTCGAAATCCGTTTCGGACATAAATTGAAACCGCGAGTATTGTAATTCATTTGGTTTGCGCGTTGTCGGTCGAAAAGAAGCTCTTAATCGTGATCCAAGCTCTTAACCGTAACATGCTAGGATAATTACCAAATGAATCGTAATACACTCGGCTTGAATTTTTTACCGGTACGGAATTCGTACTCAACGATGCACTAGATCTTAATTTCTAGAATTATGGTTACCTGCAAATCGTTTGATTGGTTGGATCATTTTCAAGAGTTTAGTTTCGACCGTCAACATGATAGGATAGTTTCCAAAACAATCGCAGTACTCCCGGTTTGAATTTTATATCGGTACGGATTTTGTACCTCTCCGATGATTAAGATCGTAATTATAAGAAGCTTGGCTACTGACAACTCGTTCGAGAGGTTGAATCATTTTTAAAAGTTTCATCTCGACCGACAACATGCTAGGATAGGTACCAAATGAATCGCAATACACCTGGTTTGAATTTTTGACCAGTACGGATTTTGTACCTCTCCGATTATTTAGTTCACAATTATGAGAAACTTGGCTACCGACATGCCGTTTGTGAGGTTGGATCATTTTTAAGAGCTTCCCTTCTAACGACAGCATGCTTGGATAGTTACCAAATGAATCGCAATAGTCCCGGTTTGAATTTTTGATCGGTTCGGATTTCGTACCTCACCGATCCTTTAGATAGTAATTCTAAAAGGCTTGGCTACTGACAACAAATTCGAGAGTTTGGATCATTTTTAAGAGTTTCGTTTCTACCGACAAAATGCATGGATAGTTACCAAATAAATCGCGATACTCTCGGCTTGAATTTTTGACCGGTACAGATTTCGTACCTCACCGATGCGCTAGATCTCAATTCTTTAAAGTTTGGTTACCGGCAACTAGTTTGATAAGTTGGATCGTATTTATGAGTTTTTTTTTCGACCGCCAACGTGCTATGATAGTTTCCAAATGAATCGCAATACTCCCGGTTTTTGAATTTTTGACTGGTACGAATTTTTTACCTCTCCGATCCTTTAGATCGCAATTATGTAAAACTTGGCTACTGACAACGCGTTCGAGAAGTTAGACCATTTTTAAGAGTTTCGTTTCGACCGACAAAATGCTAGGATAGTTGCAAATTTAATCGCAGTACTCTCGGTTTGAATTTTTGACCGGTACAGGTTTCGTACCTCCCCGATGCGTTAGATCTCAATTCTTAGAAATTTGTTTACCGGCAACTCGTTTGATTGGTTGAATAATTTTTAAAATCTTTTTTTCGACCGCCAACATGCTAAGATTGTATCCAAAAGTATCGCAATACTCCCGGTTTGAATTTTTGACCGGTACGGATTTCGTACCTATTCGATGCTTTAGATCGCAATTATGAGAAGCTTGGCTACTAACAACTCGTTCGAGAGGTTGGTTCATTTTGCAAAAGTTTCCATTCGGCCGACAACATGCTAGGATAGTTACCAAATAAATCGCAATACACTCGGTTTGAAATTTTGACCGGTACGGATTTCGTACCTCACCGATGCATTAGATATCAATTCTTTGAATTATGGTTACCTGCAACTCACTTTAGCCAACATGCTAGGATAGTTTCTAAATGAATCGCAGTACTCCCGGTTTGAATTTTTTGCCGGTACGGATTTTGTACCTCTCCAATGCTTTAGATCGCAATTTTGAGAAGCTTGGCTACTGACAACTCGTTCGTGAGGTTGGATAATTTTTAAAAGTTTTATCTCGACTGACAACATGCTTGGATAGTTACCAAATGAATCGCAATACACCCGGTTTTAATTTTTGACCTATACGGATTTCGTACCTCTCCGATTCTTTAGTTCACAATTATGAAAAACCTGGCTACCGACATGTCGTTTGTGAGGTTTGGTAATTTTTAAGAGCTTCGCTTCTACCGACAGCATGCTTGGATAGGTAGCAAATGAATCGTAATAGTCCCGGAATGAATTTTTTACCGGTACGGATTTTGTACCTCACTGATCCTTTAGATAGCAATTCTAAGAAGCTTGGCTACTGGCAACACATTCGAGAGGTTAGATCATTTTTAAGAGTTTCGTTTCGACCGACAAAATGCATGGATAGGTACTAAATGAATCGTAACAATCTCGATTTGAATTTTTGACCAGTAAAGATTTCGTACCTCACCGATGCGCTAGATCTCAATTCTTTGAAGTTTGGTTACCGGCAACTAGTTTGATAGGTTGGATCGTATTTAAGAGTTTTTTTTTCGACCGCCAACATGGTAGGATAATTACCAAATGAATAGCAATCCTTCCGGTATGAATTTTTGACTTGTACGGATTTCGTACCTCTCCGATGATTTAGAACGCAATTATGAGAAGCTTTGCTACTGGAAATTCGTTCGAGAGGTTGGATCATTTTTAAAAGTTTCATCTCGACCGACAACATGCAAGGATAGTTATCAAATGAATCGCAATACACCCGGTTTTAATATTTTACTGGTACGGATTTCGTACCTCTCCGATTCTTTAGTTCACAATTTTGAGAAACTTTGTTACCGGCATGTCGTTTGTGAGGTTGGGTCACTTTTAAGAGCTTTACTTCTACCGACAACATGCTTGGATAGTTACCAAATGATGCGTTTGATCGTAATTTTGAGAAGCTTGGCTACCGGCAACTCGTTTGAGTGGTTGGATAATTTTTAAAGGTTTTATTTTGGCCGGCAACATGGTAGGATAGTTTCCAAATGAATCGCAATAGTCCCGGTATTAAATTTTAGCCGGTACGGATTTCGTAAGTCATCGATCCTTTAGATTGCAATTCTGATATGCTTGGCTACTGACAACTCGTGCGAGAGGTTGGAACATTTTTTAGAGTTTCGTTTCGCCCGGCAAAATGCAAGGATAGTCACCAAATGAATCGCAATACTCTCGTACCTCACTGATGCGTTAGATCCCAATTCATAGAAGTTTGGCTACCGGCAACTCCTTTGATAGGTTTGATCATTTTTAAGAGTTTTGTTTTGACCGCCAACATGCTAGCATAGCTTCCAAATGAATCCAATACTCCCAGTTTAAATTTTTGACCGGTACAGATTTCGTACCTCTCCGATGCTTTAGATCGCAATTATGAGAAACTTGGCTACTGACAACTCGTTCGAGTGGTTGGATCATTATTAAGTGCTTCGCTTCTACCGACAACATGCTTGGATAGTTACCAAATGAATCGCAATAGTCCTGGTTTGAATTTTTGACCAGTACGGATTTCGTACCTCTCCGATACTTAAGTTTGCAATTATGAGAAACTTGGCTACTGACATGTCGTTTGAGAGGTTGGATCATCATTAAGACCTTCGCTTCTACCGACAGCATGCATGGATAATTACCAAATGAATCGCCATATTCCCGGTTTGAGTTTTTGACCAGTACGGATTTCGTATCCCAACGATGCGTTAGATCTCAATTCGTAGAATTATGGTTACCCGCAACTCGTTTGATAGGTTAGATCGTTTTTAAGAGTTTTGTTTTGACCGCTAATATGCTATGATAGTTTCCAAATGAATCGCAATACTCCCGGTTTGAATTTTTGACCGGTACGGATTGTGTACCTCTCCGATGCTTTAGATCGCAATTATGGGAAGCTTGGCTAGTGACAACGCGGTCGTGAGGTTGGGTCATTTTTAAGAGTTTCGTTTCGACCGACAAAATGCTAGGATAGTTACACATTTAATCGCAATATTCTCGGTTTGAAGTTTTTTACCTGCAACTCGTTTGATAGGTTGGATAACTTTTAGGAGCTTGTTTCGACCACCAACATGCTAAGATTTTATCCAAATGTATCGCAATACTTCCGGTTTGAATTTTAGACCTTTACGGATTTCGTATCTCTCCGATGCTTTAGATCGCAATTATGTGAAGCTTGGCTACTGACAACTCATTTGAGAGGTTTAATCAATTTTAAAGGTTTCGTCAAGACCGAAAACATGCTAGGATAGTTACCAAATGAATCGTAATACACTCGGTTTGAATTTTTTACCGGTACGGATTTCGTACCTCACCGATGCGCTAGATCGCAATTCTTAGATTTATGGTTACCTGGAACTCATTTCATAGGTTGGATCATTTTTAAGAGTTTGTACCTCTCCGATGCTTTAGATCGCAATTATGAAGCTTGGCTACGAATTTTGCACCTCTTCGATTCTTAAGTTTAAAATTATGAGAAACTTGGCTACCGACATGTCGTTTGTGAGGTTGTATCATTTTTAAGAGTCTCGCTTCTACCGACAGCATGCTTGGATAGTTACCAAATGAATCACAATAATCCCGGTTTAAATTTTTGACCCGTATGGATTTCCTACCTCACCGATCCTTTAGATAGAAATTCTTAGAAGATTGGCTACTGACAACACATTTTAGAGGTTGGATCATTTTTAAGAGCTTCGTTTCGACCGACAAAATGCATGGATAGTTACCAAATGAATCGTAATACTCTCGGTTTGAATTTTTGACCGGTACAGATTTCGTACCTCGTCAATGCGCTAGATCTCAATTCTTTGAAGTTTGGTTATCTGTAACTCGTTTGATAGCTTGGATCATTTTTAAGAGTTGGGTTTCGACCGCCAACATGCTAGGATAGTTTCCAAATGAAACACCGTACTCCCAGTTTGAATTTTTACCGAAACGGATTTTGTACCTCACCGATGCTTTAGATCGCAATTATGAAAATCTTGGCTACTGACAACTCGTTCGAGAGGTTGGATCATTTTTAAAAGTTTCATCACGACCGACAACATGCTAGGAAAGTTATCAAATGAATCGCAATACACCCGGTTTGAATATTTAACCGGCAAGGATTTCGTACCTCTCCGATTCTTTAGTTCACAATTATGAGAAACTTGGCTACGGGCATGTCGTTTGTGAGGTTGGATCATTTTTAAGAGCTTCGCTTCTACCGACAACATGCATGGATAGTTACCAAATGATGCGTTAGATCGCAATTTTGAGAAGCTTGGCTACCGGCAACTCGTTTGAGTGGTTGGAAATTTTTTAAAAGTCTCATTTCGACCGACAACATGCTAGGATAGTTTCCAAATGGGTCGCAATAGTCCCAGTTCTAAATTTTAAAAAGTATGGATTTCGTAAGTCACCGATCATTTAGATCGCAATTCTGATAAGCTTGGCTACTGACAACTCGTGCGTGAGGCTGGAACATTTTTAAGTCTCGTTTCAACTGGCAAAATGCAAGGATAATTACCAAATGAATCGCAATACACTCGGTTTGAATTTTTGACTAGTATGGATTTCGTACCTCACCGATTCGTTAGATCCCAATTCATAGAAGTTTGGCTACCGGCAACTCGTTTGATGAGTTGGATCGCTTTTAAGAGTTTTGTTTAGATCGCCAACATGCTAGCTTAGTTTCTAAATGAATCCAATACTCGCGGTTTGAATTTTTGACCGGTACAGATTTCGTACCTCTCCGATGCTTTAGATCGCAATTATGAGAAGCTTGGCTACTGAGAACTCGTTCGAGAGGTTGGATCATTATTATGAGCTTCGCTTCTGCCGACAGCATGCTTGGATAGTTACCAAATGAATCACAATAGTCCTGGATTGAATTTTTGACCTGTACGGATTTCGTACCTCTCCGATACTTTAGTTCACAATTATGAGAAACTTGTCTACCGACACGTCGTTTGTGAGGTTGGATCATTATTAAGAGCTTTGCTTCTACCGACAGCATGGTTGGATAGTTACCAAATGAATCGACATATTCCTGGTTTGAATATTTGACCAGTACGGATTTCGTACCTCAACGATGCGTTAGATCTCAATTCGTAGAATTATTTTTACCTGCAACACATTTGATAGGTTAGATCATTTTTAAGTATTTTGTTCGACCGCTAATATGATATGATAGTTTCCAAATGAATCGCAATACTCCCGGTTTGAAATTTTGACCGGCTCGGATTACGTACCTCACCGATGCTTTAGATCGCAATTATGAGAAGCTTGGCTACTGACAACTCGTTCGGGGGGTTGGATCATTTTTAAAAGTTTCACATCGACCTTAAACATGCTTGGAAAGTTACCAAATGAATCGCAATACTTCCGGTATGAATTTTTTGACCGGAACGGATTTCGTACCTCACCGATCCTTTAGATCGCAATTATGTGAAGCTTGGTTAGTGAGTTGACGTTCGAGAGGTTGGATCATTATTAAGAGTTTCCATTCGACCGACAAAATGCAAGAATAGTTACCAATTTAATCGCAATACTCTCGGTTTGAATTTTTGAATGGTACAGATTTCGCACCTCACCGATGCGTTAGATCTCAATTCTTAGAAGTTTGTTTACCGGCAACTCGTTTGATAGGTTGGATAATTTTTAGGAGCTTTGTTTCGACCGCCAACATGCTAAGATTGTATCTAAATGTATCGTAATACTCCCGGTTTGAATTTTAGACCTTTACGGATTTCGTATCTCTCTGATGTTTTAGATCGCAATTATGTGAAGCTTGGCAACTGACAACTCGTTCGAGAGGTTAGATTAATTTTAAAGGTTTCGTTTAGACCGAAAACATGCTAGGATAGTTTCCAAATGAATCGCAATACACTCGGTTTGAATTTTTTACCGATACGCATTTCGTACCTCACCGATGCGCTAGATCTCAATTCTTAGATTTATGGTTACCTGGAACTCGTTTCATAGGTTGGATCATTTTTAAGAGTTTGTACCTCCCCGATGCTTTAGATTGCAATTATGAAGCTTGGCTACTGACAACTCGTTCGAGAGGTTGGATCATTTTTTAAAGTTTCATCTCGACCGTCAACATGCTAGGATAGTTACCAAATGAATCACAATACACCCGGTTTGAATTTTTGACCGGTACGGATTTCGTACCTCTTCGATTCATAAGATCACAATTATGAGAAACTTGGCTACCGACATGCCGTTTGTGAGGTTGAATCATTTTTAAGAGTTTCGCTTCTACCGACAGCATGTTTGGATAGTTTCCAAATGAATCGCAATATTCCCGGTTTGAATTTTTGAACCGTACGGATTTAGTACCTCACCGATCCTTTAGATAGCAATTCTTAGAAGCTTGGCTGCGGACAACACATTCGAGAGGTTGGATCATTTTTAAGAGTTTCGTTTCGACCGACAAAATGCATGGATAGTTACCAAATAAATCGTAATACTCTCGGTTTGAATTTTTGACCGGTACAGATTTCGTACTTCGTCAATGCGCTAGATCTCAATTTTTTGAAGTTTGGTTACCGGCAACTTGTTTGATAGGTTGGATCATATTTAAGAGTTTTTTTTATCGACCGCCAACATGCTAGGATAATTACCAAATGAATCGCAATATTCCCAATTTGAATTTTTGACTGGTACAGATTTCGTTATCTCCGATGTTTTAGATCTCAATTATGAGAAGCTTGGCAACAGACAATATGATCGGGAGGCTGGATCATTTTTAAAAGTTTCGTCTCGACCGACAACATGCTAGATAGTTACCAAATGAATCGCAATTATAAGAAGATTGGCTACTAAAAACTCGTTCGAGAGGTTGGATCATTTTTAAAAGTATCGTCTCAACCGATAACATGCTTGGATAGTTACAAAATAAATCCCAATACTCCCGGTTTGAATTTTTGAACGATACAGAGTTCGTACCACTCTGATGCCTTAGATCTCAATACTGTGAATCTTAGTTACCGACAACTGGATTGATTAGTTGGATCACTTTTAAAAGTTTTGTTTCGATCGACATCTTGCTTGGATAGTTTCCAAATGAATCGTAATACTCCCGGTTTTAATTTTTGAACGTTACGGATTTCGTACCTCTCCGATGTTCTTGATCACAATTATATGAAGCTTGGCTGCTGATAACTCATTCGAGGGGTTGAATCATTTTTAAAAGTTTCGTCTCGACCGATAACATGCTCGGATAGTTACCAAATGAATCGTAATACTCCCGGTTTGAATTTTTGACCGCTTTGGATTTCGTATATATCCGATGTGTTAGATCCCAATTCAGAGAAGCTTGGTTTTCGGAAACTCGTATGATAGGTTGGAACATTTTTTAAAGTTTGTTTCGACCGACAACATGCTTGGATAGTTACCAAAGGAATTGCATTACTCCCGGTTTGAAATCTAGACCGGTACGTACCTCTCCGATGCGTTAGACCGCAATTCAGAGAAGCTTTGCTACCAGTAACTCGTTTGAGAGGTTGGACAACGTTTAAGAGTTTCGTTTCGACCGACAACATGCTAGGATAGTTTCCAAATTTATCGCGATAGTCCCGGTTTGAATTTTTAACCAGTACGGATTTCGTAACTCACCGATCCTTTTGATCGCAATTCTGATGAGCTTGGCTACAGACAACTCAGGCGGGAGGTTGGATAATTTTTAAAAGTTTCGTTTCGACCAACAAAATGATAGGATAGTTACCAAATGAATTGCAATACTTATTTGAGAAGCTTGGCTACCGAAAACTCGTTTGAGAGGTTGGATAACTTTTAGGAGTATCGTTTCGACCGACAACATGCAAGGATAGCTTCCAAATGAATCGCAATAGTCCCGGTTTGAATTTTTAACCGGAACGGATTTCCTAACTCACCGATCCTTTAGATCGCAATTCTGAAAAACTTGGCAATTGACAGCTGGTGCGAGAGGTTGGATCATTTTTAAGAGTTTTATTTTGACCGACAAAATGCAAGGAGAGATACCAAATGAATCGCAATACTCTCGGTTTGAATTTTTAAATGGTACGGGTTTCGTACCTCACCGATGCGTTAGATCTCAATTCATTAAAGTTTGGCTACCGGCAACTCCTTTTATAGGTATGATCATTTTTAGGAGTTTTGTTTCGACCGCCAACATGCTAGGATAGTTTCCAAATGAATCCAGTACTCCCGGTTTGAATTTTTGGCCGGTACAAATTTCGTACATTTCCGATGCTTTAGATCGCAATTATGAGAAGCTTGGCTACTGACAACTCGTTCGTGAGGATGGATCTTTTTAAAAATTTCATCTCGACCGACAACATGCTTCGATAGTTACCAAATGAATCGCAATAGTCCCGGTTTGAATTTTTGATCGGTACAGATTTCGTAATTCACCGATCCCTTAGATAGCAATTCGAAGAAGCTTGGCTACTGACAACACATTAGAGAGGTTGGATCATTTTTAAGAGTTTCGTTTTGACCGAAAAAATGATCGATAGTTACCAAATGAATCGACAACATGCTTCGATAGTTACCAAATGAATCGCAATAGTCCCAGTTTGAATTTTTGACCGGTACAGATTTCTTATCTCACCGATGCGTTAGATTACAATTCTTTGAAGTTTGGTTTCCGGCAACTAGTTTGATAGGTTGGATCGTATTTAAGAGCTTTTTTTTCGACCGCCAACATGCTAGAATATTTTCCAAATGAATCGCAATACTACCGGTTTGAATTTTTGTCTGGTTCGGATTTCGTACCTCTTCGATGCTTTAGATCGCAATTATGAGAAGCTTGGTATCAGACAACTCAATCGGGAGGTTGGATCATTTTTTAAAGCTTCGTCTCGACCGACAACAAGCTAAGATAGTTACCAAATAAATCGCAATACTCTTGGTTTGAATATTTGACCGGTACGGATTTTGTACTTCTCCGATGCTTTAGATCACAATTATAAGATGATTGGCTACTAACAACTCGTTCGAGAGGTTGGATCATTTTTAAAAGTATCGTCTCGACCGATAACAGGCAAGGATAGTTACGAAATGAATCGCAATACTCCCGGTTTGAATTTTGAACGATACGGAGTTCCTACCACTCCGATGCCTTAGATCTTAATTCTGAGAATCTTGGCTACCGAAATCTTGTTTGATTGGTTGGATCGCTTTTAAAAGTTTTGTTTCGACCGACATCTTGCTTGGATAGTTGCCAAATCAATTGTAATACTCCCGGTTTGAATTTTTCACCGTTATGGATTTTGTACCTCTTCGTTGTTCTTTGTCGCAATTATGTGAAGCTTGGCTACTGCCAGCTCGTTCTAGAGGTTGGATCATTTTTAAAAGTTTCGTCTCGACCGAAAACATGCTCGGATAATTACCAAATGAATCGCAATACTCCGGGTTTGAAGTTTTTACCGGTTCAGATTTCGTACATATTCGATGCGTTAGATCTCAATTCAGAGAAGCTTGGTTTCCGGCAACTCGTTTGATAGGATGGATCGTTTTTAAAAGTTTGTTTCGACCGCCAAAATGCTTGGATAGTAACCAAAGGAATCGCATTACTCCCGGTTTGAAATCTAGACCGGTTCGTACCACTCTGATGCGTTAGAATGCAATTCTGAGAAGCTTGGCTACCGGCAACCCGTTTGAGAGGTTTGATAACCTTTAATAGTTTCGTTTCGACTGGCAACATGCTAGAATAGTTTCTAAATGAATCGCAATAGTCCCGGTTTGAATTTTTAACAGGTACGGATTTCGTAACTCGCCGATCCTTTTGATCGCAATTATGATGTGCTTGGCTACTGACAACTCGTGCGGGAGGTTGGATAATTTTTAAGAGTTTCTTTTCGACCGACAAAATGAAAGGATAGCTACCAAATGAATCACAATACTTACAGTTTGAATTTTTGACCAGTACAGATTTCGTACCTCTCCGATGCTTTAGATCGCAATTTCGAGAAGCATGGCTACTGACAATTCGTTCGAGAGGTTAGAGTATTTTTAATAGTTTCCTTTCGATCGACAACATGCTAGGATAGTTACCAAATGAATTGCAATACTCCTTGTTTGAATTTTTGAACGATGCAGATTTCGTACCACACCAATGCCTTAGATCTCAATTCTGCGAATCTTGGTTACCGACAACTAGTTTGATAGGCTGGATCGCTACAATTGTAATGCTTCGACCGACATCACGCTTGGATAGTTACCAAATGAATCACAATACACCCGGTTTGATCTTTTGACCGTTATGGATTTCGTACCACTCCGATGTTCTTGATCGCAATTATGGGAAGCTTGGCTACTGACAACTCATTCAAGAGGTTGGATTACTTTTAAGAGCTTCGTTTCGACCGAAAAATTGCATGGATAGTTACCAAATGAATCCTAATACACTCGGTTTAAATTTTTGACAGGTACATATTTCGTACCTCACCGATGCGCTAGATCACAATTCTTTGAAGTTTGGTTACCGGCAACTAGTTTGATAGGTTAGATCGTATTTAAGAGCTTTTTTTCGACTGCCAACATGCTAGAATAATTTCCAAATGAATCGCAATACTCCCGGTTTGAATTTTTGACTGGCTCAGATTTCGTACCTCTCCGATGCTTTAGATCGCAATTATGAGAATCTTGGTATCAGGCAACTCAATCGGGAGGTTGGATCATTTTTAAAAGTTTCGTCTCGACCGACAACATGCTAAGATAGTTACCAAATGAATCGCAATACTCTTGGTTTGAATATTTGGCCGGTACGGATTTCGTACCTCTCGAATGCTTTAGATCACAATTATAAGAAGATTGGCTACTGATAACTCGTTCGAGAGGTTGGATTATTTTTAAAAGTATCGTCTCGACCGATAGCAGGCAAGGATAATTACGAAATGAATTGCAATACTCCCGGTTTGAATTTTAGAACGATTCGGAGTTCGTACCACTCCGATGCCTTAGATCTCAATTCTGAGAATCTTGGTTACCGACAACTAGTTTGATTGGTTGGATCGCTTTTAAAAGTTTTGTTTCGACCGAAATATTGCTTGGATAGTTACCAAATGAATCGTAATACTCCCGGTTTGAATTTTTGACCGTTATGGATTTCGTACATCTCCGATGTTCTTGATCGCAATTATGTGAAGCTTGGCTACTGACAACTCGTTCGAGAGTTTGGATCATTTTTAAAAGTTTCATCTCGACCGAAAATATGCAAGGATAGTTACCAAATGAATCGCAATACTCCCGGTATGAATTTTAGACCGGTACGAATTTCGTACATATCCGTTGCGTTAGATTTTAATTCTGAGAAGCTTGGTTTCCGGCAACTCGTTTAATAGGTTGGATCATTATTAAAAGTTTGTTTCAACGGACATCATGCTTGGATAGTAACCAAAGGAATCGCATTACTCCCGGTTTGAGATCTAGACCGGTACGTACCTCTCTGATGCGTCAGACCGCAATTCAGAGAAGCTTGGCTATCGAAAACTCGTTTGAGAGGTTGGATAACTTTTAAGAGTTTCGTTTCAACCGACAACATGCTAGGCTAGTTTCCATGTGAATCGCAATAGTCCCGGTTTGAATTTTAAACCGGAACGGATTTCGTAACTCACAGATCCTTTAGATCGCAATTCTGATAAGCTTGGCTACTTATAACTCGTGCGAAAGGTTGGATCATTTTTAACAGTTTCGTTTAGACTGAGAAAATGCAAGGATAGTTACCAAATGAATCGCAATACTCTCGGTTTGAATTTTGGAATGGTACGGGTTTCGTACCTCACCGATGCGTTAGATCTCAATTCATAGAAATTTGGCTACCGGCAACTCCTTTGATAGGTTTGATCACTTTTAGGAGTTTTGTATCGACCGCCAACATGCTAGGATAGTTTCTAAATGAATCCAGTACTCCTGGTTTGAATTTTAGGCCGGTACAGATTTCGTACCTTTCCGATGCTTTAGATCGCAATTATGAGACGCTTGGCTACTAACAACTCGTTCGAGAGGATGTATCATTTTCAAAAGTTTCATCTCGACCGACAACATGCTAGGATAGTTACCAAATGAATCGCAATACTCCCGGTTTGAATTTTTTACAGGTACGGATTTTGTACATCTCCGATGCTTTTGTTCGCAATTAAGTGAAACTTGGCAACCAACATATCGTTTGTGAGGTTGGATCATTTTTCCAAGCTTCGCTTCTACCAACAACATGCTTGGATAGTTACCAAATGAATCGCAGTAGTCCCGCTTGAATTTTTGACCAGTACCGATTTTGAACCTCAATGATGCGTTAAATCTCAATTCGTAGATGTATGGTTACCTGCAACTCGTTTGATAGGTTTGATTTGTTTTAAGAGTTTTGCTTCGATCGCCAATATGCTATCTTAGTTTTAAAATTAATCGCAATACTCCCGGTTTGAATTTTTGGCCGGAACGGATTTTGTACCTCACCGATACTTTAGATCGCAATTATGAGAAGCTTGGCAACTGACAACTCGTTCGAGAGGCTGAATCATTTTAAAAGTTTCACCTAGACCGTATACATGCCTGAAAAGTTACCAAATGAATCGCAATACTACCGGTATAAATTTTTTGACCGGAACGGATTTCGTACCTCACCGATCCTTTGGATCGCAATTATGTGAAGCTTGGCTAGTGAGTTTGCGTTCGAGAGGTTGTATCATTTTTAAGAGTTTCCATCCGACCGACAAAATGCAAGGACAGTTACCAATTTAATCGTAATACTCTCAGTTTGACTTTTTGAATGGTACAGATTTGGATCATTTTTACCAGTTTCGTTTTGACCGAGAAAATGCAAGGATAATTACCAAATGAATCGCAATACTCTCGGTTTGAATTTTGGAATGGAACGGGTTTCGTACCTCACCGATGCGTTAGATCTCAATTCATAGAAATTTGGCTACCGGCAACTCCTTTGATAGGTTCGATCACTTTTAGGAGTTTTGTATCGACCGTCAACATGCTAGGATAGTTTCCAAATGAATCCCAGTACTCCTGGTTTGAATTTTTGGCCGGTACAGATTTCGTACCTTTCCAATGCTTTAGATCGCAATTATGAGAAGCTTGGCTACTGACAACTCGTTCGAGAGGATGTATCATTTTCAAAAGTTTCATCTCGACCGACAACATGCTAGGATAGTTACCAAATGAATCGCAATACTCCCGGTTGGAATTTTTTAAAGGTACGGATTTTGTACCTCTCCGATGCTTTAGTTCGCAATTAAGTGAAACTTGGCAACCAACATATCGTTTGTGAGGTTGGATCATTTTTACGAGCTTCGCTTCTACCAACAACATGCTTGGATAGTTACCAAATGAATCGCAGTAGTCCCGCTTGAATTTTTGACCAGTACGGATTTTGAACCGCAATGATGCGTTAGATCTCAATTCGAAGATGTATGGTTACCTGCAACTCGTTTGATAGGTTTGATTTGTTTCAAGAGTTTTGTTTCGATCGCCAATATGCTATGTTAGTTTTAAAATTAATCGCAATACTCCCGGTTTGAATTTTTGGCCGGAACGGATTTTGTACCTCACCGATACTTTAGATCGCAATTATGAGAAGCTTGGCAACTGACAACTCGTTCGAGAGGTTGAATCATTTTAAAAGTTTCACCTAGATCGTATACATGCCTGAAAAGTTACCAAATGAATCGCAATACTACCGGTATAAATTTTTTGACCGGAACGGATTTCGTACCTCACCGATCCTTTGGATCGCAATTATGTGAAGCTTGGCTAGTGAGTTTGTGTTCGAGAGGTTGTATTATTTTTAAGAGTTTCCATCCGACCGACAAAATGCAAGGACAGTTACCAATTTAATCGTAATACTCTCGGTTTGACTTTTTGAATGGTACAGATTTGGATCATTTTTAACAGTTTCGTTTTGACCGCGAAAATGCAAGGATAGTTACCAAATGAATCGCAATACTCTCGGTTTGAATTTTGGAATGGTACGGGTTTCGTACCTCACCGATGCGTTAGATCTCAACTCATAGAAATTTGGCTACCGGCAACTCCTTTGGTAGGTTTGATCACTTTTAGGAGTTTTGTATCGACCGCCAACATGCTAGGATAGTTTCCAAATGAATCCAGTACTCCTGGTTTGAATTTTTGGCCGGTACAGATTTCGTACATTTCCGATGCTTTAGATCGCAATTATGAGAAGCTTGGCTACTGACAACTCGTTCGAGAGGATGTATCATTTTCAAAAGTTTCATCTCGACCGACAACATGCTAGGATAGTTACCAAATGAATCGCAATACTCCCGGTTGGAATTTTTTACAGGTACGGATTTTGTACCTCTCCGATGCTTTAGTTCGCAATTAAGTGAAACTTGGCAACCAACATATCGTTTGTGAGGTTGGATCATTTTTAGGAGCTTCGCTTCTACCAACAACATGCTTGGATAGTTACCAAATGAATCGCAGTAGTCCCGCTTGAATTTTTGACCAGTACGGATTTTGAACCGCAATGATGCGTTAGATCTCAATTCGAAGATGTATGGTTACCTGCAACTCGTTTGATAGGTTTGATTGGTTTTAAGAGTTTTGTTTCGATCGCCAATATGCTATGTTAGTTTTAAAATTAATCGCAATACTCCCGGTTTGAATTTTTGGCCGGAACGGATTTTGTACCTCACCGATACTTTAGATCGCAATTATGAGAAGCTTGGCAACTGACAAATCGTTCGAGAGGTTGAATCATTTTAAAAGTTTCACCTAGACCGTATACATGCTTGGAAAGTTACCAAATGAATCGCAATACTTCCGGTATGAATTTTTTGACCGGAACGGATTTCGTACCTCACCGATCCTTTGGATCACAATTATGTGAAGCTTGGCTAGTGAGTTTGCGTTCGAGAGGTTGTATCATTTTTAAGAGTTTCCATCCGACCGACAAAATGCAAGGACAGTTACCAATTTAATCGTAATACTCTCGGTTTGACTTTTTGAATGGTACAGATTTGGTTCATTTTTAACAGTTTCGTTTTGACCGAGAAAATGCAAGGATAGTTACCAAATGAATCGCAATACTCTCGGTTTGTATTTTGGAATGGTACGGGTTTCGTACCTCACCGATGCGTTAGATCTCAATTCATTGAAATTTGGCTACCGGCAACTCCTTTGATAGGTTTGATCACTTTTAGGAGTTTTGTATCGACCGCCAACATGCTAGGATAGTTTCCAAATGAATCCAGTACTCCTGGTTTGAATTTTTGGCCGGTACAGATTTCGTACATTTCCGATGCTTTAGATCGCAATTATGAGAAGCTTGGCTACTGACAACTCGTTCGAGAGGATGTATCATTTTCAAAAGTTTCATCTCGACCGACAACATGCTAGGATAGTTACCAAATGAATCGCAATACTCCCGGTTTGAATTTTTTACAGGTACGGATTTTGTACCTCTCCGATGCTTTAGTTCGCAATTAAGTAAAACTTGGCAACCAACATATCGTTTGTGAGGTTGGATCATTTTTACGAGCTTCGCTTCTACCAACAACATGCTTGGATAGTTACCTAATGAATCGCAGTAGTCCCGCTTGAATTTTTGACCAGTACGGATTTTGAACCGCAATGATGCGTTAGATCTCAATTCGAAGATGTATGGCTACCTGCAACTCGTTTGATAGGTTTGATTGGTTTTAAGAGTTTTGTTTCGATCGCCAATATGCTATGTTAGTTTTAAAATTAATCGCAATACTCCCGGTTTGAATTTTTGGCCGGAACGGATTTTGTACCTCACCGATACTTTAGATCGCAATTATGTGAAGCTTGGCAACTGACAACTCGTTCGAGAGGTTGAATCATTTTAAAAGTTTCACCTAGACCGTATACATGCTTGGAAAGTTACCAAATGAATCGCAATACTTCCGGTATGAATTTTTTGACCGGAACGGATTTCGTACCTCACCGATCCTTTGGATCACAATTATGTGAAGCTTGGCTAGTGAGTTTGCGTTCGAGAGGTTGTATCATTTTTAAGAGTTTCCATCCGACCGACAAAATGCAAGGACAGTTACCAATTTAATCGTAATACTCTCGGTTTGACTTTTTGAATGGTACAGATTTGGATCATTTTTAACAGTTTCGTTTTGACCGCGAAAATGCAAGGATAGTTACCAAATGAATCGCAATACTCTCGGTTTGAATTTTGGAATGGTACGGGTTTCGTACCTCACCGATGCGTTAGATCTCAATTCATAGAAATTTGGCTACCGGCAACTCCTTTGATAGGTTTGATCACTTTTAGGAGTTTTGTATCGACCGCCAACATGCTAGGATAGTTTCCAAATGAATCCAGTACTCCTGGTTTGAATTTTTGGCCGGTACAGATTTCGTACCTTTCCGATGCTTTAGATCGCAATTATGAGAAGCTTGGCTACTGACAACTCGTTCGAGAGGATGTATCATTTTCAAAAGTTTCATCTCGACCGACAACATGCTAGGATAGTTACCAAATGAATCGCAATACTCCCGGTTGAATTTTTTACAGGTACGGATTTTGTACCTCTCCGATGCTTTAGTTCGCAATTAAGTGAAACTTGGCAACCAAATATCGTTTGTGAGGTTGGATCATTTTTACGAGCTTCGCTTCTACCAACAACATGCTTGGATAGTTACCAAATGAATCGCAGTAGTCCCGCTTGAATTTTTGACCAGTACGGATTTTGAACCGCAATGATGCGTTAGATCTCAATTCGAAGATGTATGGTTACCTGCAACTCGTTTGATAGGTTTGATTGGTTTTAAGAGTTTTGTTTCGATCGCCAATATGCTATGTTAGTTTTAAAATTAATCGCAATACTCCCGGTTTGAATTTTTGGCCGGAACGGATTTTGTACCTCACCGATACTTTAGATCGCAATTATGAGAAGCTTGGCAACTGACAACTCGTTCGAGAGGTTGAATCATTTTAAAAGTTTCACCTAGACCGTATACATGCTTGGAAAGTTACCAAATGAATCGCAATACTTCCGGTATGAATTTTTTGACCGGAACGGATTTCGTACCTCACCGATCCTTTGGATCACAATTACGTGAAGCTTGGCTAGTGAGTTTGCGTTCGAGAGGTTGTATCATTTTTAAGAGTTTCCATCCGACCGACAAAATGCAAGGACAGTTACCAATTTAATCGTAATACTCTCGGTTTGACTTTTTGAATGGTACAGATTTGGTTCATTTTTAACAGTTTCGTTTTGACCGAGAAAATGCAAGGATAGTTACCAAATGAATCGCAATACTCTCGGTTTGAATTTTGGAATGGTACGGGTTTCGTACCTCACCGATGCGTTAGATCTCAATTCATAGAAATTTGGCTACCGGCAACTCCTTTGATAGGTTTGATCACTTTTAGGAGTTTTGTATCGACCGCCAACATGCTAGGATAGTTTCCAAATGAATCCAGTACTCCTGGTTTGAATTTTTGGCCGGTACAGATTTCGTACATTTCCGATGCTTTAGATCGCAATTATGAGAAGCTTGGCTACTGACAACTCGTTCGAGAGGATGTATCATTTTCAAAAGTTTCATCTCGACCGACAACATGCTAGGATAGTTACCAAATGAATCGCAATACTCCCGGTTTGAATTTTTTACAGGTACGGATTTTGTACCTCTCCGATGCTTTAGTTCGCAATTAAGTGAAACTTGGCAACCAACATATCGTTTGTGAGGTTGGATCATTTTTACGAGCTTCGCTTCTACCAACAACATGCTTGGATAGTTACCTAATGAATCGCAGTAGTCCCGCTTGAATTTTTGACCAGTACGGATTTTGAACCGCAATGATGCGTTAGATCTCAATTCGAAGATGTATGGTTACCTGCAACTCGTTTGATAGGTTTGATTGGTTTTAAGAGTTTTGTTTCGATCGCCAATATGCTATGTTAGTTTTAAAATTAATCGCAATACTCCCGGTTTGAATTTTTGGCCGGAACGGATTTTGTACCTCACCGATACTTTAGATCGCAATTATGTGAAGCTTGGCAACTGACAACTCGTTCGAGAGGTTGAATCATTTTAAAAGTTTCACCTAGACCGTATACATGCTTGGAAAGTTACCAAATGAATCGCAATACTTCCGGTATGAATTTTTTGACCGGAACGGATTTCGTACCTCACCGATCCTTTGGATCACAATTATGTGAAGCTTGGCTAGTGAGTTTGCGTTCGAGAGGTTGTATCATTTTTAAGAGTTTCCATCCGACCGACAAAATGCAAGGACAGTTACCAATTTAATCGTAATACTCTCGGTTTGACTTTTTGAATGGTACAGATTTGGATCATTTTTAACAGTTTCGTTTTGACCGCGAAAATGCAAGGATAGTTACCAAATGAATCGCAATACTCTCGGTTTGAATTTTGGAATGGTACGGGTTTCGTACCTCACCGATGCGTTAGATCTCAATTCATAGAAATTTGGCTACCGGCAACTCCTTTGATAGGTTTGATCACTTTTAGGAGTTTTGTATCGACCGCCAACATGCTAGGATAGTTTCCAAATGAATCCAGTACTCCTGGTTTGAATTTTTGGCCGGTACAGATTTCGTACCTTTCCGATGCTTTAGATCGCAATTATGAGAAGCTTGGCTACTGACAACTCGTTCGAGAGGATGTATCATTTTCAAAAGTTTCATCTCGACCGACAACATGCTAGGATAGTTACCAAATGAATCGCAATACTCCCGGTTGGAATTTTTTACAGGTACGGATTTTGTACCTCTCCGATGCTTTAGTTCGCAATTAAGTGAAACTTGGCAACCAACATATCGTTTGTGAGGTTGGATCATTTTTACGAGCTTCGCTTCTACCAACAACATGCTTGGATAGTTACCAAATTTATCGCAGTAGTCCCGCTTGAATTTTTGACCAGTACGCATTTTGAACCTCAATGATGCGTTAGATCTCAATTCGTAGATGTATGGTTACCTGCAACTCGTTTGATAGGTTTGATTGGTTTTAAGAGTTTTGTTTCGATCGCCAATATGCTATGTTAGTTTTAAAATTAATCGCAATACTCCCTGTTTGAATTTTTGGCCGGAACGGATTTTGTACCTCACCGATACTTTAGATCGCAATTATGAGAAGCTTGGCAACTGACAACTCGTTCGAGAGGTTGAATCATTTTAAAAGTTTCACCTAGACCGTATACATGCTTGGAAAGTTACCAAATGAATCGCAATACTTCCGGTATGAATTTTTTGACCGGAACGGATTTCGTACCTCACCGATCCTTTGGATCACAATTATGTGAAGCTTGGCTAGTGAGTTTGCGTTCGAGAGGTTGTATCATTTTTAAGAGTTTCCATCCGACTGACAAAATGCAAGGACCGTTACCAATTTAATCGTAATACTCTCGATTTGACTTTTTGAATGGTACAGATTTCGCACCTCACCGATGCGTTAGATCTCAATTCTTAGAACTTTGTTTACCGGCAACTCGTTTGATTGGTTGGATAATTTTTATGAGCTTTGTTTCGACCGCCAACATGCTAAGATTGTATCCAAATATATTACAATACTCCCAGTTTGAATTTTTGGCCGGTACGGATTTCGTACCTCTCTGATGCTTTGGATCTCAATTATGAGAAACTTGGCTACTTACAACTCGTTCGAGAGGTCGGATCATTTTTAGAAGTTTCGTTGCGGCCGAAAACATGCTAGGATAGTTACCAAATGAATCGCAATACACTCGGTTTGAATTTTTTACCGGTACGGATTTCGTACCTCACTGATACGCTATATCACAATTCTTAGAATTATGGTTGCCTGCAACTCGTTTGATATGGTGGATCAATTTTAAGAGTTTGGTTTTGACCTCCAACATGCTAGGATAGCTTCCAAATGAATCGTAGTACTCCCGGTTTGAATTTTCGACCGGTACGAATTTTGAACCTCTCCGATGCTCTAGATCGTAATTATGAGACGCTTGGCTATTGACAACTTGTTCGAGAGGTTGGATCATTTTGAAAAGATTCATCACGACCGACAACATGCTAGGATAGGTACCAAATAAATTGCAATACACCCGGTTTGAATTTTTGACCGGTACGAATTTCGTACCTCTCCGATTCTTTACTTCACAATTATGAGAAACTTTGCTACCGACAGGTCGTTTGTGAGTTTGGATCATTTTTAAGAGCTTTGCTTCTACCAACAACATGCTTGGATAGTTACCAAATGAATCGCAATAGTCCCGGTTTGAATTTTTGATCGGTACAGATTTCGTAATTCGCCGATCCTTTTGATAGTAATTCTAAGAAGCATTGCTGCTGACAACACATTCGAGAGGTTGGATCATTTTTAAGAGTTTCGTTTCGACCGATAAAATACATGGATAGTTACCAAATGAATCCTAATACTCTCGGTTTGAATTTTTGACCGGTACATAAATCGTACATCACCGATGCGCTAGATCACAATTCTTTGAAATTTTGTTACCGGCAACTAGTTTGATAAATTGGATCCTATTTAAGAGCTTTTTTTCGACCGCCAACATGCTGGAATAATTTCCAAATGAATCGCAATACTCCCCGGTTTAAATTTTTGACTGGTTCGGATTTCGTACCTCTCCGATGCTTTAGATCGCAATTATGGGAAGCTTGGTATCAGACAACTCATTCGGGAGGTTGGATCATTTTTAAAAGTTTCTTCTCGACCGACAACATGCTAAGATAGTTACCAAATGAATAGCAATACTCTTGGTTTGAATATATTACCGGTACGGATTTCGTACCTCTCTGATGTGTTAGACCGCAATTCGGAGAAGCTTGGCTACCGAAAACCCGTTTGAGAGGTTGGATAACTTTGCAGAGTTTCGTTTCGACCGGCAACATGCTTTGATAATTTCCAAATGAATCGCAATAGTCCCGGTTTGAATTTTTAACTGGAACGGATTTCGTAACTCCCCGATCCTTTAGATCGCAATTCTGATAAGCTTGGCTACTGACAACTCGTGCGAGAGGTTGGATCATTTTTAAGAGTTTCGTTTTGACCGATAAAATGCAAGGATAGTTACCAAATGAATCGCAATACTCTCAGTTTGAATTTTTGAATGATATGGATTTCGTACCTCACCGATGCGTTAGATCTCAATTCATAGAAGTTTGGCTACCGGAAACTCCTTTGAAAGGTTTGATAGTTTTTAGAAGTTTTGTTTCGACCGCCAACATGCTAGGATAGTTTCCAAATGAATCCTGTACTCCCGGATTGAATTTTTGGCCGGTACAGATTTCGTACCTTTCCGATGCTTTAGATCGCAATTATGAGAAGCTTGGCTAGTGACAACTCGTTCGAGAAGATGGATCATTTTTAAAAGTTTTATCTCGACCGACAACATGCAAGGATAGTTACCAAATGAATCGCAATACTCCCAGTTTGAATTTTTGACCGGTACGGATTTCGTACCTCTCCGATGCTTTAATTTGCAATTAAGAAATACTTGGCAACCGACTTATCGTTTCTGAGGTTGGATAATTTTTAAAAGCTTTGCTTCTACCGACAACTTGCTTGGATAGTTACCAAATGAATCGCAGTAGTCCTAGTTTAAATTTTTGACCAGTGCGGATTTTGTTCCTTAAGGATGCGTTAGATCTCAATTCGTAGAAGTATGGTCACCTGTAACTCGTTTGATAGGTTTGATTTGTTTTAAGAGTTTTGTTTCGGCCGCCAATATGCTATGATAGTTTCCAAATGAATCGCAATAGTCCCGGTTTGAATTTTAGACCGGAACGGATTTTGTACCTCTCCGATACTTTAGATCGCAATTATGAGAAGCTTGGCAACTGACAACTCGTTCGAGGGGTTGGATCATTTTAAAAATTCCACCTCACCCGAAAACTTGCTTGGAAAGTTACCAAATGAATAGCAATACATCCGATATGAATTTTTTGACCGGAACGGATTTCGTACCTCACCGATCCTTTAGATCGCAATTATGTGAAGCTTGGCTAGTTTGTTGGCGTTCGAGAGGTTGGATCATTTTTAAGAGTTTCCTTTCGACCGACAAAATGCAAGGATAGTTACCAATTTAATCGCAATACTCTCGGTTTGAATTTTTGAATTGTAAAGATTTCGCACCTCAACGATGCGTTAGATCTCAATTCTTAGAAGTTTGTTTACCGGCAACTCGTTTGATTGGTTGGATAATTTTAAAGAGCTTTGTTTCGACCGCCAACATGCTAAGATTGTATCCAAATGTATCGCAATACTTCCGGTTTGAATTTTTGACCGGTACAGATTTCGTACCTCTCCGATGCTTTGGATCTCAATTATGAGAAGCTTGGCCACTAACAACTCGTTCGAGAGGTCAGAACATTTTTAAAAGTTTTGTCACGACCGAAAACATGCTAGGATAGTTACCAAATGAATCGCAATGCACTCAGTTTGAATTTTTTACCGGTACAGATTTCGTACCTCATAGAAGCGCTAGATCTCAATTCTTAGAATTATGGTTACCTGCAACACGTTTGATAGGTTGGATCATTTTTAAGAGTTCAGTTTCGACCGCCAAAGTACAAGGATAGTTTCCAAATGAATCACAGTACTCCCGGTTTGAAATTTTGACCGGTACGAATTTTTTACCTCTCTGATGCTTTAGATCGCAATTATGAGAATCTTGCCTACTAACAACTCGTTCGAGAGGTTGGATCATTTCAAAAATTTCACCTCGACCGTAAACTTGCTTGGAAATTACCAAATGAATCGCAATACTTCCGGTATGAATTTTTTGGCCGGAACGGATTTCGTACCTCACCGATCCTCTAGATCGCAATTATGTGAAGCTTGGCTAGTGAGTTGGCGTTCGAGAGGTTGGATCATTTTTATGAGTTTCCTTTCGACCGACAAAATGCAAGGATAGTTACCAATTTAATCGCAATACTCTCGGTTTGAATTTTTGAATAGTACAGATTTCGCACCTCAGCGATGCGTTAGATCTCAATTACTAGAAGTTTGTTTACCGGCAACTCGTTTGATTGGTTGGATAATTTTTAAGAGCTTTGTTTCGATCGCCAACATGCTAAGATTATATCCAAATGTATCGCAATGCTCCCGGTTTGAAATTTTTACCGTTATGGATTTCGTACCTCTCCGATGTTCTTGATCGCAATTATGTGAAGCTTGGCTACTGACAACTCGTTCGAGAGGTTGGATCATTTTTTAAACTTTTGTCTCGACCAAAAATATGCTAGGATAGTTACCAAATGAATCGCAATACTCTCAGTTTGAATTTTAGATCGGTACGAATTTTGTACATATCCGATGCGTTAGATTTCAATTCTGAGATGCTTGGTTTCCGGCAACTCGTTTGGTAGGTTGGATCATTTTTAAAAGTTTGTTTCAACCGACATCATGCTTGGATAGTAGCCAAACGAATTGCATTACTCCCGGTTTAAATTTTTTACCGGTACGGATTTTGTACCTCTCCGATTCTTTAGTTCACAATTATGAAAAACTTGGCTACCGACATGTCGTTTGGGAGGTTGGATCATTTTTAAGAACTTTGCTTCTACCGGCAACATGCTTGGATAGTTACCAAATGAATCGCAATAGTCCCGGATTCAATTTTATACCGGAACGGATTTCGTACCTAACCGATTCTTTAGATAGCAATTCTAAGAAACTTGGCTACTGACAACACATTCGAGAGGTTGGATCATTTTTAAGAGTTTCGTTTCGACCGACAAAATGCATGGATAGGTACCAAATGAATCGTAATAATCTCGGTTTGAATTTTTGACAAGTAAAGATTTCGTACCTCACCGATGCGCTAGATCTCAATTCTTTGAAGTTTGGTAACCGGGAACTAGTTTGATAGGTTGGATCATATTTAAGAGTTTTTTATTAGACCGCCAACATGCTAGGATAATTACCAAATGAATCGCAATACTCCCGGTTTGAATTTTTGATTGGTACGGATTTCGTACCTCTCCGATGCTTTAGAACGCAATTATGAGAAGCTTGGCAACAGACAACTCAATCGGAAGGTTGGATCATTTTTAAACGTTTCGTCTCAACCGATAATATGCCAGGATAGTTTCCAAAGGAATCGCAATACTCTTGGTTTGAATTTTTGACTTGTACGGATTTCGTACCTCTTCGATGCTTTAGATAGCAATTGGAAGAAGCTTGGCTTCTGACAACTCGTTCGATAGGTTGGATCATTTTTAAAAGTATCATCTCGACCGATAACATGCTAGGATAGTTACCAAATGAATCCTTTTTTTAAAAGGCAAGCTGGGAGACTAACCCCCATGATATATAAATGAAGATTTAAGAGTTACAGACCAAGGCAAATGCCTAACTAGCTCAATCCACATAAGGAAGGCTAACAATAAAACAAGACAACAGCATCAACAAAATCAAACTACAATTACACTTTGTTAAAGCTAACTAAGAAAATCCCATTGCAGGTGCAAGCTTTATCCACCATCTATCCAAGTGCATCAAGGCCATGCTTAAGTCTGATAGAGGGTGGTGCTCCTAGAGCATACTACCCTAAGGCTTTCATCCACAAGAAAAGGCCCTTTAACATCACAAAAGTTGCCCCAATTAGGAGGTACATCCTCGAGTAAGTTACAATATACAGTAGCCATGAGCATGTGAAGTGGGGAAGAAATTTCAGATTTAAAGGTCTCCACGGAAACTGCAGGTGCCGTAATGTTCAGAAAAAGGAGGCAAACTTTAAAAGGAATTTGAGAATAGAACAACTCATGCATTCCAATCTGAAAGTACCTCTCCATGTGGTCAAGCTGTCGCCACGAGATCATGGTAACCTCATACATGATCATGTTCATTTGGGCAGAAATTCCAGATTCAATAACTTAAATTGTTATGGCAAATTCAGATTCAAAAGTCTCCACAGAAACTGTAGGTGCTCTCATGTTCAGAAAATGGATGCATAGTTTAAAAGGAAGCTGAGAATAGAACAAATCATCCATTCCAATCTGAAAATACCTCTCCATGTGGTCATAATCAGCTACAAAAGTCATGGTAACCTCATACTTGATCATGTTCATTGGGGAAGAGTTACAGCAAGAGCATTTGCAGTCTCCACATCCCCATTCATGAACACGATCAGATCATCAGCAAAGCATAAGTGTGAAACTAGAGGATATGTAATTTGAAGCTGCCCATCTCCACTACTTTCAAGAGGCCTTTGGAGAAAATTTCCATTACCAAGACAAATATATAAGGGGACAATGGATCACCTTGTCTGATGCCTCTCATTCCAGGAAAATAGCCTTGTAGAGATCCATTAATTGTGATGGAATATCTTGGTGTAGTGATGCACGCTTCAATCCATGATATCATATTGTTAGGGAATTTGAACTTGTGGAGAATCTTCACAATAGCATTCCAACTCACCATATCATAAGCTTTTTGAAGATCAATCTCCGCAGCACACCTCTTAGGTCCCTTATCCCTATGATAATTCCTAAGAATTTCATGAGACAACAAGATATTTTCTGTTATGTTCCTTCCATAGATAAAGGCAGACTGGTTTGGGGAATAAATGTTAGTAATAACAAACTTCAATCTAATAGTGATGATCTTGGATATACACTTATACATCATATTGCAGCAAGCGATGGGTCTGAAATCACTAAACTTCTTGGGGCATTCATTCTTGGGGACCAAAGAAATTATGGTAGCATTCAGCTCTTTATCATCTTAGCAGTCTTGAAGAAATTAGGAATTGATTTCCCAACATCATTCCCTAAGATGCTCCAGGCTTTCTTGTAGAAGAACGCAGGAAAACCATCAGGGCCAGGTGCCTTTTCATTGTTCAATAAGAATAGAGCCATCACAATCTCTCCTCTAGTAACCTCCTTCTTTAGCTATGCCTGCATATCATTGCTAACCTGGTCAACTTCAACATAATTTAAGAACTCCCAGTCAGTGTTAACTTGCCCTTGAGTTCCCATGATGCCAGAGAGATACTCAACTCCAAGTCTAGCAACCTCATCTTCATTCCCTGTTTTGTTTCCTGCTTCATCCTCAATATTTGCAATTCTATTTCTTGCCCTCCTTCTCTGGGTTGATCTGTGAAAAAATGTCGTGTAGGAGTCCCCAAGCTCTAACCATTGTATTTTAGATTTTTGTCTGCTTTGAGCTTCTTCATCCTTTACTAGTTTCGAGAAAACCTCAGCTTCTTGCATTTCTCTGACAGCAGTTGCAATATTTGTTGGTTCATTATGGATCACCTCAATGGCTTCCAGATTCTGCTTTGCCATTGTCATCTTGTTGCTCAGCCCACAGTGTGAATCAGAATACCTAGCTTTTAGATTCTTCTTTACAATCTTCATTTTTTGCATAAAACAATACGTCAGATTACCATCCACATTTGTTGCCCAGCTTTCCTTAACCACATCAAGAAACCCAAGATCATTTGCCCAATAATTAAAGAATTTAAAAGGTATTGCTCCTCCCCTAGGAGAATGGCTACAACACAGGACCATAGCAGAGTGGTCTGACACACCAGGCTTTAAAAACTCCACTTCAGAACTGTTATAAGAGCTGATTCGATCACTGTTCACCAAGACTCTGCCAAGTTTGCAAAAAATCCGTCTCCCATGCGTGTTTTTATTGGACCAGGTAAGAAAACTTCCTTTGTACTTGCAACCCATTAGACCTGTTGCTTGGATGATGAAATCACAAAAGTTAGTATTAAGAACTGGGGCTCCTCCAACTCTCTCATTAGAATGTAGGATAGAGTTGAAGTCCCCCAAAAGAGCCCAAGGTAAGCTCATATTAGCATTCTTCCTTATAATATAATCCCATAATACCTCTGTACTTTGCGATAAGCGGACTGAGAACTGATATTTCAAGTGCGAGTGGCAAAGGCGATTATGGATTCTTCATTACCATCATCGTCTTGGCTTGTGCTGGCAAGGTGGCTGGTACTCTCCTCATTGCCCTTTACTATAAGATGCCTTTTCGAGAAGCTTTCGTTCTTGCACTGCTCATGAACACTAAAGGCCTTACTGAAATGGTTGTACTCAATGTGGGTAAGGATCAGAAGGTATACATTAACACTATTTTCTTACTTCCCTAAACCTTTGGCAAAATTTAAGTGTAGAAAACCTTTACTTTCTACTGAAATATCAAAGAATTTTCAACAAATTTCGGCAAAAAAAATCCAAAACTATTTCCAAATTTCAAATAAAACAAATCTGGAACTTCGATATTTCTTCACTTCCCTGTCTCTCTCTCCATCTCGATAAAATGACTAACTAGAAGAGTAAACAGGTTCTGGATGACCAGTTATTTGCAACCATGGTGGTTGTTGCAGTATTGGTAACAGGCATGATCACGCCCATTGTAGTGGCCATCTACAAGCCTGCTCGGGTTTCATAACCCACAAGAGAAGAACGATACAAAGGTCAACGCGGTCTGCAGAACTACGGGTACTAACATGCATCCACACCACTCGAAATGTTCCATCCGTCATCAATCTCCTAGAAATCTCCAACCTAACCAAGAAGTTCCATATCGCCGTCTACGTTCTCCAGCTAGTGGAACTTACAGGCCGCGCCTCTGCCATGCTCATCGTCCATAACACACACAGGGTCGGAAAGCCAGCAATATACAAAACCCAAGTGCAGTCGGAACAAATCATCAATTCCTTTGAAAACTTGCAACAACACGTAACAGGTCTATCTATTCACCCCTTGACTGCCATCATCCCTTACTCTGCAATGCATGAGGATATCTGCAACCTTGCTGAAGATGAACGAGTAACCTTCATCATCCTTCCCTTTCACAAGCAGCAAGCGGTGGATGGCGGCATGGAGGCCACAAACCCTGCGTTGAGAAATATCAATCAGAATGTGTTGGCTAATGCACCTTGCTCTGTGGGCATCCTCATCGACAGGGGTCTTGGTGGGTTAACCAGGGTTGCAGTCAGTCAAATTTCTCGCAATATAGCAGTTCTCTTCTTTGGTGGTCCAGATGATCGTGAAGCACTGTCCTATGCCTGGAGAATGGCGAGGCATCCCGACGTTAGCTTGACTGTTTTCAGATTCCTTCCAGGGGAGGATGCAGTAAAGCCAAAAAGGAACTATGATAACTTCACAAATGGTAGGAGCAACCTTAATATAGTCACCGAAACAGAAACTGAAAGACTATACGATGACAAGTACATAACTGATTTTAGACTGCGAATGTAAGTGACGAAACGATTGTATACACAGAGAAGTTCATAAACAATGCAGAGGAGACAGTGGTAGCTATTAGGTCCATGGAAAATATTCACGACCTCTACATAGTTGGGAGGGGGCAAGGAATGATATCTCTGCACATCGCTAGCCTTAATGATTGGAGTGAGTGCCCAGAGTTGGGTGCCATAGGAGACCTGTTAGCATCGTCAGACTCAGCTACAACAATATCTGTGCTAGTAGTACAACAGTATGTTGGGGGATCACATGGAGATGGGTTGAGAACACCTGATAGTCAGCTCACTAACAATTACGACAATCTACAAAACGATACCCTCCCCCCTAGCAGTAGTAAGGGTGATAGCAGTCCCTTCCATCTGGGAAGGATAAACAACAACAACAGCAACAAAAGCTGGAACTTGTAAAGGGAGTTTTCCCTGCTTCATACATTCGTAAAGAAAGAGTGATAATCCGTCTATATACATCCATATTTGTTACCTGCATTATAATGTAAAAGTTGGAAATGTAAAACTGTGAATGATAGGCCACATAAATATATTTTGGTCATCTGTATAAGGACAATAATGCACATGAGATACAATTCAAATGTGGAAAGAAAAATTTAGAAATAACCTGAAAGAATCCTAAAGAAATATCATGATGATACTACAAAGTGATATTGTGATCAATGTCAGAATTAGATCTCTGCTATATAGACTATTAAATCACAGCAAAACATTTTGGTAAAACTTTTATAGACATACTTAAAAATAAGTTCCTGTAGTTTTAAAAATCACGTCTAGACCAATTATTACCTCTATGTTGCCACATTCCGCAATAAAATGGCATTACGTAGGATAAACACCGTCATATTACAGATATAGGTCATACCTTATTGCTTATGGACATATGCCTCTGAATTTATGGGTTGCAGCTATCTTCACTGCCATTTACCTTATTGCTTTGGTAATAATCCTATAATGTTGTCGGTTGAATTTAAACTCTTCAAAAATTATCCAGCCTCTCAAACGAGTTCTATGTAGCCAAGCTTCTCTGAATTATGATCTAAACCATCGGAGAGATTTTAAATTCGCACCAGTCTAAAATTGAAATCGGGGGAATTGCGATTCATTTGGTCACAATCCATGCATATAGTCGGCGGAAAAGAAACTCTTAACCGTGATCCACTCTCTAAAATGAGTTACCGGTAGCCAAGCTTCTCAAAATTATGATCTAAACAATCGGAGAGGTACGAAATCTGTTTCGCTCATAAATTGAAACCGGGAGTATTGCGATTCATTTTGCAACAATCCTAGAATATTGTTGATCAGAAAGAAACTCTTAAAAACTTAATAGCCACTTAATCGAGTTGGCGGTAGCCAAGCTTCTCAAAATTACAATATAAAGCAACAGAGAGGTGTAAAATACGTTCTGATCAATAATTGAAACTAGGAATATTGCGATTCATTTGGTAATAATCGTATAATGTTGTCGGACGAATAAAAACTCTTAAAAATTATCCAACCTCTCAAACGAGTTATAGGTAGCTTATCTTCTCAGAATTATGATCTAAACCATCGGAGAGATTTAAAATCCGTACCGGTCAAAAATTGAAAATGGGATTATTGCGAATCATTTTGTCATAATCCATGCATATAGTTGGCCGAAAAGAAACTCTTAACCGTGATACAAACTTTAAAATAAGTTACCGGTTGCCAAACTTCATAAAATTGTGATCAAACCGTCGGAGAGGAGCGAAATCCGTTTCGGTCATAAATTGAAACCAGGAGTATTACGGTTCATTTGGCAATTATCCTTGCGTGTTGATGGTAAAAAATAAACTCTTAACCGTGATCTAGGCTCTTAAATGAGTTGCCGGTTGTCAAGCTTCTCATAATTATGATTTAAACAATCGGGGAGAGGTACGAAATCCATACTATTCAAAAATTAAATTTGGGATTATTACGATTCATTTGACAACAATCCAAGAATGTTATCGGCTGAACAGAAACTCATCAAAATAATCAAACCTCTCAAACGAGTTGTCAGTGGCCTTGCTTCTTAGAATTGTGACTAGTCAAAAATGGAACCTGGGAATATTACGATTCATTTTGTAATAATCCTATAATGTTGTCGGTCGAATAAAAACTCTTATAGGTAGCCAATCTTCTCAGAATTATGGTCTAACCTTCGGAGAAATTTGAAATCCGTACCGTTCAAAAATTGAAACTGGGATTATTGCAATTCATTTGGTCATAATCCATGCATATAGTTGGCCGAAAAGAAACTCTTAACCGTGATCCAACCTCTAAAATAAGTTACCGGTTGCCAAACTTCATAGAATTGTGATCAAACCATCGGAGAGGAGCGAAATCCGTTTCGGCCATAAATTGAAACCAAGAGTATTGCGGTTCATTTAGTAGCAATCCTTGCATGTAGAACATCGAAAATAAATTCTTAATCGTGATCCAGGCTCTCAAACGTGTTGCCGGTTGCCAAGCTTTTCATAATTGTGATCTAAACAATCGAAGAGGTGCGAAATCCGTATCATTAAAAAATTAAATCTAGGATTATTGCGATTCATTTTGCAACGATCCTAGAATGTTATCGGTTGAACAGAACCTCATCAAAATGATCAAGCCTCTCAAGCGAGTTGTCAGTGGCCTTGCTTCTCCGAATTGTGATATAAACCATCGGAGATGTGCGAAATCCGTTACGGTCATAAATTGATTCCTGGAGTATTGCAATTCATTTTATAGCTATCCTTGCTTGTCGTCGGTGGAAAAGATATTTTTAACCATTATCCAACCTCCCTTACGAGATGCCGATGGCCAAGCTTCTCATAATTGTGATCTAAACCATAGGAGAGCTGCAAAATTCGTACCGGACAAAAATTAAAACTGGGAGTATTGCGATTCATTTGGTAACAATCTTATAATGTTGTCAATCAAAAGGAAACTCTTTAAATTGAACCAGCCTCACAAACGTGTTGCAAGTAGCCAAGCTTCTCATAATTGTGATCTAAACAATCGGAGAGGTGCAAAATCGGTGTCGTTGATAAATTAAAACTGGGAGTATTGCGATTCATTTTAATGTTGTCGGCTGAAAAGAAACTCATAAAAACGATCAAACCACTCAAACGAGTTGTTAGTAGCCTAGATTCTTAGAATTGTGATCTAAACCATCAGAGAGGTGCGAAATCCGTTTCGGTCATAAATTGCAACCGGAATATTATGATACATTTGGTAGCTATCCTTGCATTTAGTCTATCAAAAATAAACTCTTAACTACGATCCAAGCTCTCAAACGAATTATCGGTGGCCAAGCTTCTCATAATTGTGATCTAAACAATTGGAGTGGTACGATATCCGTACCGGCCAAAAATAAAAATTGGGTGTATTGTGATTCATTTAGCATCAATCCTAAAATGTTAATGGTCGAAAAGAAACTCATAAAAACGATCCAACCTCTCAAACGAGTTGTCGGTAGCCAAGCTTCTATGAATTGTGACCTAAACCATCGGAGAGGTGTGAAATTCGTTTTTGTCATAATAAGAGACCGGGAGTACTGCGATTCATTTGGTAGCTAACCTTGCGTGTTTTTGGACGAAATTAAACTCTTATCCGTGATACCTCTCAAACGATTTGTCGGTAGCCAATCTTATAATTTTGATCTAAACCATAGGAGAGGGTCAAATTTCGTACTGGTCAAAAATTAATATTGGGATTATTGTGATTCATTTGGTAACAATCCTAGAATGTTGTCGATTAAAAAGAAACTCTTTAAATTGAACCAGCCTCTCAAACGAGTTACCAGTAGCCAAGCTTCTCATAATTACAAACTAAAGCAACAGAGAGCTGTAAAATCTGTACTGGTCAAAAAATGAACCCGGGAGTATTGCGATTAATTTGGTAATAATTCTGTAATGTTATCGGATGAAAATAAACCCTTTAAATTGATCCATCCTCTCAAACGAGTTGTAAGTAACCAAGCTTCTCTGAATTATAAAAGCCATCGTGATTCATCTGGTAATAATCCTTACATATTGCCGGCCATAGAGAACTCTTAGCCGTGATCCAACTTCTCAAACAAGTTACCGATAGCCAAGCTTCTCAAAATTACGATCTAAAACATCAAAGAGGTGTGAAATCCGCAGTGGTCTTAAATTGAAACCAGGAGTATTGTGATTCATTTGGTAACAATCCTAGAATATTGTTGATCAATAATAAACACTTAACCGTAATCCACCAAGTAAAATGAGTTACCGGAAGCCAAGCTTCTCAAAATTGTGATCTAAACCATCGGAGAGGTGTGAAATCCGTTTCGGACATAAATTGAAACCGGGAGTATTGCGATTCATTTGGTAGCTATCCTTGCGTGTTGTCGGTCGAAAAGAAAATCTTAAAACGAACAAGCCTCTCAAACGATTTGCCAGTGGCCAAGCTTCTCATAATTGTGATCTAAACAATCAGAGAGGTGCAAAATCTGTGCAGGTCAAAAATTAAAACTGGGAGTATTGCGATTCATTTGGCAACAATCCTAGAATGTTGTCGGTTGGAAAAGAACTCATAAAATTGATCAAACCTCACAAACAAATTGTCAGTAGCCAAGCTTCTTAGAATTGTGATCTAAACCATCAGAGAGCTGCGATATCCGTTTCGCTCATAAATTGAAACCGAAAGTATTGTGATTCATTTGGAAGTTATCCTTGCATGTAGTCGGTCGAAAAGAAACTCTTAACTGTGATACAAACTCTCAATCGAGTTGCCGGTAGCCAAACTTCTCATAATTGTGATCTAAACAATCGCAGAGGTTCGAAATCCGTACCGGTCTAAAATTAAAACTGAGAGTATAACGATTAATTTGGAAACAATCCATGAATATTGCTGGTTAAAAAGAAACTCATAAAAATTATCCAACCTCTCAAACGAGTTGTCAGTTGCCAAGCGTCTCATAATTATGATCTAAACCATCAGAGAGGTGCGAAATCCGTTTCGGACATAAATTGAAACCGGGAGTATTGCATTTCATTTTGGTAACAATCCTTGAATGTTGTCGATCAAAAATAAGTTCTTTAAAATGAACCTACCTCTCAAACGAATTGCCAATAGCCAAGCTTCTCAAAATTGCGATCTAAAATAATAAAGAGGTTTGAAATACGCACTGGTCAAAAATTGAAACCGGAAGTATTGCGATTCATTTGGTAATAATCCTTGAATTTTGTTGATCAAAAAGAAACTCTTAAAAATGAACAGGCCTCTTTAACGTATTGCATGTAGCCAAGCTTCGCGTAATTGTGATCAAAACAATCTGAGGTGCGAAATCCGTACCGGTCAAAAATTAAAACTGGGATTATTGTGATTCATTTGGGAACAATCCTAGAATGTTGTTGGTTGAAAAGAAACTCATAAAAGTGATCCAACCCCACAAACAAGTTGTCAATAGCCAAGCTTCTCATAATTGAGATCTAAACCTTAAGAGAGGATTAAAATCCATAACGGTCAAAAATTAAAACAGCGTATTGCTATTAATTTGGTAACAATCCTTGAATGTTGTCGATCCAAAAGAAAATCTTTAAAATGAACCAGCCTCACAAACGAGTTGCTAGTAGACAAACTTTTATAATTACAATCTAAAACCACAAAGAGGTGTGAAATCCGCACTGTTCAAAAATTGAAACCGGGAGTATTGCGATTCATTCAGAAACTATCATAGAATGTTGTCGATCATAAAAACTATCACGACCCCAAAATCTAATAATCAGTACCTGCACCGATTACTGAGACTCGAGGTTGCACAGGTTAGGAACCCAAAAATTTAACCCACGAACGATCGAGTCGTAGACAAATTCTGGCTCGATCATTCACTTAGCAAAATCATCAGAGAAAAATAAGAATGATCAACAATAGCGGAAGCAAAAGACATATATACATCAACTGAATATATACAAAGTCCTGAATAATATACAGAGTCAAAAGCTAAGATCATATACAGGGATGTCTAAAACTATGGAGATCTGCAACAGCCCCAAAATCAGCTCCAAACCAGCTGGAATCCTCGGCAGAAAATAGCTACTCAACCTCTGAAATATTAACAAATAGCGAAGGTGAGCAAAACCACAGCTCGCCGAAAGCCAACAAAGCTAAATAACCAACTAAGTGATCCAGTGCCGAAGAAGAGTGAGGAGTGAATAATAAAGGGAAAAATCTTTAATGTAAAGTAACCAAAAACAACAACTACTACTACAGTTTAATTACGCTACAGTTACTCTACACGATCACTAACAAGATCTATAATGCTGCCAAGAGAAGAAGTGAGTGATTTAGAATAAGAACAGAAGAATGGATGATAGAATTTGGAATAAGAGTTAGGAGGAACAGAGAGTATGCAAAATATGATATGATGCAATGCTATGATGATATGATGGTGGTAAATTTGGAATAATCTCATACTTATTCAAAATTCTACAAGATGTGTTGTTATGAGACATGCATTTCAACCTCGTCTGAGAAGTCTGGGCACCAGTAACTAGTATCCAACCATGTCTTTCCTTGCTGGATGAGACTGGGCACCAGAAAAACTATTCCAACCATGACTTTGCACGCAGGAGAAGACTGGGCACCAGGAAATAGTATCCAACCATGTCTCTCTTCGCAGGACGAGACTAGGCACCAGGAAAACTAATCCAACCATGTCTTCACCTTGCTAGACAGGACTGGGAACCAGGAAATAGTATCCAACCATGTCTCTCTTCGTAGGACGAGACTGGGCACCAGGAAGACTAATCCAACCATATCTTATCTCTGTATCTGAGACCCGATCATACTAAGTTTTAGGTGAATTAAATACTATCCAAGGGGTAAGCGAATTCACAGACAAGCAGTGATTAATTACCCTATCACAGTGCTATGCCATAATTATGCTAAACGACGAAGGAGGGTCAAATCTGACATGTCTAACCACAAGATGTTCTAACAATACTAGAAGCCCATAACTTTTGACAAACCAATACTAAGAGCAGCTAACTAAATTAGCAGGCAATAAACTACAAGTATGCTAAGAACAGCTAACTAGTATATAGTTAAAATTATCAACACCTCTCTAATACAGGTAGTTCTCTAAATCAACACTAAGCAATTAGTATGGAAACTTTGCAAAGATGGGAAACTCGCCTGTTATAATGCTCGATTCTTGATGATACCAAAACCGGAGTTCCAAGCCCAAAGAATCGCGAAACAGCAAGGGAACGACCTAACAGCACCCAAAAACCCAATTGAAGCTCAGTAATCACAAACCCTTTAAACCCTAAATCTTACTCCAACATCAGTAATCGAAACGAATCTAACGGAAGAGAGAGAGGAATTACTTACCGAGTAATGGGGTGAAAATCACAGCGAGGAGATGCGAAGAATTTGGCGTGAGAGGTGAGGATCTGCAGAGAGAGGAGCGAAATGAATTTAGGGGTTAAGTGTTGTATATATAGGGGAAGGCCAATGTGTATCACGAGGAAGAGCCAACGCTATAAAAAATAGCTCAAAACAGTTCAAAAAAAATAGTCCAGAAAATGGACAGAAAAGACGTCGAAAGGACGAAATGGATGGGTTAAGTCCTAAGCCTTAGCGAAACAGATAGGGGTTGTCGGCAACACCCACACGCACACAATAATATAACCAACCCATCTAGAAGAGCCAACGCTCGAAAAAAAAAACAGTTCAAAACTTTTCTGAACAAAAGTTCAGAAATGGACAGAAAAGACGCCGAAATGATAAAATGGATGGGTTAAGTCTTAAGCCTTAATGGAACTAATAGGGGTTGTCGGCAACACCCACTTGCGCACAATAACATAACCAACCCATCTAGGGGTTGCCCACAATAAAATAATAGCCTAATCCGCCCTAAAACCACCGGAACGCCTAAGTTGCCGAAAAGGAATCTTTACCTAAAAATTCCAGAACCTAGCGGCAAACCCTACGATCTTCCGGAATCACCCCAAACCACACACACTCCTTTACAACATCATACCCGACCCGTCTAGGGGTCGCCAAGGTCATGATACGGCTTCCTCCCGCCGAAACCACCAAAACCACTATAAGGGAATCTAATACCCAAAACTGAAAATATAGTACACCAATGTATACATAACGGTTAGAATAAGCGTGGAATGAGTAACGTGAATGATTATATGCAGAAGTTAAAGAGTTAGAATATGCAGAATGATCAGGAATTTGAAATATGCGAAATGGGAATAGTAAAAGAAATTAAGAATTTTCAGGGTCACTACAACAACTCATTAAAGCGAACCAGCCACTCAAACGAGTTGCCTGTTGCCAAGCTTCTCAAAATTACAATTTAAAGCATCAAAGAGGTGTGAAATCCCTAATGGTTAAAAATTGAAATCGTGAGTATTGCGATTTATTTGGTAATAATCATAGAATATTGTCGGTCGAATAGAAACTCTTAAAAATTATCCAACCTCACAAGCGAGTTGTTGGTAGCCAAGTTCTTAGAATTATGATCTAAACCATCAGAGAGATTTGAAATCCGTACCGGTCAAAAATGAAAACTGGGAGTATTGCGATTCATTTTATCACAATCCTAGTGTATATTTGGCCAAAAAGAAACTCTTAATCGTGATCCAACCACAAAAATGAGTTACCGGCAACCAAGCTTCTCAGAATTGTGATCTAAACCATCAGAGAGGTGCTAAGTCCATTTGGTTCATGAATTAAAACTGGGAGTATTGCGATTCATTTGGTAGCTATCCTTGCGTGTAATCGGTCGAAAATAAACTTTTTACCGTGATCCAAGCTCACAATCGAGTTACGGGAAGCCAGGCTTCTCATAATTGTGATCTAAACAATCGTAGAATTTCAAAATCCGCAGAGGACAAAAATTAAAACTTGGAGTATAGCGATTCATTTTGCAACAATCCTAGAATGTTTTCGGCTGAAAAGAAACTCATAAAAATGATCAAACCTCTCAAACATGTTGTTAATAGCCAAGCATCTCAGAATTGTGGTCTAAACCATCGGGGAGATGCAAAATCTGTTTCGGCCATAAATTGAAACCGGGTGCATTACAATTAATTTAGTAGCTATCTTTGCGTGTTGTAGGTCGAAAAGAAACACTTAACTGTGATCCAAACTCTCAATCGAGTTGCCGATAGCCAAATTTCTCATAATTGTGATCTAAACAATCGTAGAGGTACGAAATTCGAACCGTTCAAAAATTAAAATGGGGAATATAACAATTAATTTAGGAACAATCCTTGAATGTTGCTGGTTGAAAAGAAACTCATAAAAGCGATCCAACCCCACAAACGAGTTGTCAGTAGCCAAGCTTCTCATAATTGTGATCTTAACCATCGGAGTGGTACAAAATCTGTTTCGGTCATAAATTAAAACTGGGAGTATTTCAATTCATTTTGGTAACAATCCTTGAATGTTGTCGATCAAAAATAAACTCTTTAAAATGTACCAGCCCCTCAAATGAATTGCTAATAGCCAGGCCTCTCGAAATTACGATCTAAAACAACAAAGAGGTTTAAAATCCGCACTGGTCAAAAACTGAAACCGGGAGTATTGAGATTCATTTGGTAAATAATCCTTGAATGTTGTCGATCAAGAAAAAACACTTAAAAATGAACACGCCTCTCAAACGAGTTGCCAGTAGCCAAGCTTCTCATAATTGTGATCTAAACAATCTGAGGTGCGAAATCCATACCGGTCAAAAATTAAAACTGAGAGTATTGCGATTCATTTGGCAACAATCCTAGAATATTGTTGGTTGAAAAGAAACTCTGAAAAGCGATCCAGCCCCTCAAACGAGTTGCCAGTAGCCAAGCATCTCATAATTGTGATCTAAACCATATGAGAGGAGTGAAATCCATAACGTTCTAAAATTAAAACAGGTATTATTGCTATTCATTTGGTAATAATCCTTGAATGTTGTCGATCCAAAAAAAAATCTTTAAAATGAACCAGCCTCACAAACGAGATGCCAGTAGACAAGTTTATATAGTTACGATCTAAAACCACAAAGAGGTGTAAAATCCGCACTGTTCTAAAATTAAAACCGGCAGTATTGCGATTCATTTAGCAACTATCATTGAATGTTGTCGATCATAAAAAAAACTTTTAAAAATGAACCAGCCTCTCAAACGAGTTGCCTGTAGCCAGGATTCTCAAAATTACAATTTAAGACATCAAAGATGTGTGAAATCCGTAATGGTCAAAAATTGAAATCGAGAGTATGGCGATTCATTTGGTAATAATCATAGAATATTGTCGGTCGAATACAAACTCTTAAAAATTATCCAACCTCACAAACGAGTTGTAGGTAGCCAAGCTTCTTAGAATAATGATCTAATCCATACCGATCTAAAATTGAAACTAGGAGTATTGCGATTCATTAAATCACAATCCTTGCGTATAGGCCGGAAAGAAACTCTTAACCGTATTCCATCCACAAAAATGAGTTACCAGCAGCCAAGCTTCTCAGAATTATGATCAAAACCATCGGAGAGGTGTGAAATCAATTTCGGTCATAAATTATAACCGGGAGTATTGCGATTCATTTGGAAGCTACTCTTGATTGTAATCGGTCGAAAATAAACCCTTTACCGTGATCCAAGCTCACAATCAAGTTGTTGGTAGCCAAGCTTCTCATAATTATGATCTAAACAATCGTAGAGTTTCAAAATCCGTACAGGTCAAAAATTAAAACTGGGAGTATAGCGATTCATTTTGCAACGATCCTAGAATGTTGCCGGATTAAAAAAAACTCATAAAAACAATCTACCCTCTCAAACATTTTGTTAGTAGCCAAGCATTTCAGAATTGTGGTCTAATCCATCGGAGAGGTTCGAAATCCGTTTCGGACATAAATTGAAACCGCGAGTATTGCAATTCATTTGGTTTGCGCGTTGTCGGTCGAAAAGAAGCTCTTAACCGTGATCCAAGCTCTCAATCGATTTGCCGGTATCCAAGCTTCTCATAATTGTGATTTTTAAAGCAAAATGGTGACAGGATTGTTGATAACAAAGAGATTGGTGAGGAGAGTATGAGGCACTTCACTAATATCCTTGGCCACAATTATCATGTCCCTAGTATGCCCCCGGCTGCCCTTGAGAATCTTACGACCATTAATAGTGACCAATCTCTTATGCTTCAAGCAGATATTACAAATAATAAGATCACTGAAGCTCTCAGTTTAGTGGGCAATGATAAAGCCCCTGGCCCTGATGGCTTCACTGCTCTCTTTTTAAGACTGCTTGGAGTATTATTGGAGGCCATTTAACAAAGGCAATACAAAACTTTTTTAGATCTTCTAAAATGCTGAGTGAAGTTAACGCCACTATTATTTCACTTATTTCAAAAGTTAATAGCCCTAAGACCTTCAATGATTTTAGGCCCATTGCTTATTGCAATATTGTGTTCAAAACAATTACCAAAATCATCACCAAAAGACTTAGCAAGGTGATTAGTGATCTCATAAGTCCTAATCAGTCTGCGTTCATCAAAGGTAGAAGCATCATTGATAACATTTTGCTTTCTCATGAACTAGTGAAAAACTATCATAGAGAAAACCTCCCTATGAGGTGTGCTATTAAAGTGGACCTGTGTAAAGCTTATGATATTATCAGCTGGGATAGCTTGGTGGTTGTTCTACATACTTATAAAATTCCTCAAAGAATGATAAATTGGATACATGAGTGTATATCCACCCCTAGATTCTCAGTTTGTATCAATGGGACCCTGTGTGGTTATTTTAAAAGGGAAAAAAGACATTAGGCAAGGGGACCCAATGTCCCCTCATCTCTTTGTGCTGATGATGGGGCTTTTTTCACAGATGTTGAATAGGCTTGTTGTCGATAGTCAAGTTTATCATAATTGCGATCTAATGCATCAGAATGGTGCGAAATCCGTACCGGTCGAAAATTCAAACCCGGACTATACCTATTCATCTGGTAACTATTCTAGCATGTTGTCGGTTGTAATGAAACTCTAAAAAATAATCCAACCTCCCAAACGAGTTGTCGGTACGAAGCTTCTTAGAATTGCGATATAACACATTAAAGAGGTTTAAAATCTTTTTCGGTCAAAAATTAAAACAAGGAGTATTGCTATTAATTTGGAAACTATCCTAGCATGTTGTCGGTCGAAACAAAACTCTTAAAAATGATACGACCTCTCAAACGACTTTTAGGTAGCCAAGCTTCTCAGAATTGCGATCTAAAGCATCAGTATGGTACGAAATCCGTATCATCAAAAATTCAAACTAGGACTATATCGATTAATTTGGAAACTATCCTTGCATGTTGTCGGTCGAAGCGAAGCTCATAAAAATGAACCAAACTCTCAAACGACTTGTTTGTTGCCAAGCTTCTCAGAATTGCGATCTAAAGCATTGGTATGGTACGAAATCTGAGCGGGACAAAAATTATAACCGGGACGATATCGATTGATTTTGTAACTATCCTACCATGTTGACGGTCGAAACGAAGCTCTTAAAAATTATCCAACCTATCAGACGAGTTGTCGGTAACCAAGCTTCTTAGAATTGCGATATAACGCATCAGAGAGGTTTATAATCCTTTTCGGCCAAAAATAAAAACTGGGAGTATTGTGATTCATTTGGAAACTATCCTTGCATGTATTCAGTCTAATGAAACTCTTAAAAATGATCCAACTTCTCAAACGAGTTGCCAATAACCAAGCTTCTCAGAATTGCGATATAACGCATCAGAGAGATACGAAATACGAATCGGTTAAAAATTCATACCGGGACTATATCGATTCATTTAATAACTATCCTAGCATGTTGTCGATCAAAAATAAACTTTTAAAAATGATCCAACCTCTCATACGAGTTGTCGGTAGCCAAGCATCTCTGAATTGCGATCTAACACATTGGTGAGGTCAAAAATTCATACCGGTAATATTACGAATCAATTGGAAACTATCATAGCATGTTGTCAATCCTAATTAAGCTTTTAAAAATGATCCGACCTCTCAAACGAGTTGTCGATAATCAAGCTTATCATAATTGCGATCTAATACATCGGAGAGGTACGAAATCCGTACCGGTTGAAAATTCAATCCGGGACTATAACTATTCATTTTGTAACTATCCTAGCATGTTGTGGTTGTAAAGAAACTCTAAAAAATAATCCATCCTCTCAAACGAGTTGTCGGTAGCCAAGCTTCTTAGAATTGCGATAAAACGCATCAAAGAGGTTTAAAATCCTTTCCGGTCAAAAATTAAAACTGGGAGTATTGCGATTCATTTGGTAACTATCCTAGCATGGTTTCGGTTGAAACAAAATTCTTGAAAATGATACGACCTCTCAAACGACTTTTCGGCAGCCAAGCTTCTCAGAATTGCGATCTAAAGCATTGATATGGTACGAAATCCGTATGAACAAAAATTCAAACTGGGACTATATCGATTAATTTGGAAACTATCATAGCATGTTGTCGGTCGAAGCGAAACTCTTAAAAATGAGCCAAACTCTCAAACAACTTGTCCGTAGCCAAGATTCTCAGAATTGCAATTTAAAGCATTGGTATGGTTCGAAATCCGGAGGGGTAAAAAATTAAAATCGGGACGATATCGATTGATTTGGTAACAATCCTAGCATGTTAATAGTGGAAACGAAACTCTTAAAAAAGTATCAAACCTATCAAACGAGTTGTCGGTAGCAAAGCTTCTAAGAATTGCGATATAACGCATGGTGAGGTTCAAATTCCTTTCCTATAAAAAATTAAAACTGGGAGTATTGCGAATCATTTTGTAACTATCATTGCTTGTTTTCGGTCATAACGAAACTCTTAAAAATGATCCCACCTCTCAAATAAATTCCCAGTAGCCAAGCTTCTCTGAATTACGATATAACGCAACAGAGAGATACGAAATCCAAACCGGTCAAAAATTCATACTGGTAATATATCGATCCATTTGGTAACTATCGTAGAATGTTTTCGGTCGAATAGAAACTCTTAAAAATTATTCAACCTCTCAAACGAGTTATCGGTAGCCAAGCTTCTCAGAATTACGATCTAACACATCGGTGAGGTACGAAATCCGTACCGGTCAAAAAGTCAAACCGGTACTATTGCGATTCATTTGGTAAATATCCTAGCATATTGCCAATCCAAATTAAGCTTTTAAAAATGATCCGACCTCCCAAACGAGTTGCCGAAAGTCAAGCTAATCATAATTGCAATCTAATGCATCGGAGAGGTGCGAAATCCGTACTGATCAAAAATTTAATTCGGGACTATAACTATTCATTTGGTAAGTATATTAGCATGTTGTCGGTTGAAATGAAACTTTAAAAAATGATCCAACATCTCAAACGAGTTGTCGGTAGCTAAGCTTCTTAGAATTGTGATATAACACATCGGAGAGGTTTAAAATCATTTCCAGTCAATATTAAAACTGGGAGTATTGCGATTGATTTGGTAAATATCCTTGCATGTTTCCGGTCATAACAAAACTCTTAAAATTGATCCAACCTCTCAAACGAGTTGCCCGCAACTAAGCTTCTCAAAATTGCGATATAACGCATCGGAGAGATACGAAATTTGAACCGGTCAAAAATTCATACCGGGACTATATCGATTCGATTGGAAACTATCCTAACATGTTATCGTTCGAAACAAAACTCTTGAAAATGATCCAACCTCTCAAACGAGTTGTCGGTAGCCAAGGTTCTCAAAATTGCGATTTAACACATCGATGTGGTGCGAAATTCATACCGGTCAAAAATTCAAACCGGTAGTATTGCAATTCATTTGGTAACTATCCTAGCATGTTGCCGATCCAAAAAAAGCTTTTAAAAATGATCCGACCTCTCAAACGAGTTGTCGATAGTCAAGCTTATCATAATTGCGATCTAATGCATCGGAGAGGTGCGAAATCCGTACCGGTCCAAAATTAAAACCGGGACTAGAACTATTCATTTGGTAACTATCCTAACATGTTGTCAGTTGTAAAGAAACTCTAAAAAATAATTCAACCTCTCAAACGAGTTGTCGGCAGCCAAGCTTCTTAGAATTGCGATATAACGCATCAAAGAGGTTTAAAATCTTTTCCGGTCAAAATTAAAACTGGGAGTATTGTGATTCATTTGGTAACTATCCTAGCATGTTATCGGTCAAAACAAACCTTTATAAATGAAACGACCTCACAAACAACTTTTCGGTAGCCAAGCTTCTCAGAATTTTGATCTAAAACATCGGTATGGTACGAAATTCCTACCATCAAAAATTCAAACTGGGACTATATCTATTAATTTGGAAACTATCCTTAGCATGTTGTCGGTCGAAGCAAAACTCTTAAAACTGATCAAAATCTCAAACGACTTGCCCGTAGGCAAGCTTCTCAGAATTGCGATCTAAAGTATTGGTATGGTACGAAATCTGAGCGGGTCAAAAGTTATAACCGGGACGATATCGATTGATTTGGTATTTATCCTAGCATGCTGACGGTTGAAACGAAACTCTTAAAAATGATCAAACCTATCAAACGAGTTGTCGGTAGCCAAGCTTCTTAGAATTGCGATATAACGCATCGGAGAAGTTTAAAATCCTTTCCGGTCAAAAATTAAAACTTGGAGTATTGCGATTCATTTGGTAACTATCATTGCATGTTTTCAGTCATAACGAAACTCTTAAAAATGATCCAACCTCTTAAACGAGTTACCAGCAACCAAGCTTCTCAGAATTATGATATTACGATATAACGCATAGGAGTGCTTCGAAATCCGAACCGGTTAAAAATTCATACCGGGACGATATCGATTCATTTGGTAACTATCCTAGCATATTGTCGGTCGAAAAGAAACTCTTAAAAATTATCTAACCTCTCAAACGAGTTGTCGGTAGCCAAGCTTCTCAGAATTGCGATCTAACACATCAATGAGGTACGAAATCCGTGCCGGTCAAAAATTCAAACCGGTACTATCTCGATTCATTTGGAAACTATCCTAGCATGTTGTCGATCCAAATTAAGCATTTAAAAATGATCCGACCTCTCAAACAAGTTGCCGAGAGTCAAGCTTATCATAATTACCGATCTAATGCATCGGAGTGGTGCGAAATCCGTACCGGTCAAAAATTCAAACCGGGACTATAACTATTCATTTGGTAACTATCCTATCATGTTATCGGCTGTAAAAAAACTCTTAAAAATGATCCAACCTCTCAAAGGAGTTGCCAGTAACCGAGCTTCTCAGAATTGCGATATAACACATCGGAGAGATACGAAATTTGAACCGGTCAAAAATTCATTCCGGGACTATATCAATTCAATTGGAAACAATCCTAGCATGTTGTCGGTAAAAAAAAAACTATAAAAAATGATCCAACCTCTCAAACGAGTTGTCGGTAGCCAAGCTTCCCAAAATTACGATCTAACACATCGATGGGGTGCAAAATTGGTATCGGTCAAAAATTCAAACCGGTACTATTACGATTCATTTGGTAGCTATCCTAGAATGTTGCCGTTCCAAATAAAGCTTTTAGAATTGATCCGACCTCTCAAACGAGTTGCCGATAGTCAAGCTTATCATAATTGCGATCTAATGCATCAGAGAGGTGCAAAATCCGTACCGGTCCAAAATTAAAACCGGGACTAGAACAATTCATTTGGCAACTATCCAAGCATGTCATCGATTGTTAAGAAACTCTAAAAAATAATCCAACCTCTCCAACGAGTTGTCGGAGGCCAAGCTTCATAGAATTGCGATCTATCACATCAATGAGGTACGAAATCCGTGCCGGTCAAAAATTCAAACCGGTACTATTGCGATTCATTTGGTAACTATCCAAGCATGTTGTCGATCCAAGTTAAGCATTTAAAAATTATCCGATCTCTCAAATAAGTTGCCGAGAGTCAAGCTTATCATAATTGCGATCTAATGCATCGGAGTGGTACGAAATCCGTACCGGTCGAAAATTCAAACCGGGACTATAACTATTCATTTGGTAACTATCCTATCATGTTGTCGATTGTAAAAATACTCTTAAAAATGATCCAACTTCTCAAAAGAGTTGCCAGTAACCAAGCTTCTAAGAATTGCGATATAACGCATCGGAGAGATACGAAATTTGATCCGGTCAAAAATTCATACCGGGACTTTATCGATTCAATTGGAAACAATCCTAGCATGTTGTCGGTCGACAAAAAAACTCTAAAAAATGATCCAACCTCTCAATCGAGTAGTCGGTAGCCAAGCTTCTCAAAATTGCGATCTAACCATCGATGGGGTGCGAAATTTGTACCGGTCAAAAATTCAAGCCGGTACTATTGTGATTCATTTGGAAACTATCCTAGCATATTGTCGATCCAAATAAAGCTTTTAAAAATGATCCGACCTCTCAAACGAGTTACCGAGAGTCAAGCTTATCATAATTGCGATCTAATGCATCGGAGTGGTGCGAAATTCGCACCGGTCAAAAATTCAAACCGGGACTATAACTATTCATTTGTTAACTATCCTAGCATGTTGTCGGTTGTAAAAAAACTCTTGAAATATCCAACCTCTCAAACGAGTTGCCAGTAACCAAGTTTCTCAGAATTGCGATATAAAGCATCGGAGAGATACGAAGTTCGAACCGGTCCAAAATTCATACCGGAACTATATCGATTCAATTGGAAACTATCCTAGCATTTTTTCGGTCGAAAAAAAACTCTTAAAAATGATCCAACCTCTCAAACGGGTTGTCGGTAGCCAAGCTTCTCAAAATTTCGATCTAACACATCGATGTTGTGCGAAATTTGTACCGGTCTAAAATTCAAGCCGGTACTATTGCGATTAATTTGGTAACTATCCTAGCATGTTGTCGATACAAATTAAGCCTTTAAAAATGATCTGACCTCTCAAACGAGTTGCCGATAGCCAAGCTTATCATAATTGCGATCTAATGCATCAGAGAGGTTCGAAATCCTTACCGGCCGAAAAATAAAACTTGGAATAGAACAATTCATTTGATAACTATCCCATCATGTTGTCGGTTGTAAAAAAACTCTTAAAAATGATCCAACCTCTCAAAGGAGTTGCCAGTAACCAAGTTTCTCAGAATTGCGATAAAATGCATCGGAGAGATACGAAATTTGAACCGGTATAAAATTCATAACGGGACTATATCGATTCAGTTGGAAACAATCCTAGCATGTTGTCGGTCGAAAAAAAAACTCTAAAAAATCATCACCTCTCAAACGAGTTGTCAGTAGCCAAGCTTCTAAAAATTTCGATCTAACACATCGATGGGGTGCAAAATTGGTACCGGTCAAAAATTCAAACCGGTACTATTGCGATTCATTTGGTAACTATCCTAGCATGTTGTCGATCCAAATAAAGCTTTTAAAAATGATCCGACCTCTCAAACGAGTTGCCGATAGTCAAGCTTATCATAATTGCGATCTAATACATCAGAGAGGTGCGAAATCCGTACCGGTCCAAAATTAAAACCGGGACTAGAATTATTCATTTGGTAACTATCCTAGCATGTTGTCGGTTGTAAAGAAACTCTAAAAAATATTCCAACCTCTCAAACGAGTTGTCGGTAGCCAAGCTTCTTATATAACGCATCAAAGAGGATTAAAATCCTTTCCGGTCAAAAATTAAAACTGGGAGTATAATGATTTATTTGGTAACTATCCTAGCATGTTTTTGGTCGAAGCAAACCACTTATAATTAATACGACCTCTCAAACGACTTTTCGGTAGCCAAGCTTCTCAGAATTGCGGTTTAAAACATCGGTATGGTACGAAATTCGTACCATCAAAAATTCAAACAGGGACAATATCAATTTATTTGGAAACTATCCTTAGCATGTTGTCGGTCGAAGCAAAACTATTTAAAATGATCAAAATCTCAAACGACTTGTCCGTAGCCAAGCTTCACAGAATTGCGATCTAAAGTATTGGTATAGTACGAAATCTGAGCGGGTCAAAATTATAACCGGGACGATATCGATTGATTTGGTAACTATCCTAGCATGCTGACGATAGAAACGAAACTCTTAAATATGATCAAACCTATCAAAAGAGTTGTTGGTAGCTAAGCTTCTTAGAATTGTGATATAATGCATCAGAGAGGTTTAAAATCTTTTTTCCGGTCAAAAATTAAAACTGGGAGTATTGCGATTCATTTGGTAACTATCCTTGCATGTTTTCAACCATAGCGAAACTCTTAAAAATTATCCAACCTCTTAAACTAGTTGCAAGTAACAAAGCTTCTCAGAATTGCGATATAACGCATCGGAGTAAAACGAAATCCGAACCGATTAAAAATTTATACCGGGATTATATCGATTCATTTGGTAACTATCCTAGCATGTGGTCGGTCGAAAAGAAACTCTTAAAAATACTCCAGCCTCTCAAACGAGTTGTCGGTAGCCAAGCTTCTCAGAATTGAGATCTAACACATCAATGAGGTACGAAATCCGTGCCTGCCAAAAATTCAAACCCGTACTATTGCGATTCATTTGGAAACTATCCTAGCATGTTGTCGATCAAAATTAAGCATTTAAAAATGACCTGACCTCTCAAATGAGTTGCCGAGAGTCAAGCTTATCACAATTGCGATCTAATGCATCGGAGTGGTGCGAAATCCATACCGGTCGAAAATTCAAACCGGGACTATAACTATTCATTTGGTAACTATCCAAGCATGTTGTCGGTTGTAAAGAAACTATTAAAAATGATCTAACCTCACAAACGAGTTGCTAGTAACCAAGCTTCTCAGAATTGCGATATAACGCATCGGAGAGATACGAAATTCGAACCGGTCAAAAATTCATACCGGGACTTATCGATTCAATTGAAAACCAACCACTCAAACGGGCTGTCGGTAGCCAAGCTTCTCAAAATTGCGATCTAACACATCGATGTGGTGCGAAATTTGTACCGGTCAAAAATTCAAGCCGGTACGATTGCGATTCATTTGGTAACTATCCTAGTATGTTGTCAATCCAAATTAAGCTTTTAAGAATGATCCGACCTCTCAAACGAGTTGCCGATAGCAAAGATTATCATAATTGCGATCTAATGCATCAGAGAGGTGCAAACTCCGTACCGGCCGAAAATTAAAACCGGGAATAGAACAATTCATTTGGTAACTATCCTATCATGTTGTCGGTTATAAAGAAACTCTTAAAAATGATCAAACCTCTCAAAGGAGTTGCCAGTAACCAAGTTTCTTAGAATTGCGATATAACATATCGAAGAGATACGAAATTTGAACCGGCCAAAAATTCATACCGGGACTATATCGATTCAATTGGAAACAATCTTAGCATGTTGTCGGTCAAAAAAACTCTTAAAAATGATCCAACCTCTCAAACGAGTTATCGGTAGCCAAGCTACTCAAAATAGCGATCTAACACATCGATGTGGTGCGAAATTTTTACCATGTCAAAAGTTCAAACTGGTACTATTGCGATTCATTTGGTAATTATCCTTGCATTTTGCCGATCCAAATAAAGCTTTTAAAAATGATCTGACCTCTCAAACGAGTTGCCGAAAGTCAAGCTTATCATAATTGCGATCTAATGCATCGGAGAGGTATGAAATCTGTACCGGTCCAAAATTAAAACCGGGACTAGAAACTATTCATTTGGTAACTATCCTAGCATGTTGTCGGTTGTAAATAAACTCTAAAAAATAATCCAACCTCTCAAATGAGTTGTCAGTAGCCAAGCTTATTAAAATTGCGATATAACGCTTCAAAGAGGATTAAAATCCTTTCCGGTCAAAATTTAAAATTGGGAGTATTGTGATTCATTAGGTTACTATCCTAGAATTTTTTCGGTCGAAACAAACCTCTAATAAATGATAGGACCTCTCAAACGACTTTTCGGTAGCCAAGCTTCCCAGAATTGCGATTTAAAACATCGGTATGGTACGAAATTCGTACCATCAAAAATTCAAACTGGGACTATATCGATTAATTTGGAAACTATCCTTAGCATGTTGTTAGTCGAAGCGAAACTCTTAAAAATGATCAAAATCTCAAACGACTTGTCCGTAGGCAAGCTTCTCAGAATTGCGATCTAAAGTATTGGTATGGTACGAAATCCCAGCGGGTCAAAAATTATAACCGGGACGATATCGATTGATTTGGTAACTATCCTAGCATGCTGACGGTCGAAACGAAACTCTTAAAAATGATCAAACCTGTCAAACGAGTTGTCGGTAGCCAAGCTTCTTAGAATTGTAATATAACGCATCGGAGAGGTTTAAAATCCTTTTTTCGGTCAAAAATTAAAACTGGGAGTATTGCGATTCATTTGGTAACTATCCTTGCATGTTTTCAGCCATAACGAAACTCTTAAAAATGATCCAACCTCTTAAACGAGTTGCCAGTAACCAAGCTTTTCAGAATTGCGATATAACGCATCGGAGTGATACGAAATCCGAACCAGTTAAAAATTAATACCGGGACTATATCGATTCATTTGGTAACTATCCTAGCATGTTATCGGTCAAAAATAAACTTTTAAAAATGATCCAACCTCTCAAACGAGTTGTCGGTAGCCAAGCTTCTCAGAATTGCGATCTAACACATCAATGAGGTACGAAATCCGTGTCAGTCAAAAATTCAAACCGATACTATTGCGATTCATTTGGTAACTATCCTAGCATGTTGTCGATCAAAATTAAGCATTTAAAAATGATCCGACATCTCAAACGAGTTGCCGAGAGTCAAGCTTATCATAATTGCGATCTAATGCATCGGAGTGGTGCGAAATCCGTACCGGTCGAAAATTAAAACCGGAACTATAACTATTCATTTGGTAACTATCCTAACATGTTGTCGGTTGTAAAGAAACTATTAAAAATTATCCAACCTCTCAAACTAGTTACTAGTAACCAAGCTTGTCAGAATTGCGATATAACGCATCGGAGAGATACGAAATTCGAACCGGTCAAAAATTCATACCAGGACAATATAGATTCAATTGGAAACTATCCTAGCATGTCGTTGGTCGAAACGAAACTCTTTAAAGCGATCCAACCTTACAGTGACTTGCCGGTAGCCAAACATCTCATAAATGTGTTCTAAAGCATTGGAGAGGTACGAAATCCATACCGGTCAAAAATTAAAGCTGGGAGTATTGCGATTCATTTGGTAACTATCCTAGCTCGTTGTCGATCCAAATAAAGCTTTTAAAAATAATCCGACCTCTCAAACGAGTTGCCGATAGTCAAGCTTATCATAATTGCGATCTAATGCATCGGAGTGGTGCGAAGTCCGTACCGGTCCAAAATTAAAACCTGGACTAGAACTATTCATTTGGTAACTATCCTAGCATGTTGTCGGTTGAAAAGAAACTCTAAAATATAATCCAACCTCTCAAATGAGTTGTCGGTAGCCAAGCTTCTTATATAACGCATCAAAGAAGATTAAAATCATTTCCGGTCAAAAATTAAAACTGGGAGTATTGTGATTCATTTGGTAACTATCCTAGCATGTTTTCGGTCGAGACAAATCTCTTATAAATGATACGACCTCTCAAACTACTTTTCGGTAGCCAAGCTTCCCAGAATTACGATAAAAAACATCGGTATGGTGCGAAATTCGTACCATCAAAAATTCAAACTGGGGACTATATCAATTGATTTGAAAATTATCCTTAGCATGTTGTCGGCCGAAGCGAAACTCTTAAAAATATCAAAATCTCAAACGACTTGTCCGTAGCCAAGCTTTTCAGAATTGCGATCTAAAGTATTGGTATGGTACGAAATCCGAGCGGGTCAAAAATTATAACCGGGACGATATCGATTGATTTGGTAACTATCCTAGCATGCTGGCGGTCGAAACGAAACTCTTAAAAATGATCAAACCTATCAAACGAATTGTCGGTAGCCAAACTTCTTAGAATTGCGATATAACACATCGGAGATGTTTAAAATCCTTTCCGGTCAAAAATTAAAACTGAGAGTATTATGATTCTTTATGTAACTATCCTCGCATGCTTTCAGTCATAACGAAACTCTTAAAAATGATCGAAGAGATACGAAATCCGAACCGGTCAAAAATTAATACCGGGACTATATCGATTCATTTGGTAACTATCCTAGCATGTTGTCGGTCGAAAAAAAAATCTCATAAAAATGATCCAACCTCTCAAACGAGTTGTCGGCAGCCAAACTTCTTAGAATTGCGAACTAACACATTGGTGAGGAACGAAATCCGTACCGGTCATAAATTCATACCGGTAATATTGCGATTCATTTGCTAACTATCCTAGCATGTTGTCGATCCAAATTAAGCTTTTAAAAATGATCTGACCTCTCAAACGAGTTGCCTGATAGTCAAGGTTATCATAATTGCGATCTAATACAACAGAGAGGTGCAAAATCCGCACCGGTCGTTTGACCGCCAACTCGTTTGATAGGATAGATCGTTTTTAAGATAGATCTTTTGATAGGATAGATCGTTTTTAAGAGTTTTGTTTCGACCGCCAATATGCTATGATAGTTTCTAAATGAATCGCAATACTCCCGGTCTAAAATTTTGACCGGTATAGATTTTGTACCTCTCCGATGCTTTAGATCGTAATTATGAGAAGCTTGGCTACTGACAAATCGTTCGAGAGGTTGGATCATTTTTAAAAGTTTATCCTCGACCGTAAAGATGCTAGGAACGAATTTCGTACCTTACCGGTCCTTTAGATCGCAATTTTGTGAAACTTGGCTACAGACAACGCATTCGGGAGGTTGGATCATTTTTAAGAGTTTTGTTTCGACCGACAAAATGCATGGATAGTTAGCAAATGAACCAGTAATACTCTCGGTTTGAATTTTTGACCAGTAAAGATTTTGTACCTCACCGATGCGCTAGATCTCAATTCTTTGAAGTTTGGTTACGGGTAACTAGTTTGATAGGTTGGATCGTATTTAAGAGTTTTTTTTTTCGACTGCCAACATGCTAGGATAATTACCAAATGAATCGCAATACTCCCGGAATGAATTTTTGACCGGAACGGATTTTGTACCTCACTGATCCTTTAGATCGCAATTATATAAAACTTGGCTACTGACGACGCGTTCTAGAAGCTGGACCATTTTTAAGTGTTTCGTTTAGACCGACAAAATGCTAGGGATAGTTACCAATTTAATCGCAATACTCTCGATTTGAATTTTTGACCGGTACAGATTTGGTACCTCACCGATGCGCTAGATCTCAATTCTTTGAAGTCTGGTTATCGGCAACTATTTTGATAGGTTGGATCGTATTTAAAATTTTTTTTCGACTGCCAACATGCTAGGCTAATTACCAATTGAATCGCAATATTCTCGGCATGAATTTTTGACTGGTACGGATTTTGTTCCTCTCCGATGCTTTAGATCGCAATTATGAGAAGCTTGGCAACAGACAACTCAATCGTAAGGTTGGATCATTTTTAAAAGTTTTGTCTCGACCGACAACATGCTAGGATAGTTACCAAATGAATCGCAATATTCTTGGTATGAATTTTTGACCGGTACAGATTTCGTACCTCTCCGATGCTTTAGATCGCAAATTATATGAAGATTGGATACTGACAACTCGTTCGAGAAGTTTTATCATTTTTAAAAGTTTCGTCTCGACCGAAAACATGCTAGGATAGTTACCAAATGAATCGCAATTGACTCGGTTTGAATTTCACATACTAGGATAGTTTCCAAATGAATCGCACTACTCCCGGTTTGAATTTTTTACCGGTACGGTTTTTGTACCACTCTGATGCTTTAGATCGCAATTATGAGAAGCTTGGCTACTGACAACTCGTTCGAGAGGTTGGATCATTTTTAAAAGATTTATTTCGTCAGACGAATGCTAGGATAGTTACAAAATGAATCGCAATAGTCCCGGTTTGAATTTTTGACCGGTACAGATTTCGTACCTCACCGATAATTTAAATAGCAATTCTAAGAAGCTTGGCTACTGACAACACATTCGAGAGGTTGGATCATTTTTAAGAGATTCGTTTCGACCGACAAAATGCATGGATAGGTACCAATTTAATCGCAATACTCTCGGTTTGAATTTTTGACCGCTACAGATTTCGTACCTCAGCTATGCGCTAGATCTCAATTCATTGAAGTTAGATTACCGGCAACTAGTTTGATAGGTTGGATCATATTTAAGAGTTTTTTTTTTCGACCGCCAACATGCTAGGATAATTAGCAAATGAATCGCAATACTCCCGGTTTGAATTTTTAATTGGTACGGATTTCATACCTCTCCGATGTTTTAGATTGCAATTATGAGATGCTTGGCAACAGAAAACTCAAACCTGAAGTTGGATCATTTTTATAAGTTTTGTCTCGACCGATAACATGCTTGTATAGTTACCAAATGAATCGCATTACTCTTGGTTTGAATTTTTGACCGGTAAAAATTTCGTACCTCTCCAATGCTTTAGAGCGCAAATTATAAGAAGATTGGCTACTGACAACTCGTTCGAGAGGTTCGATCATTTTTAAAAGTATCGTCTCGACCGATAACATGCTAGGATAGTTACCAAATGAATCGCAATACTCCAGGTTTGAATTTTTGAACGATACGGAGTTCGTACCACTCCGATGCCATTGATTTCAATTCTGAGAATCTTGGTTACCGACAACAAGTTTGTTTGGTTGGATCACTTTTAAAAGCTTTGTTTCGACCGACATCTAGCTTGGATAGTTACCAAATGAATCGCAATACTCCTGATTTGAATTTTTGACCGTTACGGATTTCGTACATCTCCGATATTTTTGATCGCAATTATGTGAAGCTTGGCTACTGACAACTCGTTCGAGAGGTTGGATCATTTTTAAAATTTTCGTCTCGACCGAAAACATGCTCAGATAGTTTCCAAATGAATCGCAATACTCATGGTCTGAATTTTGGACGAGTTTGGATTTCGTACATATCCGATGCGTTAGATCTCAATTCAGAGATGCTTGGTTTCCGAAAAATCGTTTGGTAGGTTGGATAATTTTTAAAAGTTTGTTTCGACCGACAACATGTTTGATAGTTACCAAAGGAATCGCATTACTCCCGGTTTGAAATCTAGACCGGTACGTACCTCTCTAATGCGTTAGACCACAATTCTGAGAAGCTTGGTTACCGCCAACTCATTTGAGAGGTTGGATCATTTTTAAGAGTTTCGTTTCGACCGATAAAATGAATAGATAGTTACCAAATAAATCGCAATACTATTTGTTTGAATTTTTGGCTGGTACGGATTTCGTACCACACCGATACGTTAGATCCCAATTAATAGAAGTTTGGCTACCGGCAACCCGTTTGATAGGTTGGATCGTTTTTAAGAGTTTTGTTACGACCGCTATCATGCTTGGATAGTTTCCAAATGAATCCAATACTCCCGGTTTAAATTTTTGACCGGTACTGATTTCGTACCTCTCCGATGCTTTTAGATCGCAATTAAGAGAAGCTTGGCTACTGACAATTCGTTCGAGAGGTTGGATCATTTTTAAAAGTTTCATCTCGACCGACAACATGCTAGGATAGTAACCAAATGAACCGCAATACTCCCGGTATGAATTTTTGACCGGAACGGATTTCGTACCTCACCGATCCTTTATATCGCAATTATGTGAAGCTTGGCTAGTGACAACGCGTTCGAGAGCTTGGATCATTTTGAAGAGTTTCGTTTCGACCGACAAAATACAAGGATAGCTACCAATTTAATCACAATACTATCGGTTTGAATTTTTGAATGGTACAGATTTCAAACCTTACCGATGCGTTAGATCCCAATTCTTAGAAGTTTGTTTACCGGCAACTCGTTTGACAGGTTGGATAATTTTTAAGAGCTTTGTTTCAACCGCCAATATTGCTAGGATTGTATCCAAATATATCGCAATACTCCCAGTTTAAATTTTTAACCGGTACGGATTTCGTACATCTCCGTTGCTTTAGATCGCAATTATAAAAAACTTGTCTACTGACAACTCGTTCGAGAGGTTGGATCATTTTTAAAAGTTTCGTCACGGCCGAAAACATGCTAGGATAGTTACCAAATGAATCGCAATACACTCGGCTTGAATTTTTTACCGGTACGGAATTCGAACTCAACGATGCACTAGATCTTAATTTTTAAAATTATGGTTACCTGCACCTCGTTTGATAGGTTGGATCATTTTCAAGAGTTTAGTTTCGACCGTCAACATGATAGGATAGTTTCCAAAAGAATCGCAGTACTTCCGGTTTGAATTTTATATCGGTACGGATTTTGTACCTCTACGATGTTTAAGATCGCAATTATAAGAAGCTTGGCTACTGACAACTCGTTTGAGAGGATGAATCATTTTTAACAGTTTCATCTCGACCGACAACATGCTAGGATAGGTAGCAAATGAATCGCAATACACCTGGCTTGAATTTTTGACCGGTACGGATTTCGTACCTCTCCGATTATTTAGTTTACAATTATGAGAAACTTGGCTACCGACATGCCGTTTGTGAGGTTGGATCATTTTTAAAAGCTTCCCTTCTTACGACAGCATGCTTGGATAGTTACCAAATGAATCGCAATAGTCCAGGTTTGAATTTTTGATCGGTTCGGATTTCGTACCTCACCGATCCTTTAGATAGTAATTCTAAAAAGCTTGGCTACTGACAACAAATTCAAGAGTTTGGATCATTTTTAAGAGTTTCGTTTCTACTGACAAAATGCATGGATAGTTACCAAATAAATCATGATACTCTCGGCTTGAATTTTTGACCGGTACAGATTTCGTACCTCACCGATGCGCTAGATCTCAATTCTTTGAAGTTTGGTTACCGGCAACTAGTTTGATAAGTTGGATCGTATTTATGAGTTTATTTTTCGACCGCCAACGTGCTATGATAGTTTCCAAATGAATCGCAATACTCCCGGTTTTTGAATTTTTGACTGGAACGAATTTTTAACCTCTCCGATCCTTTAGATCGCAATTATGTAAAACTTGGCTACTGACAACGCGTTCGAGAAGTTGGACCATTTTTAAGAGTTTCGTTTCGACCGACAAAATGCTTGGATAGTTACCAATTTAATCGCATTACTCTCGGTTTGAAATTTTGACCGGTACAGGTTTCGTACCTCCTCGATGCGTTAGATCTCAATTCCTAGAAATTTGTTTACCGGCAATTCGTTTGATTGGTTGAATAATTTTTAAAAGCTTTGTTTCGACCGCCAACATGCTAAGATTGTATTCAAAAGTATCGCAATACTCCCGGTTTGAATTTTTGACGGGTACAGATTTCGTACCTATCCGATGCTTTAGATCGCAATTATGAGAAGCTTGGCTACTGACAACTCGTTCGAGAGGTTGGTTCATTTTGCAAAAGTTTTCATTCGGCCAACAACATGCTTGGATAGTTGCCAAATAAATCGCAATATACTCGGTTTGAATTTTTGACCGGTACGGATTTCGTACCTCACCGATGCATTAGATATCAATTCTTTGAATTACGGTTACCTGCAATTCGCTTTAGCCAACATGCTAGGATAGTTTCTAAATGAATCGCAGTACTCCCGGTTTGAATTTTTTGCCGGTACGAATTTTGTACCTCTCCGATGCTTTAGATCGCAATTTTGAGAAACTTAGCTACTGACAACTCGTTCGTGAGGTTGGATCATTTTTAAAAGTTTTATCACGACTGACAACATGCTTGGATAGTTACCAAATGAATCGCAATACACCCGGTTTTAATTTTTGACCTATACGGATTTCGTACCTCTCCGATTCTTTAGTTCGCAATTATGAAAAACCAGGCTACCGACATGTCGTTTGTGAGGTTGGATAATTTTAAAGAGCTTCGCTTCTACCGAGAACATGCTTGGATAGGTAGCAAATGAATCGCAATAGTCCCGGATTGAATTTTTTACCGGTACGGATTTTGTACCTCACCGATCCTTTAGATAGCAATTCTAAGAAGCTTGGCTACTGACAACATGTTAGGTTAGGTACCAAATGAATCGCAATACACCCGGTTTGAATTTTTGACCGGTACGAATTTCGTACGTCTGCGATTCTTTACTTCACAATTATGAGAAACTTGGCTACCGACATGTCGTTTGTGAGGTTGGATCATTTTTTAGAGCTTTGCTTCTACTAACAACATGCTTGGATAGTTACCAAATGAATCGCAATAGTCCCGGTTTGAATTTTTGACCATTACGGATTTCGTAATTCGCCGATCCTTTAGATAGCAATTCTAAGAAGCTTGGCTACTGACAACACATTCGAGAGGTTAGATCATTTTTAAGAGTTTCGTTTCGACCGACAAAATGCATGGATAGGTGCCAAATGAATCGTAGCAATCTTGGTTTGAATTTTTGACCACTAAAGATTTCGTACCTCACCGATGCGCTAGATCTCAATTCTTTGAAGTTTGGTTACCGGCAACTAGTTTGATAGGTTGGATCGTATTTTAGAGTTTTTTTTTCGACCGCCAACATGGTAGAATAATTACCAAATGAATAGCAATCCTTCCGGTATGAATTTTTGACTTGTACGGATTTCGTACCTCTCCGATAATTTAGAACGCATTTATGTGAAGCTTTGCTACTGGAAATTCGTTCGAGAGGTTGGATCATTTTTAAAAGTTTCATCTTGACCGACAACATGCTAGGATAGTTATCAAATGAATCGCAATACACCCGGTTTGAATATTCTACTGGTACGGATTTCGTACCTCTCCGATTCTTTAGTTCACAATTTTGAGAAACTTGGCTACCGGCATGTCGTTTGTGAGGTTGGATCACTTTTAAGAGCTTCACTTCTACCGACAACATGCTTGGATAGTTACCAAATGATGCGTTAGATCACAATTTTGAGAAGCTTGGCTACCGGCAACTCGTTTGAGTGGTTAGATAATTTTTAAAGGTTTCATTTCGGCCGACAACATGCTAGGATAGTTTCCAAATGAATCGCAATAGTCCCGGTTTTAAATTTTAGCCGGTACGGATTTCGTAAGTCATCGATCCTTTAGATTGCAATTCTGATATGCTTGGCTCCTGACAACTCGTGCGAGAGGTTGGAACATTTTTCAGAGTTTCGTTTCGACCGACAAAATGCAAGGATAGTCACCAAATGAATCGCAATACTCTCGGTTTGAATTTTTGACTGGTACGGATTTCACACCTCACTGATGCGTTAGATCCCAATTCATAGAAGTTTGGCTACCGGCAACTCCTTTGATAGGTTGGATTATTTTTAAGAGTTTTGTTTTGACCGCCAACATGCTAGCAAAGCTTCCAAATGAATCCAATACTCCCGGTTTGAATTTTTGACCGGTACAGATTTCGTACCTCTCCGATGCTTTAGATCACAATTATGAGAAACTTGGCTACTGACAACTCGTTCGAGTGGTTGGATCATTATTAAGTGCTTTGTTTCTACCGACAACATGCTTGGATAGTTACCAAATGAATCGCAATAGTCCTGGTTTGAATTTTTGACCAGTACGGATTTCGTACCTCTCCGATACTTTAGTTCGCAATTATGAGAAACTTGGCTACTGACATGTCGTTTGAGAGGTTGGATCATCATTAAGAGCTTCGCTTCTACCGACAGCATGCTTGGATAATTACCAAATGAATCGCCATATTCCTGGTTTGAGTTTTTGACCAGTACGGATTTCGTATCTCAACGATGCGTTAGATCTCAATTCGTAGAATTATGGTTACCTGCAACTCGTTTGATAGGTTAGATCGTTTTTAAGAGTTTTGTTTTGACCGCTAATATGCTATGATAGTTTCCAAATGAATCGCAATACTCCCGGTTTGAATTTTTGACCGGTACGGATTTTGTACCTCTCCGATGCTTTAGATCGCAATTATGAGAAGCTTGGCTACTGACAACTCGTTCGAGAGGTTGGACCATTTTTAAAAGTTTCACCTCGACCTTAAAGATGCTAGGAAAGTTACCAAATTAATCGCAATACTCCCGGTAAGAATTTTTGACCGGAACAGATTTTGTACCTCACCGATCCTTTAAATCGCAATTGTGTGAAGCTTGGCTAGTGACAACGCGGTCGTGAGGTTGGATCATTTTTAAGAGTTTCGTTTCGACCGACAAAATGCTAGGATAGTTACACATTTAATCGCAATATTCTCGGTTTGAAGTTTGCTTGCCGGCAACTCGTTTGATAGGTTGGATAATTTTTAGGAGCTTTGTTTCTACCGCCAACATGCTAAGATTTTATCCAAATGAATCGCAATACTCCCGGTTTGAATTTTAGACCTTTACGGATTTCGTATCTCTCCGATGCTTTAGATCGCAATTATGTGAAGCTTGGCTACTGACAACTCGTTTGAGAGGTTTGATCAATTTTAAAGGTTTCGTCTAGACCAAAAACATGCTAGGATAGTTACCAAATGAATCGCAATACACTCGGTTTGAATTTTTTACCGGTACGGATTTCGTACCTCACCGATGCGCTAGATCGCAATTCTTGGATTTATGGTTACCTGGAACTCGTTTCATAGGTTGGATCATTTTTAAGAGTTTGTACCTCTCCGATGCTTTAGATTGCAATTATGAAGCTTGGCTAGGGATTTTACACCTCTTCGATTCTTAAGTTTAAAGTTATGAGAAACTTGGCTACCGACATGTCGTTTGTGAGGTTGTATCATTTTTAAGAGTTTCGCTTCTACCGACAGCATGCATGGATAGTTGCCAAATGAATCACAATATTCCCGGTTTGATTTTTTGACCCGTATGGATTTCCTACCTCACCGATCCTTTAGATAGCAATTCTTAGAAGCTTGGCTACTGACAACCCATTTTAGAGGTTGGATCATTTTTAAGAGTTTCGTTTCGACCGACAAAATACATGGATAGTTAACAAATGAATCGTAATACTCTCGGTTTGAATTTTTGACCGGTACAGATTTCGTACCTCGTCAATGCGCTAGATCTCAATTCTTTGAAGTTTGGTTATCGCAACTCGTTTGATAGCTTGGATCATTTTTAAGAGTTTGGTTTCGACCGCCAACATGCTAGGATAGTTTCCAAATGAAACACCGTACTCCCGGTTTGAATTTTTTACCGGAACGGATTTAGTACCTCTCCGATGCTTTAGATCGCAATTATGAAAAGCATGGCTACTGACAACTCGTTCGAGAGGTTGGATCATTTTTAAAAGTTTCATCACGGCCGACAACATGCTAGGAAAGTTATCAAATGAATCGCAATACAACCGGTTTGAATATTTAACCGGTACGGATTTCGTACCTCTCTGATTCTTTAGTTCACAATTATGAGAAACTTGGCTACCGGCATGTCGTTTGTGAGGTTGGATCATTTTTAAGAGCTTCTCTTCTGCCGACAACATGCATGTATAGTTACCAAATGATGCGTTAGATCGCAATTTTGAGAAGCTTGGCTACCGGCAACTCGTTTGAGTGGTTGAAAATTTTTTAAAAGTCTCATTTCGACCGACAACATGCTAGGATAGTTTTCAAATGAGTCGCAATAGTCCCAGTTCTAAATTTTAACAAGTATGGATTTCGTAAGTCACCGATCATTTAGATCGCAATTCTGATAAGCTTGGCTACTGACAACTCGTGCGAGAGGTTGCAACATTTTTAAGAGTCTCGTTTCGACCGGCAAAATGCAAGGATAATTACCAAATGAATCGCAATACTCCCGGTTTGAATTTTTGACCAGTACGGATTTCGTACCTCACCGATTCGTTAGATCCCAATTCATAGAAGTTTGGCTACCGGCAACTCGTTTGTTAGGTTGGATCGCTTTTAAGAGTTTTTCTTAGACCGCCAACATGCTAGCATAGTTTCCAAATAAATCCAATACTCGCGGTTTGAATTTTTGACCGGTACAGATTTCGTACATCTCCGATGCTTTAGATCGCAATTATGAGAAGCCTGGCTACTGACAACTCGTTCGAGAGGTTGGATCATTATTATGAGCTTCGCTTCTGCCGACAACATGCTTGGATAGTTAGCAAATGAATCGCAATAGTCCTGGCTTAAATTTTTGACCTGTACGGATTTCGTACCTCTCCGATACTTTAGTTCGCAATTATGAGAAACTTGGCTACCGACACGTTTGTGAGGTTGGATCATTATTAATAGCCTCGCTTCTACCGATAGCATGCTTGGATAGTTACCAAATGAATCGAAATATTCCTGGTTTGAATTTTTGACCAGTACGGATTTCGTACCTCAACGATGCGTTAGATCTCAATTAGTAGAATTATTTTTACCTGCAACTCATTTGATAGGTTAGATCATTTTAAAGTATTTTGTTTCGACCGCTAATATGATATGATAGTTTCCAAATGAATCGTAATACTTCCGGTATGAATTTTTTGACCGGAACGGATTTCGTACCTCACCGATCCTTTAGATCGCAATTATGTGAAGCATGGCTAGTGAGTTGGCGTTCGAGAGGTTGGATCATTTTTAAGAGTTTCCATTCGACTGACAAAATGAAAGGATAGTTATCAATTTAATCGCAATACTCTCGGTTTGAATTTTTGAATGGTACAGATTTCGCACCTCACCGATGCGTTAGATCTCAATTCTTAGAAGTTTGTTTACCGGCAACTCGTTTGATAGGTTGGATAATTTTTAGGAGCTTTGTTTCGACCGCCAACATGCTAAGATTGTATCTAAATGTATCGCAATACTCCCGCTTTGAATTTTAGACCTTTACGGATTTCGTATCTCTCTGATGTTTTAGATCGCAATTATGTGAAGCTTGGCTACTGACAACTCGTTCGAGAGGTTAGATCAATTTTAAAGGTTTCGTTTAGACCGAAAACATGTTAGGATAGTTACCAAATGAATCGCAATACACTCGGTTTGAATTTTTACCGGTACGCATTTCGTACCTCACCGATGCGCTAGATCTCAATTCTTAGATTTATGGTTACCTGGAACTCGTTTCATAGGTTGGATCATTTTTAAGGGTTTGTACCTCTCCGATGCTTTAGATCGCAATTATGAAGCTTGGCTACTGACAACTGGTTCGAGAGGTTGGATCATTTTTAAAAGTTTCATCTCGACCGTCAACATGCTAGGATAGTTACCAAATGAATCACAATACACCCGGTTTGAATTTTTGATCGGTACGGATTTCGTACCTCTTCGATTCTTAAGATCACAATTATGAGAAACTTGGCTACCGACATGCCGTTTGTGAGGTTGAATCATTTTTAAGAGTTTCGCTTCTACCGACAGCATGTTTGGATAGTTACCAAATGAATCGCAATATTCCCGGTTTGAATTTTTGAACCGTACGGATTTTGTACCTCACCGATCCTTTAGATAGCAATTCTTAGAAGCTTGGCTACTGACAACACATTCGAGAGGTTGGATCATTTTTAAGAGTTTCATTTCGACCGACAAAATGCATGGATAGTTACCAAATAAATCGTAATACTCTCGGTTTGAATTTTTGACCGGTACAGATTTCGTACTTCGTCAATGAGCTAGATCTCAATTTTTTGAAGTTTGGTTACAGGCAACTAGTTTGATAGGTTGGATCATATTTAAGAGGTTTTTTATCGACCGCCAACATGCTAGGATAATTACCAAATGAATCGCAATATTCCCAGTTTGAATTTTTGACTGGTACGGATTTCGTTCTCTCCGATGGTTTAGATCGCAATTATGAGAAGCTTGGCAATAAACACCTTGATCGGAAGGGTGGATCATTGTTAAAAGTTTCGTCTCGACCGACAACATGCTAGATAGTTACCAAATGAATCGCAATTATAAGAAGATTGGTTACTAAAAACTCGTTCGAGAGGTTGGATCATTTTTAAAAGTATCGTCTCAACCGATAACATGCTAGGATAGTTACAAATTAAATCGCAATACTCCCGGTTTGAATTTTTGAACGATGCAGAGTTCGTACCACTCCGATGCCTTAGATCTCAATACTGTGAATCTTGGTTACCGACAACTAGATTGATTAGTTGGATCACTTTTAAAAGTTTTGTTTCGACCGACATCTTGCTTGGATAGTTTCCAAATGAATCGTAATACTCCCGGTTTTAATTTTTGAACGTTACGGATTTCGTACCTCTCCTATGTTCTTGATCACAATTATATGAAGCTTGGCTGCTGATAACTCATTCGAGGGGTTGGATCATTTTAAAAAGTTTCGTCTCGACCGATAACATGCTCGGATAGTTACCAAATGAATCGCAATACTCCCGGTTTGAATTTTTGACCGCTTTGGATTTCGTACATATCCGATGTGTTAGATTTCAATTCAGAGAAGCTTGGTTTCCGAAAACTCGTATGATAGGTTGGAACATTTTTTAAAGATTGTTTTGACCGACAACATGCTTGGATAGTTACCAAAGGAATTGCATTACTCCCGGTTTGATATCTAGACCGGTACGTACCTCTCCGATGCGTTAGACCGCAATTCAGAGAAGCTTTGCTACCGGCAACTCGTTTGAGAGGTTGGACAACGTTTAAGAGTTTCGTTTCGACCGACAACATGCTAGGATAGTTTCCAAATTTATCGCGATAGTCCCGGTTTGAATTTTTAACCAGTACGGATTTCGTAACTCACCGATCCTTTTGATCGCAATTCTGATGAGCTTGGCTACTGACAACTCAGGCGAGAGGTTGGATAATTTTTAAAAGTTTCGTTTCGACCAACAAAATGATAGGATAGTTACCAAATGAATTGCAATACTTATGGTTTGAATATTCGACCGGTACGGATTTCGTAGCTCTCCGATGCTTTAGATCGATAATTCGAGAAGCTTGGCTACTGACAATTCGTTCGAGAGGTTGAAGTATTTTTAATAGTTTCGTCTCGATCGACAACATGCTTGGATAGTTACCAAATGAATCGCAATACTCCCGGTTTGAATTTTTAAACGATACGGACTTCGTGCCACACCGATGCTATAGATCTCAATTTTGAGAATCTTGGTTACCGACAACTACTTTGATAGGTTGGATCGCTTTTAAAAGTATTGTTTCGACCGACATCATGCTTAAATAGTTACCAAATGAATCGCAATACTCCCGGTTTGATCTTTTGACCGTTATGGATATTGTACCTCTCCGATGTTCTTGATCGCAATTATGTGAAGCTTGGCTACTGACAACTCGTTTGAGAGGTTGAATCATTTTTTAAAGTTTTGTCTCGACCGAAAATATGCTAGGATAGTTACCAAATGAATCGCAATACTCCCAGTTTGAATTTTTGACAGGTACAGATTTCGTACCTCTTCGATTCTTTAGTTCGAAATTAAGAGAAACTTGGCAACCGACATATCGTTTGTGAGGTTGGATCATTTTTAAGAGCTTCGCTTCTACCGACAACATGCTTGGATAGTTACCAAATGAGTCGCAGTAGTCCCGGTTTGAGATCTAGACCGGTATGTACCTCTCTGATGCGTTAGACCGCAATTCGGAGATGCTTGGCTACCGAAAACTCGTTTGAGAGGTTAGATAACTTTTAAGAGTTTCGATTCGACCGACAACATGCAAGGATAGTTTCCAAATAAATCGCAATAGTCCCGGTTTGAATTTTTAACCGGAACAGATTTCCTAACTCACCGATCCTTTTGATCGCAATTATGTGAAGCTTGGCAACTGACAACTGGTGCGAGAGGTTGGATCATTTTTAAGAGTTTTGTTTTGACCGACAAAATGCAAGGAGAGATACCAAATGAATCGCAATACTCTTGGTTTGAAGTTTTAAATGGTACGGGTTTCGTACCTCACCGATGCGTTAGATCTCAATTCATTAAAATTTGGCTACCGGCAACTCCTTTGATAGGTTTGATCGTTTTTAGGAGTTTTGTTTCGACCGCCAACATGCTAGGATAGTTTCCAAATGAATCCAGTACTCCCAGTTTGAATTTTTGGCCGGTACAGATTTCGTACCTTTCCGATGCTTTAGATCACAATTATGAGAAGCTAGGCTACTGACAACTCGTTCGTGAGGATGGATCATTTTTAAAAATTTCATCTCAACCGACAACATGCTTCGATAGTTACCAAATGAATCGCAATAGTCCCGGTTTGAATTTTTGATCGGTACAGATTTCGTAATTCACCGATCCCTTAGATAGCAATTCTAAGAAGCTTGGCTACTAACAACACATTAGAGAGGCTGGATCATTTTTAAGAGTTTCGTTTCAACCGAAAAATTGCATGGATAGTTACCAAATGAATCCTAGTGCTCTCGGCTTAAATTTTTGACCGGTACAGATTTCTTACCTCACTGATGCGTTAGATCACAATTCTTTGAAGTTTGGTTTCCGACAACTAGTTTGATAGGTTGGATCGTATTTAAGAGCTTTTTTTTCGACCGCCAACATGCTAGAATAATTTTCAAATGAATCGCAATACTCCCGGTTTGAATTTTTGGCTGGTTCGGATTTTGTACCTCTTCGATGCTTTAGATCGCAATTATGAGAAACTTGGAATCAGACAACTCAATCGGGAGGTTGGATCATTTTTTAACCGGCAACATGCTAAGATAGTTACCAAATGAATCGCAATACTCTTGGTTTGAATATTTGACCGGTACGGATTTCGTACTTCTCCGATGCTTTAGATCACAATTATAAGAAGATTGGCTACTGACAACTCGTTCGAGAGATTGGATCATTTTTAAAAGAATCGTCTCGACCGATAACAGGCAAGGATAGTTACGAAATGACTCGCAATACTCCCGGTTTGAATTTTGAACGATACGGAGTTCCTACCACTCCGATGACTTAGATCTTAATTCTGAGAATCTTCGTTACCGAAATCTTGTTTGATTGGTTGGATCGCTTTTAAAAGTTTTGTTTCGACCGACATCTTGCTCGGATAGTTGCCAAATCAGTTGTAATACTCCCGGTTTGAATTTTTCACCGTTATGGATTTTGTACCTCTCCGTTGTTCTTGATCGCAATTATGTGAAGCTTGGCTACTGACAACTCGTTCTAGAGGTTGGATCATTTTTAAAAGTTTCGTCTCGACCGAAAACATGCTCGGATAGTTACCAAATAAATCTCAATACTCCGGGTTTAAATTTTTTACCGGTTCAGATTTCGTACATATCCGATGCGTTAGATCTCAATTCAGAGAAGCTTGGTTTCCGGCAACTCGTTTGATAGGTTGGATCGTTTTTAAAAGTTTGTTTCGACCGACAAAATGCTTGGATAGTAACCAAAGGAATCGCATTACTCCCGGTTTGAAATCTAGGCCGGTTCGTACCACTCTGATGCGTTATAATGCAATTCTGAAAAGCTTGGCTACCGGACACCCGTTTGAGAGGTTTGATAACCTTTAATAGTTTCGTTTCTACTGGCAACATGCTAGAATAGTTTCCAAATGAATCACAATAGTCCCGGTTTGAATTTTTAACAGGTATGGATTTCGTAACTCACCGATCCTTTTGATCGCAATTCTGATGTGCTTGGCTACTGACAACTTGTGCGGGAGGTTGGATAATTTTTAAGAGTTTCTTTTCGACAGACAAAATGAAAGGATAACTACCAAATAAATCACAATACTTACAGTTTGAATTTTTGACCGGTACAGATTTCGTACCTTTCCGATGCTTTAGATCACAATTTCGAGTAGCTTGGCTACTGACAATTCGTTCGAGAGGTTAGAGTATTTTTAATAGTTTCCTCTTGATCGACAACATGCTGGATAGTTACCAAATGAATTGCAATACTCCCTGTTTAAAATTTTGAACGATGCGGATTTTGTACCACACCAATGCCTTAGATCTCAATTCTGCGAATCTTTGTTACCGACAACTAGTTTGATAGGCTGGATCGCAATAAAAGTATTGTTTCGAACGACATCACGCTTGGATAGTTACCAAATGTATCACAATACTCCCAGTTTGAATTTTTGACTGGCTCGGATTTCGTACCTCTCCGATGCTTTAGATCGCAATTATGAGAATCTTGTTATCAGGCAACTCAATCGGGAGGTTGGATCATTTTTAAAAGTTTCGCCTCGACCGACAACATGCTAAGATAGTTACCAAATGAATCGCAATACTCATGGTTTAAATATTTTGCCGGTACGGATTTCGTACCTCTCCGATGCTTTAGATCACAATCATAAGAAGATTGGCTACTGATAACTCGTTCGAGAGGTTGGATTATTTTTAAAAGTATCGTTTCCACCGATAATAGGCAAGGATAGTTACGAAATGAATCGCAATACTCCCGTTTGAATTTTAGAACGATTCGGAGTTCGTACCACTCCGATGCCTTAGATCTCAATTCTGAGAATCTTGGTTACCGTCAACTAGTTTGATTGGTTGGATCGCTTTTAAAAGTTTTGCTTCGACCGATATCTTGCTTGGATAGTTGCCAAATGAATCGTAATACTCCCGGTTTGAATTTTTGACCGTTATGGATTTCGTACATCTCCGATGTTCTTGATCGCAATTATGTGAAGCTTGGCTACTGACAACTCGTTCGAGAGTTTGAATCATTTTTTAAAGTTTCATCTCGACCGAAAATATGCTAGTATAGTTTCCAAATGAATCACAATACTCCCGGTTTGAATTTTAGACCGGTACGAATTTCGTAGATATCCGTTGCGTTAGATTTAAATTCAGAGAAGCTTGGTTTCCGGCAAATCGTTTGATAGGTTGGATCGCTTTTAAAAGTTTGTTTCAACTGACATCATGCTTGGATAGTAACCAAAGGAATCGCATTACACCCGGTTTGAGATCTAGACCGGTACGTACCTCTCTAATGCGTTAGACCGCAATTCGGAGAAGCTTGTCTACCGAAAACTCGTTTGAGAGGTTGGATAACTTTTAAGGGTTTCGCTTCGACCGACAACATGCTAGGATAGTTTCCATGTGAATCGCAATAGTCCCGGTTTGAATTTTTAACCGGAACGGATTTCGTAACTCACAGATCCTTTAGATCGCAATTCTGATAAGCTTGGCTACTTACAACTCGTGCAAGAGGTTGGATCATTTTTAACAGTTTCGTTTTGACCGAGAAAATGCAAGGATAGTTACCAAATGAATCGCAATACTCTCAGTTTGAATTTTGGAATGGTACGGGTTTCGTTCCTCACCGATGCGTTAGATCTCAATTCATAAAAATTTGGCTACCGGCAACTCCTTTGATAGGTTTGATCGCTTTTAGGAGTTTTGTATCGACCGCCAACATGCTAGGATAGTTTCCAAATGAATCCAGTACTCCCAGTTTGAATTTTTGGCCGGTACAGATTTCGTACCTTTCCGATGCTTTAGATCGCAATTATGAGAAGCATGGCTACTGACAACTCGTTCGAGAAGATGGATCATTTTCAAAAGTTTCATCTCGACCGACAACATGCTAGGATAGTTACCAAATGAATCGCAATACTCCCGGTTTGAATTTTTAACAGGTACGAATTTCGTACCTCTCCGATGCTTTAGTTCGCAATTAAGAGAAACTTGGCAACCGACATATCGTTTGTGAGGTTGGGTCATTTTTACGAGCTTCGCTTCTACCAATAACATGCTTGGATAGTTACCAAATGAATCGCAGTAGTCCCGCTTGAATTTTTGACTAGTACGGAATTTGAACCTCAAGGATGCGTTAGATCTCAATTCGTAGATGTATTGTTACCTGCAACTTGTTTGATAGGTTTGATTGGTTTTAAGAGTTTTGTTTCGACCGCCAATATGCTATGTTAGTTTTCAAATTAATCGCAATACTCCCGGTTTGAATTTTTGACCGGAACGGATTCTGTACCTCACCGATACTTTAGATCGCAATTATGAGAAGCTTGGCAACTGACAACTCGTTCGAGATGTTGAATCATTTTAAAAGTTTCACCTAGACCGTATACATGCTTGGAAAGTTACCAAATGAATCGCAATACTTCCGGTATGACTTTTTTGACCGGAACGGATTTCGTACGGCACCTATCCTTTAGATCGCAATTTTGTGAAGCTTGGTTAGTGAGTTTGCGTTCGAGAGGTTGGATCATTTTTAAGAGTTTCCATCCGACCGACAAAATGCAAGGACAGTTACCAATTAAATCGCAATACTCTCGGTTTGACTTTTTGAATGGTACAAATTTCGCACCTCACCGATGCGTTAGATCTCAATTCTTAGAACTTTGTTTACCGGCAACTCGTTTGATTGGTTGGATAATTTTTATGAGCTTTGTTTCGACCGCCAACATACTAAGATTGTATCCAAATGTATTGCAATACTCCCAGTTTGAATTTTTGACCGGTACGAATTTTGAACCTCTCCGATGCTTTAGAACGTAATTATGAGAAGCTTGGCTATTGACAACTCGTTCGAGAGGTTGGATTATTTTTAAAAGTTTCATCTCGACCGACAACATGCTAGGATAGGTACCAAATAAATTGCAATACACCCGGTTTGAATTTTGGACCGGTACGAATTTCGTACCTCTCCGATTCTTTATTTCACAATTATGTGAAACTTGGCTACCGACATGTCGTTTGTTAGTTTGGATCATTTTTAAGAGCTTTACTTCTACCAACAACATGCCTGGATAGTTTCCAAATGAATCGCAATAGTCTCGGTTTGAATTTTTGATCGGTACGGATTTCGTAATTCGCCGATCCTTTTGATAGCAATTCAAATACTGGCAACACATTAGAGAGGTTGGATCATTTTTAAGAGTTTCGTTTCGACCGACAAAATGCATGGATAGTTACCAAATGAATCCTAATACTCTCGGTTTGAATTTTTGACCGGTACATAATTCGTACATCACCGATGCGCTAGATCACAATTCTTTGAAGTTTGGTTACCGGCAACTAGTTTGATAGATTGGATCCTATTTAAGATCTTTTTTCTACCGCCGACATGCTAGAATAATTTCCAAATGAATCGCAATACTCCCGGTTTGAATTTTTGACTGGTTCGGATTTCGTACCTCTCCGATGCTTTAGATCACAATTATGGGAAGCTTGGTATCAGACAACTCAATCGGGAGGTTGGATCATTTTTAAAAGTTTTGTCTCGACCGACAACATGCTAAGATAGTTACCAAATGAATCGCAATATTCTTGGTTTGATTATATTACCGGTACGGATTTCTTACCTCTCCGATGCTTTAGATCACAATTATAAGAAAATTGGTTACTGACAACTCGTTCGAGAGGTTGGATTATTTTTAAAAGTATCGTCTCGACCGATAACAGGCAAGGATAGTTACAAAATAAATCACAATACTCCCGGTTTGAATTTTTGAACGATACGGAGTTTGTACCACTCCGATGCCTTAGATCTCAATTCTGAGAATCTTGGTTACCGACAAATAGTTTTATTGGTTGGATCGCTTTTAAAAGTTTGGTTTCAACCGACTTCTTGCTTGGATAGTTGTCAAATGAATCGTAATACTCCCAGTTTGAATTTTTGACCGTTATGGATTTCGTACCTCTCCCGATGTTGTCGATCGCAATTATGTGAAGCTTGGCTACTGACAACTCGTTCGAGAGGTTGGATAATTTTTTTAAGTTTCGTCTCGACCAAAAATATGCTAGGATAGTTACCAAATGAGTCGCAATACTCCCGGTTTGAATTTTAGACCGGTAAGAATTTCGAACATATCCGATGCGTTAGATTTCTATTCTGAGAAGCTTAGTTTCTGGCAACTCGTTTGATAGGTTGGATCGTTTTTAAAAGTTTGCTTCAACCGCCATCATTCTTGGATAGTAACCAAAGGAATCGCATTACTCGGGGTTTGAGATCTGGACCGGCAAAGTACCTCTCTGATGCGTTAGACCGCAATTCGGAGAAGCTTGGCTACCGAAAACATGTTTGAGAGGTTGGATAACTTTTAAGAGTTTTGTTTCGACCAGCAACATGCTTGGATAATTTCCAAATGAATCGCAATAGTCCCGATTTGAATTTTTAACTGGAACGGATTTCGTAACTCCCCGATCCATTAGATCGCAATTCTGATAAGCTTGGCTACTGATAACTCGTGCGAGAGGTTGGATCATTTTTAAGAGTTTCGTTTTGACCGACTAAATGCAAGGATAGTTACCAAATGAATCCCAATACTCTCGGTTTGAATTTTTGAATGGTACGGGTTTCGTACCTCACCGATGCGTTACATCTCAATTCATAGAAGTTTGGCTACCGACAACTCCTTTGATAGGTTTGACCGTTTTTAGGAGTTTTGTATCGAGCGCCAACATGCTAGGATAGTTTCCAAATGAATCCAGTACTCCTATTTTGAATTTTTGGCCGGTACAGATTTCGTACCTTTCCGATGCTTTAGATCGCAATTATGAGAAGCTTGCCTAACGACAACTCGCTCGAGAGGATGGATCACTTTAAAGAGCTTCATCTCGATCGACATCATGCTAGGATAGTTACCAAATGAATCGCAATACTCCCGGTTTGAATTTTTGACAGGTACGGATTTCGTACCTCTGCGATTCTTTACTTCACAATTATGAGAAACTTGGCTACCGACATGTCGTTTGTGAGGTTGGATCATTTTTTAGAGCTTTGCTTCTACCAACAACATGCTTGGATAGTTACCAAATGAATCGCAATAGTCCCGGTTTGAATTTTTGACCGGTACGGAATTCGTAATTCGCGATCCTTTAGATAGCAATTCTAAGAAGCTTGGCTACTGACAACACATTCGCCAGGTTGGATCATTTTTAAGAGTTTCGTTTCGGCCGACAAAATGCATGGATTGTTACCAAATGAATTCTAATACTCTCGGTTTGAATTTTTGACCGGTACATATTTCGTACCTTACCGATGCGCTAGATAACAATTTTTTGAAGTTTGGTTATCGACAACTAGTTTGATAGATTGGATCGCATTTAAGAGCTTTTTTTCGACCGCCAACATGCTAGAATAATTTTCAAATGAATCGCAATACTCCCGGTTTAAATTTTTGACTGGTTCGGATTTCGTACCTCTCTAATTCTTTAGTTCGCAATTAAGAGAAACTTGGCTACCGACATATCGTTTGTGTGGTTGGATCATTTTTAAGAGCTTTGCTTCTGCCGACAACATGCTTAGATAGTTACCAAATGAATCGCAGTAGTCCCGGTTTGAATTTTTGACCAGTACGGATTTTGTACCTCAACGACGCGTTAGATCTCAATTCGTAGAAGTATGGTTACCTGCAACTCGTTTGATTGGTTTGTTTTGTTTTAGGAGTTTTGTTTCGACCGCCAATATGCTATAATAGTTTCCAAATGAAACGCAATACTCCCGGTTTGAATTTTTGACCAGAACGGATTTTGTACCTCTCCGATACTTTAGATCGCAATTAAGAGAAGCTTGGCAACTGACAACTCGTTCGAGAGGTTGGATCATTTGAAAAGTTTCACCTAGACCGTAAACATGCTTGGAAAGTTACCAAATGAATCGCAATACTTCCGGTATGAATTTTTTTGACCGGGACGGATTTCGTACATCACCGATCCTTTAGATTGCAATTATGTGAAGCTTGGCTAGTGAGTTGGCGTTCGAGAGGTTGGATCATTTTGGAGAAATTTCATTCGACCGACAAAATGCAAGGATAGTTACCAATTTAGTCGCAATACTCTCGGTTTGAATTTTTGAATGGTACAGATATCGCACCTCAACGATGCGTTAGATCTCAATTCTTAGAACTTTCTTTACCGGCAACTCGTATGATTGGTTCAATAATTTTTAGGAGCTTTGTTTCGACCGCCAACATGCTAAGATTGTATCACAATGTATCGCAATACTCCCGGTTTGAATTTTTGATCGGTACGGATTTCGTACCTCTCCGATGCTTTGGATCTCAATTATGTGAAGCTTGGCTACTGACAACTCGTTCGAGAGGTCGGATCATTTTTAAAAGTTTTTTCACGACCGAAAACATGTTAGGATAGTTACCAAATGAATCACAATATACTCGGTTTGAATTTTTTACTGGTACGGATTTCGTACCTCACCGATGCGCTAGATCAAAATTCTTAGAATTATGGTTACCTATAACTCGTTTGATATGCTGGATCTTTTTTAAAAGTTTTGTTTAGACCACCAACATGCTAGGATAGTTTCCAAATGAATCGCAGTACTCTCGGTTTGAATTTTCAACCGGTACGGATTTTGAACCTCTCCGATGCTTTAGATCGCAATTATGAGAAGCTTGGCTACTGACAACTCGTTCGAGAGGTTTTTGATCATTTTTTAAAGTTTCATCTCGACCGACAACATGCTAGGATAGGTGCCAAATGAATCGCAATACACCCGGTTTGAATTTTTGACCGGTACGTATTTCGTACCTCTGCGATTCTTCACTTCACAATTATGAGAAACTTGGCTACCGACATGTCGTTTGTGAGGTTGGATCATTTTTTAGTGCTTTGATTCTACTAACAGCATGCTTGGATAGTTACCAAATGAATCGCAATAGTCCCGGTTTGAATTTTTGACCGATACGGATTTCGTAATTCGCCGATCCTTTAGATAGCAATTCTAAGAAGCTTGGATACTGACAACACATTCGCCAGGTTGGATCATTTTTAAGAGTTTCGTTTCGACCGACAAAATGCATGGATTGTTACCAAATGAATTCTAATACTCTCGGTTTAAATTTTTGACCGGTACATATTTCGTACCTCACCGATGTGCTTGATAATAATTCTTTGAAGTTTGGTTATCGGCAACTAGTTTGATAAATTTGATCGTATTTAAGCGTTTTTTCGACCGCCAACATGCTAGAATAATTTTCAAATGAATCGCAATACTCCCGGTTTGAATTTTTGACTGGTTCGGATTTCGTACCTCTCTAATGCTTTAGTTCGCAATTAAGAGAAACTTGGCTACCGACATATCGTTTGTGAGGTTGGATCATTTTTAAGAGCTTCGCTTCTACCGACAACATGCTTGGATAGTTACCAAATGAATCGCAGTAGTCCCGGTTTGAATTTTTGACCAGTACGGATTTTGTACCTCAACGATGCGTTAGATCTCAATTCGTAGAAATATGGTTACCTGCAACTCGTTTGATTGGTTTGTTTTGTTTTAGGAGTTTTGTTTCAGCCGCCAATATACTATAATAGTTACCAAATGAATCGCAATACACTCGGTTAGAATTTTTTACCGGTACGGATTTCGTACCTCACCGATGCGCTAGATCAAAATTCTTAGAATTATGGTTACCTATAACTCGTTTTATATGTTGGATCATTTTTAAGAGTTTGGTTTCGACCGCCAACATGCTAGGATAGTTTCCAAATGAATCGCAGTACTCCCGATTGAATTTTCAACCGGTACGGATTTTGAACCATTCGATGCTTTAGATCGTAATTATGAGAAGCTTGGCTACTGACAACTCGTTCGGGAGGTTAGATCATTTTTAAAGTTTCATCTCGACCGACAGCATGTTAGGATAGGTACCAAATGAATCGCAATACACCCGGTTTGAATTTTTGACCGGTACGAATTTCGTACCTCTGCGATTCTTTACTTCACAATTATGAGAAACTTGGCTACCGACATGTCGTTTGTGAGGTTGGATCATTTTTTAGAGCTTTGCTTCTGCCAACAACAAGCTTGGATAGTTACCAAATGAATCGCAATAGTCCCGGTTTGAATTTTTGACCGATACGGATTTCGTAATTCGCCGATCCTTTAAATAGCAATTCTAAGAAGCTTGGCTACTGACAATACATTCGCCAGGTTGGATCATTTTTAAGAGTTTCGTTTCGACCGACAAAATGCATGGATTGTTACCAAATGAATTCTAATACTTTCGGTTTGATTTTGACCGGTACATATTTCGTACCTTACCGATGTGCTAGATAACAATTCTTTGAAGTTTGGTTATCGACAACTAGTTTGATAGATTGGATCGTATTTAAGAGCTTTTTTTCGACCGCCAACATGCTAGAATAATTTTCAAATGAATCGCAATACTCCCGGTTTGAATTTTTGACTGGTTCGGATTTCGTACCTCTCTAATGCTTTAGTTCGCAATTAAGAGTAACTTGGCTACCGACATATCGTTTGTGAGGTTGGATCATTTTTAAGAGCTTAGCTTCTACCGACAACATGCTTGGATAGTTACCAAATGAATCGCAGTAGTCCCGGTTTGAATTTTTGACCAGTACGGATTTTGTACCTCAACGATGCGTTAGATCTCAATTCGTAGAAGTATGGTTACCTGCAACTCGTTTGATTGGTTTGTTTTGTTTTAGGAGTTTTGTTTCGACCGCCAATATGCTATAATAGTTTCCAAATGAATCGCAATACTCCCGGTTGAATTTTTGACCAGAACGGATTTTGTACCTCTCCGATAGTTTAGATCGCAATTAAGAGAAGCTTGGCAACTGACAACTCGTTCGAGAGGTTGGATCATTTTAAAAGTTTCACCTCGACCGTAAGCATGCTTAAAAAGTTACCAAATGAATCGCAATACTTCCGGTCATAAATTGAAGCCGGTATTATTGCGATTCGTTTGGTAGTTATTCTTTCTTGTTGTCGGTGGAAAAGAAACTCTTAACCGTGATCAAAGCTCACAAATGAGTCGTCGGCAGCCAAGCTTTTCATAACTGTTATCTTAACAATTGAAGAGGTGTAAAATTTGAACTTTTCAAAAACTAAAACTTGGAGTACTGCAATTCATTTGGTAAGAATCCTAGAATGTTGTCGATCAAAAAGAAACTCTTAAAAATGAACCAACCTCTCAAACGAGTTACCAGTAACCATTTTCTCCAAATTACGATCTAAAACAACAAGGAGGTGTGAAATCCGCACTGGTCAAAAATTAAAACGGGATATTGATATTCATTGGTAAAAGTCCTTGAATGTTGTCGGTCGAATAAAAACTCTTAAAAATTAACCAACCTCACATAAGAGTTGAAGGTAGCCAAGTTTCTCAGAATTATGATCTAAACCATCGGAAAGATTTGAAATCCGTACCAGTCAAAAATTGAAACTGGGAGTATTGCGATTCATATGGCCAGAATCCATGAATATAGTCGGCCGAAAAGAAACTCTTAACTGTGATCCAACCACTTAAATGAGTTACCGGTAGCCAAGCTTCACAAAATTGTGATTTAAACCATCGGAGATGTGCAAAATCCGATTCGGTCATAAATTGAAACCAGGAGTATTATGATTCATTTGGTAACTATCCTTCCGCTTAGTAACTATTCATTCGGTCATAAATTGAAACCAGAAGTTATCCCTGCATGTAGTCGATCGAAAAGAAACTCTTAACCGTGTTCCAAGCTCTCAAATGAGATGTCGGTATCCAAGATTCACATAATTGTGCTCTAAACAATCGGAGAGGTACAAAATCTATACCGCTTAAAAATAACAATTGGGATTATTGCGATTCATTTGGAAACAATCCTTGAACTTTGTCGGTTGAAAAGAAACTCATTAAAATGCTCAAACCTCACAAACGAATTGACAGTAGCCAAGCTTCACAAGCAGGATGATATCCTTGCTTGTTGTCGAAGGAAAAAAAACTCTTTACCGTGATCCAATCCCACAAATGAGTTGTCGGCAGCCAAACTTCACATAATTATGATTTTAACAATCGGAGAGGTACGAAATTTGAACTTTTCTAAAATTAAAATTGGGTGTATTGTGATTCATTTGGTAACAATCCAAGAATGTTGTCGATCAAAAAGAAACTCTTTAAAACGAACCAGCCTCTCAAACGAGTTTCCAGTAGCCATCTTCTCCATATTACAATCTAAAACAGCAAAGAGGTGTGAAATCCGCACTGGTCAAAAATTGAAACCGAGATTATTGATATTCATTTGGTAAAAATCCTAGAATGTCGTCGGTCGAATAGAAACTCTTAAAAATTATCCAACCTCACAAACGAGTTGTAGGTAACTAACCTTCTCATAATTATGATCAAAACTATCACAAAAATTTGAAATCCGTACCAGTCAAAAGTTGAAACCGAAAGTATTGAAATTCATTTGGTCAAAATCCTTCAATATAGTCGGCCGATAAGAAACTCTTTACAGTGATCCAACCTCTTAAATTAGTTACCGGAACCCAAGTTTCATAGAATTGTGATCTAAACTATCAGAGATGTGCGAAATCTGTTTCGTTCATAAATTGAAACCGGGAGTACTGTGATTCATTTGCGTTTAGTCTGTTAAAAATATACACTTAGCCATAATCTAAGATCTCAAACGTGTTGCCGGAAGCCAAGCTTCACTTAATTGTGATGTGAGCAATCGGAGAGGTACGATATCCGCACCGGTCAAAAATTAAAACTGGGAGTATTGCGATTAATTTTATAGTTATCCTTGCGTTTAGTCGGTCGAAAAGAAACTCTTAACCGAGATCTAAGCTCTCAAATATGTCGTTGGTATCCAAGTTTCTCATAATTGTGATCTAAACAATCGGAGAGGTGCAAAATATATACCGGTTAAAAGTACAATTGGGATTATTGCGATTCATTTAGAAACTATCCTAGAACTATATCGATTGAAAAGAAACTCATAAAAATGATCAAACCTCTCAAACGAATTGTCAGTAGCCAAGCTTCTCAAAATTGTGATCTAAACCATCGGAGAGGTGCAAAATCTGTTTCGGTCATAAATTGAAGCCAGGATTATTGCGATTCATTTGGTATCTATCATTCTTGTTGTCGGTAGAAAAGAAACTCTTGACCGTGACCCATGCTCACAAATAAGTTATCGGCAGCCAAGCTTTTCATAATTGTGATCTAAACAATCGGAGAGGTGTGAAATCTGAACTTGTCAAAAATTAAAACCTGGAGTACTGCAATTCATTTGGCAAGAATCCTAGAATGTTGTCGATCAAAAAGAAACTCTTAAAAATGAACCAGCCTCTCAAACTAGTTGCCAGTAACCATATTCTCCAAATTAAGATCTAAAACAACAAAGAAGTGTGAAATCCGCACTAGTCAAAAATTGAAACCGGGAGTATTGATATTCAATGGTAAAAATCCTTGAATGTTGTCGGTCGAATAGAAATTCTTAAAAATTATCCAACCTCACAAAAGAGTTGTAAGTAGCAAAGCTTCTCAGAATTATGATCAAACCATCAGAAATATTTGAAATCCGTACCAGTCAATAATGGAAACCGGGAGTATTGCGATTCATTTTGTCAGAATCCTTGAATATAGTCGCTGAAAAGAAACACTTAACTGTGATCCAGCCTTTTAAATGAGTTACTGGTAGCCAAGCTTCACAGAATTGTGATCTAAACCATCGGAGTTGTGCGAAATCCGTTTCGTTCATAAATTGAAATCGGGAGTATTGTGATTCATTGGGTAACTATCCTTACATTTAGTCATTCTAAAATATACACATAACAATGATATAAGCTCTCAAACGTGATGCCGGTAGCCAAGCTTGACATAATTGTGATCTAAGCAATCTGAGAGGTATGATATCCGTGCCGGTCCAAAATTAAAAATGGGAGTATTGCGATTCATTTGGTAGTTATCCTTGCGTGTAGTCGGTCAAAAAAGAAACTCTTAACCGAGATCCAAGCTCTCAAATGAGTTGTCGGTATCCCGGCTTCTCATAATTGTGATCTAAAATATGTACCGGTTAGAAATTACAATTGGGATTTTTGCGATTTATTTGGAAACAATCCTAGAACTTTATCGGCTGAAAAGAAACTTATAAAAATGAAAATCCGATGCTTTAGATCGCAATTATAAGAAGCTTGGCAACTGACAACTCGTTCGAGAGGATGGATCATTTTTAAAAGTTTCATCTCGACCGACAACATGCTAGGATAGTTACCAAATGAATCGCGATACTCCCGATATGAATTTTCGACAGGAACGGATTTCGTACCTCTCCGATGCTTTAGTTCGCAATTAAGATAAACTTGGCAACCGACATATCGTTTGTGAGGTTGGATCATTTTTAAGAGCTTCGCTTCTACCGACAACATGCTTGGATAGTTACCAAATGAATCGCAGTAGTCCCGGTTTGAATTTTTGACCAGTACGGATTTTGTACCTCAACGATGCGTTAGATCTCAATTCGTAGAAGTATTGTTACCTTCTACTCGTTTGATAGGTTTGATTGGTTTAAGAGTTTTGTTTCGACTGCCAATATGCTATGATAGTTTCCAAATGAATCGCAATACTCCGGTTTAAATTTTTGACTGGAATGGATTTTGTACCTCTCTGATACTTTAGATCGCAATTATGAGAAGCTTGGCAACTGACAACTCGTTCGAGCGATTGGATCATTTTAAAAGTTTCACCTCGACCGTAAACATGCTTGGAAAGTTACCAAATGAATCGCAATACTTTCGGTATGAATTTTTGACCGGAACGGATTTCGTACCTCATCGATCTTTTAGATCGCAATTATGTGAAGCTTGGCTAGTGAGTTGGCATTCGAGAGGTTAGATCATTTTTAAGAGTTTCCTTTCGACCGACAAAATGCAAGGATAGATACCAATTTAATCGCAATACTCTCGGTTTGAATTTTTGATTGGTACAGATTTTGCACCTCACCGATGCGTTAGATCTCAATTCTTAAAAGTTTCTTTACCGGCAACTCGCTTTATTGGTTGGATCATTTTTACGAGCTTTGCTTCGACCGCCAACATGCTAAGATTGTATCCAAATGTATCGCAATACTCCCGGTTTGAATTTTTGACCGGTACGGATTTCGTACCTCTCCGATGCTTTGGATCTCAATTATGAGAAGCTTGGTTACTCACAACTCATTCGAGAGGTCGGATCATTTTTAAAAGTTTCGTCACTACCGAAAACATACTAGGATAGTTACCAAATGAATCGCAATACACTCGGTTTGAATTTTTTACCGGTACGGATTTCGTACCTCATCGATGCGCTAGATCACAATTCATTGATATATGGTTACCTGCAACTCGTTTAATATGTTGGATCATTTTTAAGTATTTTGTTTTGACCGCCAAACATACTAGGATAGTTTCCAAATGAATCGCAGTACTCCCATTTTGAATTTTCGACCGGTACAGATTTTGAACCTCTCCAATGCTTTAGATCATAATTATGAGAAGCTTGGCTACTGACAAATCGTTTGAGAGGTTGAATCATTTTTAAAAGTTTTATCTCGACCGACAACATGCTAGGATAGGTACCAAATGAATCGCAATACACCGGTTTGAATTTTAGACCGGTACGAATTTCGTACCTCTCCGATTCTTTAGTTCACAATTATGAGAATCTTGGCTACCGACATGTCATTTGTGAGGTTGGATCATTTTTAAGAGCTTTGCTTCTACCAACAACATGCTTGGATAGTTACCAATGAATCGCAATAGTCCCGGTTTGAATTTTTGATCGGTACGGATTTCATAATTCGCCGATCCTTTAGATAGCAATTCTAAGAAGCTTGGCTACTGACAACACATTCGAGAGGTTGAATCATTTTTAAGAGTTTCGTTTCGATCGACAAAATGCATGGATAGTTACCAAATGAATCCTAATACTCTCGGTTTGAATTTTTGACCGGTATAGATTTCGTACCTCACCGATGCGCTAGATCACAATTCTTTGAAGTTTGGTTACCGGCAACTAGTTTGCTACGTTGGATCGTATTTAAGAGCTTTTTCTTGACCGCCAACATGCTAGAATAATTTCCAAATGAATCGCAATTATTAGAAGATTGGCTACTGACAACTCGTTCGGGAGGTTGGATCATTTTTAAAAGTATCGTCTCGACCGATTAAAGGCAAGGATAGTTAAGAAATGAGTCGCAATACTCCTGGTTTGAATTTTTAAACGATACGGAGTTCGTACCACTCCGATGCCTTAGATCTCATTTCTGAGAATCTTGGTTACCAACAACTAGTTTGATTGGTTGGATTGCTTTTATAAGTTTTGTTTCGACCGACATCTTGGTTTGATAGTTACCAAATGAATCGTAATACTCCTGGTTTGAATTTTTGACCGTTATGGATTTCGTACCTCTCCGATGTTCTTGATCGCAATTATGTGAACCTTGGCTAATGACAACTCGTGCGAGAGGTTGGATAATTTTTATGAGTTTCGCTTTGATTGATAAAATGCAAGGATAGTTACCAAATGAATCACAATACTCTCAGTTTGATTTTTTGAATGATACGGATTTCGTACCTCACCGTTGCGTTAGATCTCAATTCATAGAAGTTTGGCTACCGGCAACTCCTTTGATAGGTTTTATAGTTTTTAGGAGTTTGGTTTCGACCGCCAACATGCTAGGATAGTTTCCAAATGAATCCAGTACTCCCATTTTGAATTTTTGGCCGGTACAGATTTCGTACCTTTCCGATACTTTAGATCGCAATTATGAGAAGCTTGCCTAACGACAACTCGTTCGAGAGGATTGATCATTTTAAAGAGTTTCATCTCGACCGACAACATGCAAGGATAGTTACCAAATGAATCGCAATACTCCCAGTTTGAATTTTTGACCGGTACGGATTTCGTACCTCTCCGATGCTTTAATTCGCAATTAAGAAAAACTTGGCAACCGACATATCGTTTGTGAGGTTGGATCATTTTTAAGAGCTTCGCTTCTACCGACAACATGCTTGGATAGTTACCAAATGAATCGCAGTAGTCCCAGTTTGAATTTTGACCAGTACGGATTTTGTTCCTCAAAGATGCGTTAGATCTCAATTCGTAGAAGTATGGTTACCTGCAACTCGTTTGATAGGTTTGATTGTTTTAAGAGTTTTATTTCGGCCGCCAATATGCTATGATAGTTTCCAAATGAATCGCAATAGTCCCGGTTTGAATTTTAGACTGGAACGGATTTTGTACCTCTCCGATACTTTAGATCGGAATTATGAGAAGCTTGGCAACTGACAACTCGTTCGAGGGGTTGGATCATTTTAAAAATTTCACCTCGGCCGAAAACTTGCTTGGAAAGTTACCAAATGAATAGATACTTCTGGTATGAATTTTTTGACCGGAACAGATTTCGTACCTCACCGATCCTTTAGATCGCAATTATGTGAAGCTTGGCTAGTTTGTTGGCGTTCGAGAGGTTGGATCATTTTTAAGAGTTTCCTTTCGACTGACAAAATGCAAGGATAGTTACCAATTTAATCGCAAAACTCTCAGCTTGAATTTTTGAATGGTACAGATTTCGCACCTCAACGACGCGTTAGATCTCAATTCTTAGAAGTTTGTTTACCGGCAACTCGTTTGATTGTTTGGATAATTTTTAAGAGCTTTGTTTCGACCGCCAACATGCTAAGATTATATCCAAATGTATCGCAATACTCCCGGTTTGAATTTTTGACCGGTACGGATTTCGTACCTCTCCGATGATTTGGATCTCAATTATGAGAAGCTTGGCTACTAACAACTCGTTCGAGAGGTCAGAACATTTTTAAAAGTTTTGTCACGACCCAAAACATGTTAAGATAGTTACCAAATGAATCGCAATACACTCGGTTTGAATTTTTTACCGATACGGATTTCTTAGAATTATGGTTACCTGCAACACGTTTGATAGGTTGGATCATTTTTAAGAGTTCAGTTTCGACCGCCAAAATGCAAGGATAGTTTCAAAATGAATCACAGTACTCCCGGTTTGAATTTTTGACGGGTGTGAAATTTTACCTCTTCGACGCTTTAGATCGCAATTATGAGAAGCTTGGCTTCTGAAAACTCGTTCGAGAGGTTGGATCATTTCAAAAAATTTACCTCGACCGAAAACTTGCTTGGAAAGTTACCAAATGAATCGCAATACTTCCGGTATGAATTTTTTGACCGGAACGGATTTCGTACCTCACCGATCCTTTAGATCGCAATTATGTGAAGCTTGGCTAGTGAGTTGGCGTTCGAGAGGTTGGATCATTTTAATGAGTTTCCTTTCGACCGACAATATGCAAGGATAATTACCAATTTAATCGCAATACTCTCGGTTTGAATTTTTGAATGGTACAGATTTCGCACCTCAACGATACGCTAGATCTCAATTCTTAGAAGTTTGTTTACCGGCAACTCTTTTGATTGGTTGGATAATTTTTAAGAGCTTTGTTTCGACCGCCAGCATGCTAAGATTATATCCAAATGTATCGCAATGCTCCCGGTTTGAATTTTTTACTGTTATGGATTTCGTACCTCTCCGATGTTCTTGATCGCAATTATGTGAAGCTTGACTACTGACAACTCGTTCAAGAGGTTGGATCATTTTTTTAACTTTTATCTCGACCGAAAATATGCTAGGATAGTTACCAAATGAATCGCAATACTCTCTGTTTGAATTTTAGACCGGTACGAATTTCGTACATATCCGATGCGTTAGATTTCAATTCTGAGAAGCTTGGTTTTCGGCAACTCGTTTGGTAGGTTGGATCATTTTTAAAAGTTTGTTTCAACCGACATCATGCTTGGATAGTAACCAAAGGAATTGCATTACTCCCGGTTTAAAATTTTGACCGGTACGGATTTTGTACCTCTCCGATTCTTTAGTTCACAATTATAAAAAATGGCTACCGACATGTCGTTTGGAGGTTGGATCATTTTTAAGAGCTTCGCTTCTACCGACAACATGCTTGATAGTTACCAAATGAATCGCAATATTCCCGGATTCAATTTTATACCAGAACGGATTTCGAACCTAACTGATTCTTTAGATAGCAATTCTAAGAAACTTGGCTACTGACAACACATTCGAGAGGTTGGATCATTTTTAAGAGTTTCGTTTCGAGCGACAAAATGCATGGATAGGTACCAAATGAATCGTAATAATCTCGGTTCGAATTTTTGACAAGTAAAGATCTCGTACCTCACTGATGCGGTAGATCTCAATTCTTTGAAGTTTAGTTACCGGCAACTAGTTTGATAGGTTGGATCGTATTTAAGAGTTTTTTATTCGACTGCCAACATGCTAGGATAATTACCAAATGAATCGCAATACTCCCGGTTTGAATTTTTGACTGGTACGGATTTCGTACCTCTCCGATGCTTTGAACGCAATTATGAGAAGCTTGACAACAGACAACTCAATCGGGAGGTTGGATCATTTTTAAACGTTTCGTCTCAACCGACAATATGCCAGGATAGTTTCCAAAGGAATCGCAATACTCTTGGTTTGAATTTTTGACCGGTACGGATTTCGTACCTCTTTGATGCTTTAGATAGCAATTAGAAGAAGCTTGGCTTCTGACAACTCGTTCGATAGGTTGGATCATTTTTAAAAGTATCATCTCGACCGATAACATGCTAGGATAGTTACCAAATGAATCCTTTTTTTTTAAAGGAATGCTGGGAGACTAACCCCCATGATATATAAATGAAGATTTAAGAGTTACAGACCAAGGCAAAAGCCTAACTAGCTCAATCCACATAAGGAAGGCTAACAATAAAACAAGACAACAGCATCAACAAAATCAAACTACAATTACACTTTGTTAAAGCTAAGTAAGAAAATCCCATAGCAGGTGCAAGCTTTATCCACCATCTATCCAAGTGCATCAAGGCCATGCTTAAGTCTGATAGAGGGTGGTGCTCCTAGAGCATACTACCCTAAGGCTTTCATCCACAAGAAAAGGCCCTTTAACATCACCAAAGTTGCCCCAATCAGGAGGTACATCCACGAGTAAGTTACAATATACAGTAGCCATGAGCATGTGAAGTGGGGAGGAAATTTCAGATTTAAAGGTCTCCACAGAAACTGCAGGTGCCGTAATGTTCAGAAAAAGGAGGCAAACTTTAAAAGGAATTTGAGAATAGAACAACTCATGCATTCCAATCTGAAAGTACCTCTCCATGTGGTCAAATTTAGCTACAAAGGTCATGGTAACCTCATACATGATCATGTTCATTTGGGCAGAAATTCAGATTCAATAACTGAAATTGATATGGCAAATTCAGATTCAAAAGTCTCCACAGAAACTGCAGGTGCTCTCATGTTTAGAAAATGGATGCATAGTTTAAAAGGAAGCTGAGAATAGAACAAATCATCCATTCCAATATGAAAGTACCTCTCCATGTGGTCATAATCAGCTACAAAAGTCATGGTAACCTCATACTTGATCATGTTCATTGGGGCAGAGTTACAGCAAGAGCATTTGCAGTCTCCACATCCCCATTCATGAACACGATCAGATCATCAGCAAAGCATAAGTGTGAAACTAGAGGATATGTAATTTGAAGCTGCCATCTCCACTACTTTCAAGAGGCCTTTGGAGAAAATTTCCACCAAGACAAATATATAAGGGGACAATGGATCACCTTGTCTGATGCCTCTCATTCCAGGAAAATAGCCTTGTAGAGATCCATTAATTGAGATGGAATATCTTGGTGTAGTGATGCACGCTTCAATCCATGATATCATATTGTTAGGGAATTTGAACTTGTGGAGAATCTTCTCAATAGCATTCCAACTCACCATATCATAAGCTTTCTGAAGATCAATCTTCGCAGCACACCTCTTAGGTCCCTTATCCCTATGATAATTCCTAAGAATTTCATGAGACAACAAGATATTTTCTGTTATCTTCCTTCCATAGATAAAGGCAGACTGGTTTGGGGAATAAATGTTAGTAATAACCAACTTCAAGCTAATAGTGATGATCTTGGATATACACTTATACATCGTATTGCAGCAAGCGATGGGTTTGAAATCACTAAACTTCTTGGGGAATTCATTCTTTGGGACAACAAAATTATGGTAGCATTCAGCTCTTTATCATCTTACCAGTCTTGAAGAAATTAGGAATTGATTTCCCAACATCATCCCTAAGATGCTCCAGGCTTTCTTGTAGAACAACGCAGTAAAACCATCAGGGCCAGGTGCCTTTTCATTGTTCAATAAGAATAGAGCCATCACAATCTCTCCTCTAGTAACCTCCTTCTTTAGCTATGCCTGCATATCATTGCTAACCGGGTCAACTTCAGCATAATTTAAGAACTCCCAGTCAGTGTTAACTTGCCCTGAGTTCCCATGGTGCCAGAGAGATACTCAACTCCAAGTCTAGCAACCTCATCTTCATTCTCTGTTTGTTTCCTGCTTCATCCTCAATATTTGCAATTCTATTTCTTGCCCTCCTTCTCTGGGTTGATCTGTGAAAAAATGTCGTGTAGGAGTCCCCAAGCTCTAACCTTTGTATTTTAGATTTTGTCTGCTTTGAGCTTCTTCATCCTTTACTAGTTTCGAGAAAACCTCAACTTATTGCTTTTCTCTGACAGCAGTTGCAATATTTATTGGATCATTATGGATCACCTCAATGGCTTCCAGATTCTGCTTTGCCATTGTCATCTTGTTGCTCAGCCCACAGTGTGAATCAGAATACCTAGCTTTTAGATTCTTTACAATCTTCATTTTTTGCATAAAACAATACGTCAGGTTACCATCCACATTTGTTGCCCAGCTTTCCTTAACCACATCAAGAAACCCAACATCATTTGCCCAATAATTAAAGAATTTAAAAGGTATTGCTCCTCCCCTAGGAGGATGGCTGCAACACAGGACCATAGCAGAGTGGTCTGACACACCAGGCTTTAAAAACTCCACTTCAGAACTGTTATAAGAGCTGATTCGATCTCTGTTCACCAAGACTATGCCAAGTTTGCAAAAAATCCGTCTCCCATGCGTGTTTTTATTGGACCAGGTAAGAAAACTTCCTTTGTACTTGCAATCCATTAGACCTGTTGCTTGGATGATGAAATCACAAAAGTTAGTATTAAGAACTGGGGCTCCTCCAACTCTCTCATTGGAATGTAGGATAGAGTTGAAGTCCCCCAAAGAGCCCAAGGTAAACTCATATTAGCATTCTTCCTATAATCCCATAATACCTCTCTCTTTTTCTCTCATTAGAGCCATATACAATAGTAATATAAAAGGCGATATTCTCCTTGTAACCTATCTCCATGGGTATCACTTGTTCTTCAATTTCTATCTTGGAAACTTAAAGAATATTTGTGTCCCAACAGAACCAAATTCTACCCTTTACAGAGTGACTATAGTTTTGAATTTTTTTCCAGTCTTTACAAATTTAGTCTTCGACTTGCGTTTTGTTATTTTCCAAAATCTTATTCTCCACCAAGCCAATGCCACTCAAATTATACTTTTTTATCCAGTTCCTAATCTCTGCTTGCTTAACAGAGTCATTTAAGCCTCTTATATTCCAACAGCCAATGTTACACTTTGAAAACAATTGGGTTTTGGTGATACCTGAGGAGGTTTCTTTGCTGATGGTTGTATAAATTCATATACATCCTTCCGAGCTATATCCACATTTCTGCATTCTCACTAAAGCAATCAGACTCTGGTGCATCAGTTCCTTTGTTAACTTTCCCTCCTTGAGTATCTTGTCTCTCCTTATCCACTTCATTCACTTGATTGAACCTTCCTTAATATTTTAATTGGTGGGATCAGAGTCTTCTTTTTCAGGGTTTGCTTCTTCAATTCTTCTCCTTGACTGAGGGCATGAAAATATTTGATATCTTAATATTCTCCTTTCTGGAGGCAAGGGTCCATTGTTGCTTTAATCTGGGTCTGGCTTGAGCTTGGGGCATTTCTTTTTGAGCTTCTCTAAGGTTAGTAGTGACTTGAGATTTTTTGAATGACTGGTCTCCATTTGGTTTGTTTTCATGGGCTTTGTAGCTTTTGGGGATTTTGCTTGAATGACGAAGTCCTGAGGCTTTTTCATTTTCTCTTGGGGTGGAACATGCTCACAGTTATACAAATTATGGCCAAACACATTACAATGGGAACATTAATCGGCATCCATGCATACTCGGCATAAACCAGGGGCATCTGCCCATACTTGCATTTTACGGTTATTACTTCAGGGTACTTACATTTAGTGATATCTCCACACAGACACGAGTGAATGTTGTTCTAGTCCCATCCTCAGTAGCTTTGTCTAAATACAGCGGAGTCCCCACTGAGCTTGCAATCCTCCCAGGAACCTCATGGTTCCTCATATTGATTGGCACATTCTTAAGGACCACCCAAATAGGTATAGTGCTAAGATCAAGACTTTCAACCTCAATAAACGGTCTCCACGACCTTAGGATGAACAGTCTACTGGCAATGTGTGAGATCCAGCCTCGAGGGCCTTCTCTCTATCTTCCTGGTTCGAGAACCGAAAGAAGTACATGTTAAATCCTTTGTTGACATTTCAAAATCTCTTTTCAAAGCCCACAAGTTAGTAAGAGTTTCCTTAACGTTAAGGTACATATATTTCTTCCAATAAAGCTACCCACAAGATATTCTTCAAACATTTTATTTTATCCTCAAAGTCAGCTTCATCAATCTCAATCACTGGACTAACATCGCTTCCGTCACAAGGAGTGTAAATTAAAGGAACTCCCCTCCTTTTGATGGAGTCGACAACAGAGAAGCCCAACTCCTAGTTATATGATTCCCACTCCCATTCTCGGGTCTTACCCACTTTCCTGTCTAGTTAAACAATTTGTAGACTTTCCATCATTACTTACGGCTTACACCCATAAGTTCCACAATCTACCCCTTCCCCCTTGTCAGCATGACTCACTTTATCATTCCCAAGCTAGGTATTCGCTGTTCCGAGCTAGATGTTTGTAGTTTTGTCCCAGTGTTACTATTTTTTCATCCATAATACTCTCAATATTAGCAGAATTTTGATCAGTAATGATGATGATGATATGCTCTTGAGAGGAGAGGGTTGTCCCCACCTTTGTACTTTCCCCCTTTTTGTTATACAACCGCTTATTTTCTAAATAAATTAAATTAAATAAAATTAAATTGATCAACAACCGCCTTTAGCGCATTAGTATACCCCTTCTGAAGAGCCTCGACGGTGTCTTTGATAGGCTGCGTGTGATGGGTTGGAAGTTTGGCTTTAGCTGCCTCACTCTTTCTTCCAAAATTTCTTTGCTAAGGCTTTGTCTTCATAAAAAATTGGCGCATCATTTTTCTTCAGTTTCTCTCCCCCTGGAATTTTCTGCAAGTCAATCGCGAGTTAATCAATTCCTTACCCCGTAGTAACTCTAGAATACTCACGGACTCCACTCATGAGCCCTTTCATCTCTTTGGTATCGAAAATGGGAGTGATGTGTTTTATTTGCTAGTGATGGAGAAGGCTTACCCTTATTCAGCTCATAAAGAAACTTCTCTCTCATTTCAGTAGGCATCTTTTGATTCTTGTATCCAGCATCATCCTTGTTAGCTATTTCAGATTTTCAGAGACTTCTCCATCACACTTATTAAGAGCAATTCCCTGAGATAACTTAACTAATTCATCAGTGGTGAGTATTTTAATCGAAGCTCCTCCCGAAATTTACGATTGCTCAGTTATGGCTAAACTGAGAGAAGACTCAGTGGCTCAAGTCCACCGGACGGGGCCGTCATCCACTCCCCCGTATTGTCTTCAATCACTCTCAGATTTCAGACCCGGAAATTTCTATAAAAGGAAAGTGGCTGAAAACTTGAGAATGCTATAGTGGAAACCTACTTACCAAAATAGCAATGCAGGATTTAACGGTTACTATTAGAGCTCATCAACGGCTTGGATTAATCATGACAAAATTGCCCTTAATACTGGGAAGGAGATAAAAATTGCATAAGAGCTTCTCACTCCTTTTCTCGTTATGGATTTCGTACCTCTACGATGCTTTGGATCGCAATTAAGAGAAGCTTGGCTACCATTAAGCCATTTGAGAGTTGGATCGTTTTTAAGAGTTTTATTTCAACCGAAAACATACTGGGATAGTTACCAAATGAATCTCAACATAGTGACATTGATATTTGTGGATTCAACGGCTCTAGAGAAGAACGTGTAGGAAAGATTATACTTCCTATTACGGCTGGACCAGCAACAGTTGACGTTTAATTTTATGTTATCAATGCAAAATTCTATTATTTGGGGATAATGGGACGTTGTTGGTTAGATAATATACGAGCCATTCCATCGACCTATCATTTGGCGCAGCGATTTGAATAGAATTGCGACATTTATGAAATCAAAGGAACTCAGAAGTTAGCTTAAGCATGTAAAAATTTTGTAGCCATCGTACCACAAGCGTCAAAGCCACAACTCGTATAGCAATTACAGAAAATAATAGGAAACATTGCAGAATACTTTACAGTGAACTCTACAGAAAACCAGCTGCCAAGTATAGAAATCACAGAGTACGTTAAAATCAGTGGGGATAAGCGAGGAACATACATTGGCATTCTTCTGCCCGCAGCAGAGCAATGCTCTTATCTAGTTTCTAAAGGCATTAGTGATGTCTTTGCTTGAACATTTGAAAATTGTATCCTGGTTTGTAATTATCTTGTACTTATGATCTAGCATATATAAATATTATAAACTTCTTGCTAAAAAAAATCCTATTTATGGTAACAGATCATTCTTTCCAAATTTTGAATATCTCTTCATATTTTATACGCACAAATATAAAGATGGCAACATACAAAATCAAGTAAGTCCACCGGTAGCCCCTACATACAATATCAATTCTATCCACAGGTCAAGTCATTTTTTAGCCAGTACGATTACATAGATCGCAAAATACCATATACCTTTACAAAACCAACCATCTTACAAAATTATCTATCCTATCATCACATTTTCGAGCTCCCCTAATTTTTCAAACCTCACTTATCACTACCATTTACCGATATACACTACACATAGAAGTACGAAGTCAACACACAGCATCAAGATAACAGAATGATGACATTTCATTAGTTTCCATATTGTAAGTTTTGTAAGTTTTCTTGGGATTAGGAAGAAACCACTGGTTATTCCTATTACCACCTTAAGCACTTGGGTACATGCCCGTAGCGTTGTTCTTTGTAATAATTATCTCTGCCCTTCCATGGTTGTAATCAAATCTACCCCATACTGATTATCTGCTTTAGTTGCTCCCTGTGCTCTACTTTATCTATCTTCACTATCTTAGGGGAAGTAGGACATTTACCAGCACTATGGCCAAAGGATAAACATTCAGAACACTTGACAGGGTGCCATATGTATTCAACATCCACTGTGAACTTTTCATTAGTGTCAGCCCACTGGTATAGAGGCTGGCATCTCACACTTGATATCAATTTCATACTCTGGCATAACCTTGCCTAGTTTTATCTTCAATTGCTTTATCTAGACATAAGGGGATCCCAATGACACTAGTAAGTTCAGCTAGCCTATCTGGATTCCATAAATGTCCAGGGATATTTCTCAGCAAAATCCACACTGGAACATTCTGCAGCATAGTAGTCTCAGTCTCAATATAAGGCCTCCATGGTCTCACCATAAAACACTTATTAGCAATGTGAACATTACCCATAGTAAGCACCTTAGTTATGTCCTCCTCACTACAGAATCTAAATGTAAAAAGACTATTCCTTGTAAATGCATTTCAAACTCAGCCTTGGTATTCCACATACCTTTGAGTGCATTTTTCACAAAATTGTAATCTAATCTCCTTCCAATGAAGTTTCCCACAACCCAAGTCTTCACAACTCTTAATTATCAGCATATTTAGCAGTTTGATAAAGGCAGTTCTAGCACCATTGAAAATCGTGGGGGGAGTGTAAGTTAGCTTAGTAGTACCTCTGATCTTAGGTGCTGCTCCCATCATATAAAGCCCAATTCATCACAGTGGTACCTGTATTAGACTTCCTAGTCTTCTCATTTAGAGCTGTATCCTCAATTGGTTATTCTTCAAACATGAAGTACTCACCTGTGAATTCTCACTATTCTCACCAGTAAGATCAGTGATTTTATCAACATTAGTTGCATTATGCTCCCTAAGGATCTCCTCTTGTTGCATTAATATTTTCAGGGTCTATCCCCACCCTATTATACTCTCCATTCCCCGCAAGCTCCTTGTTCTGACCATCATCATTTCCTCCCAGCTCTTCATTCACATCTGCTTCTTCACCCCCTTGTTCCTCAGGTTCACTGTTGTATGACTCAGAGTTCCCCTATCCTCACAATGTCCTCACTACTTATGTCATCATCACCACTCATGTGTTCTTCTTCTGGAGCTGCTTCATTGAGAGTTGAAGTTCTTTGTCCTTGGCTTCTCTCTCTGCATAAAGCTTAGCAATTCTCTGCTCATGAAAGGACATTCTTATGGCCATAATTGGTGACCCCTTCCTGGAACTAATTGGGCTCTTGTAATCAGGCCTAGCCTTAAGTAATTTTTGGAATCTCTTTCGTTCACTCGCTGTAATTTTTGGATCAACACTACTCAAAGGAATACCCCTAGCAAGGAGTTGGAGCTCAAGAGTATCAAAGTTGCTTCTCCCCGTAGTAATCAGTTTCGAAACCGCGTTAATCCTCTTTGCAAGCTCGGATTCTTCCCTCCCAGTGGGTGTGTAGAGTTGAGACCCCATTAACCTTCTCAAGGAGAGGAGGAAAACAAGGCTGGCTTGGTGTCATTCGGTGGTTAGACCCATCGGAAGGGGCCATGGCCCAAAGTCGTGTCTCCAAGCTCAAACAACAATATTTTCATCTCTGAAATAGGTTGGGATGAGATCTGAATAAACTACTATTTTTGGAAGGCGGTTCGAATGCGAATTAAATGTTGTATAGACCTACTAACCATAAATGGCAACCACCCCAATTCAACAGTCAAGATAAGAAAGGATGGGTGGTGGGGATTAAATTTGGGAAGTTGGCCATGCTATTTTTGGAAGACGGTTCGAATGCGAATTAAATGTTGTATAGACCTACTAACCATAAATGGCAACCACCCCAATTCAACGGTCAAGATAAGAAAGGATGGGTGGTGGGGATTAAATTTGGGAAGTTGGCCATGCAGATGCTAACATGAACATGATGAAATTAAATAAATTTTACTAACCTGCACCGTGGTAGGTTTATGTCATAATTATGAGATGCTTCCCACTCAGGGTTGTTGTCTAACATTAGTAGTATTTTGTTTATTGGTCCTCTCCTTAGCACCATCCTTGATATGAAAGTTTTTGTCCTTGTTAATTTTGCATTTCTCCCTGGATGGAGGCTCCCCCAGCTCTGTAGCTCTCATATCCTTCTCAATAATATCATTCTCTCTTTCTCAAAATCTTCAATGGATGTCGTGGTTTTTAACCTATTCAACGGTTTTTCACGTTAAATTATCTTGTTAGCTATCCCTTACTATTCTTGAGCGTTCTAAACACACCTGGCGTAAAGGTTAAGTTCGAATCCCAAATTAGGCTATTGCATATACGATGTTAGAGAATGTACAAATAGGAATTCCATTAGCTAGACCTCCATATTTGCATTGATTCGATACTCCACAAAAAAAGTAGTTTATGTAAAAAGGAAATAATATGGTTTACGAGGCTAACGGCCTCGTTCTGTAAATTACAACCGACACTAGGATAATGAGTACCCCATGCTAAACATGCCTAAGTATCTTTGCATGATAACGAGTCGAGCTTCGGGCACAAAATTAGCATTAGCAAGGATTAGGCTCCATAAAAAAAACGTGCTAAACTGAGAAGTGCTTAGGAAATTTTCCCTCCTGATATTCATGAAGTTTACCAATATAATATTCCCTCTTTCTCTATTGTGAAATGGTCTTTATCCTTTTCCCTCTTTGATCTCTCTAAGAAATATTAGGTATTTCTCAGCTTTTGATCCCCAAATCTCTCTCTCTCTTCTCTCTCTCACACACACACACAGTAGCAAAGTTGATGGTGGTGTGATGAATGAAATATGGCGAAAACAGTAAAGATAAAGATGGTAATTCGTATGGCTGATGCACTGCAAAATGCAATGCAGAAGGATGAACCAAAGTTTACAGATCCAATAAGGGGAGAGATGGTGTGCTTTGCATCAAGCATGATAAGTACCAATGGGGTGTGGCAAGGTGATGACCCTTTCGAGTATTCTCTCCCACTCTTCATCTTACAACTAATGCTCATCGTCGTTATCACTCGCATCCTCATTTTCCTCCTCAAACCTTTACGACAACCAAAGTCATCTCCGAGATCCTTGTAAGCTTGTTCAAAGATTTTCTACTTGTAGCTTTAGATATTAATAAATAATTCAGCTTTACGGATTGTAAAAGCTGAGTGTAGAGAGAAACTAAGTAGATATAATTTGTATTTTTTCTTGGCATTAATATGGTATGGATATGCAGGGAGGGGGTAATACTAGGTCCTTCGATACTTGGACGCAGTGCTAATTTCTCAGCAAAAATTTTCCCATTGAGAAGTATAATGGTATTAGAGACATTGGCAAATGTTGGACTCCTCTTCTTCTTGTTTCTAGTTGGGGTGAAATGGACCTCGGTATGATTAGGAAAACCAGTCAGAAAGCGATGGTGATTGCTATTGCTTGTATGTCCCTCCCATTCCTTATCGGCAGTAGCACTACCTTCTTATTTAACGGTGAAACACAAGTAAACCATCTTTCCTTTGTGGTCTTCATGGGTGTTTCCCTCTCCCTAACAGCCTTTCCCGTTCTCGCACGAATCCTTGCAGAGCTGAAACTGCTAAACACTGAGGTTGGTAAGATAGCCATGTCTGCCGCGATGATGAACGATATATGTGCGTGGATCTTACTAGCCTTGGCAGTCGCATTGGTAGAGAGTAGTAGTTCGACCACTCTTACGTCATTTTATGTGATCTTCTCAAGCATTGGGTTGTGTTGATTTTGATTTCGTCGTAAGACCTGGCATTGAATGGTTAATTCATCGTATACCAAACGGAGGAGCTTCAGTGACTACCATATATGTTTAATCCTCACTGGGGTGTTTGTGTGCGGATTTATCACTGATGCCATTGGCACACACTCAATCTTTGGTGCATTGTGTTTGGACTTATCATACCAAAGGGCCCCCTTGCGACCACACTGTTGGAGAAACTTGAGGATTTTGTGACGACGCTGTTGCTACCTCTGTACTTTGCGATAAGCGGACTGAGAACTGATATTTCAAGTGTGAATGGCAAAGGCGATTATGGGTTCTTCATTGCCATCATCGTCTTGGCTTGTGTTGGCAAGGTGGCTGGTACTCTCCTCATTGCCCTTTACTATAAGATGCCTTTTTGAGAAGCTTTCGTTCTTGCACTGCTCTTGAACACTAAAGGCCTTACTGAAATGGTTGTACTCAATGTGGGTAAGGATCAGAAGGTATACATTAACACTATTTTCTTACTTCCCTAAACCTTTGGCAAAATTTAAGTGTAGAAAACCTTTACTTTCTACTGAAATATCAAAGAATTTTCAACAAATTTCGGCAAAAAAAATCCAAAACTATTTCCAAATTTCAAATAAACAAATCTGGACTTCGATATTTCTTCACTTCCCTGTCTCTCTCTCCATCTCGATAAAATGACTAACTAGAAGAGTAAACAGGTTCTGGATGACCAGTTATTTGCAACCATGGTGGTTGTTGCAGTATTGGTAACAGGCATGATCACGCCCATTGTAGTGGCTATCTACAAGCCTGCTCGGGGTTCATAACCCACAAGAGAAGAACGACAAAGGTCAACGCGGTCTGCAGAACTACGGTACTAACATGCATCCACACCACTCGAAAGTTCCATCCGTCATCAATCTCCTAGAATCTCCAACCCAACAAAGAGTTCCATATCGCCGTCTACGTTCTCCAGCTAGTGGAACTTACAGGCCGCGCCTCTGCCATGCTCATCGTCCATAACACACACAGGGTCGGAAAGCCAGCAATATACAAATCCCAAGTGCAGTCGGAAAAAATCATCAATTCCTTTGAAAACTTGCAACAACACGTAACAGGTCTATCTATTCACCCCTGACTGCCATCTCCCCTTACTCTACAATGCATGAGGATATCTGCAACCTGCTGAAGATGAACGAGTAACTTCATCATCCTTCCCTTTCACAAGCAGCAAGCGGTGGATGGAGGGCCACAAACCCTGTGTGAGAAATATCAATCAAAATGTGTTGGCTAATGCACCTTGCTCTGTGGGCATCCTCATCGACAGGGGTCTTGGTGGGTTAACCAGGGTTGCAGTCAGTCAAATTTCTCGCAATATAGCAGTTCTCTTCTTTGGTGGTCCAGATGATCGTGAAGCACTGTCCTATGCCTGGAGAATGGCGAGGCATCCCGGCGTTAGCTTGACTGTTTTCAGATTCCTTCCAGGGGAGGATGCAGTAAAGCCAAAAGGAACTATGATAACTTCACAAATGGTAGAAGCAACCTTATATAGTCACCGAAACAGAAACTGAAAGACTATACGATGACAAGTACATAACTGATTTTAGACTGCAGAATGTAAGTGACGAAAATTGTATACACAAGAAGTTCATAAACAATGCAGAGGAGACAGTGGTAGCTGTTAGGTCCATGGAAAATATTCACGACCTCTACATAGTTGGGAGGGGGCAAGGAATGATATCTCCGCTCATAGCTAGCCTTAATGATTGGAGTGAGTGCCCAGAGTTGGGTGCCATAGGAGACCTGTTAGCATCGTCAGACTCAGCTGCAACAATATCTGTGCTAGTAGTACAACAGTATGTTGGGGGATCACATGGAGATGGGTTGAGAACACCTGACAGTCAGCTCACTGACAATTACGACAATCTACGAAACGATACCCTCCCCCCTAGCAGTAGTAAGGGTGATAGCCAGTCCCTTCCATCTGGAAGGATAAACACAACAACAACAAAAGCTGGAACTTGTAAAGGGAGTTTTCCCTGCTTCATACATTCGTAAAGAAGAGTGATAATCCGTCTATATACATCCATATGTGTACCTGCATTATAATGTAAAAGTTGGAAATGTAAAACTGTGAATGATAGGCCACATAATATTTTGGTCATCTGTAAAGTACAATAATGCACAGGAGATACAATTCAAATGTGGAAAGAAAAATTTAGAAATAACCTGAAAGAATTCTAAAGAAATATCATGATGATACTACAAAGTGATATTGTAATCATGTCAGAATTAGATCTCTGCTATATAGACTACTATTAAATCACAGCAAAACATTTTGGTAAAAACTTTTATAGACATACTTAAAAATAAGTTCCTGTAGTTTTTAAAAATCACGTCCAGACCAATTATTACCTCTATGTTGCCACATTCCGCAATAAAATGGCATTATGTAGGATAACACCGTCATAATACAGATATAGGTCATACCTTATTGCTTATGGACATATGCCTCTGAATTTATGGGCTGCAGCTATCTTCACTGCCATTTACCTTATTGCTTTGGTAATAATCCTATAATGTTGTCGTTGAATTAAAACTCTTTAAAAATTATCCAACCTCTCAAACGAGTTCTAGGTAGCCAAGCTTCTCCCAATTATGATCTAAACCATCGGAGAGATTTTAAATTCGTACCAGTCTAAAATTGAAATCGGGGGAATTGCGATTCATTTGGTCACAATCCATGCTATAGTCGGCGGAAAAGAAACTCTTAACCGTGATCCACTCTCTAAAATGAGTTACGGTAGCCAAGCTTCTCAGAATTATGATCAAAACATCGGAGAGGTACGAAATCTGTTTCGCTCATAAATTGAAACCGGGAGTATTGCGATTCATTTTGTAACAATCCTAGAATATTGTTGATCAGAAAGAAACTCTTAAAAAACGTAATAGCCACTAATCGAGTTGTCGGTAGCCAAGCTTCTCAAAATTACAATATAAAGCAACAGAGAGGTGTAAAATACGTTCTGATCAATAATTGAAACTAGGAATATTACGATCATTTGGTAATAATCGTATAATGTTGTCGGACGAATAAAAACTCTTAAAAATTATCCAACCTCTCAAACGAGTTATAGGTAGCCAATCTTCTCAGAATTATGATCTAACCATCGGAGAGCTTTGAAATCCGTACCGTCAAAAATTGAATTGGGATTATTGCGAATCATTTGGTCATAATCCATGCATATAGTTGGCCGAAAAGAAACTCTTAACCGTGATACAAACTTTAAAATAAGTTACGGTTGCCAAACTCATAAAATTGTGATCAAACCGTCGGAGAGGAGCGAAATCCGTTTCGGTCATAAATTGAAATCAGGAGTATGCGGTTCATTTGGCACTTATCCTTGCGTGTAGACGGTCAAAAATAAACTCTTAACCGTGATCCAGGCTCTAAACGAGTTGCCAGTTTCCAAGTTTCTAATTATGATCTAAACAATCGGGAGAGGTACGAAATCCATACTATTCAAAATTAAATTTGGGATTATTGCGATTCATTTGACAATAATCCAAGAATGTTATCGATGAACAGAAAACTCACAAAATGATCAAACTCTCAAACGAGTTGTCAGTGGCCTTGCTTCTTAGAATTGGACTAGTCAAAAATGGAACCTGGGAATATTACGATTCATTTTGTAATAATCCTATAATGTTGTCGGTCGAATAAAAACTCTTATAGGTAGCCAATCTTCTCAGAATTATGGTCTAACCTTCGGAGAAATTTGAAATCCGTACCGTTCAAAAATTGAAACTGGGATTATTGCGATTCATTTGGTCATAATCCATGCATATAGTTGGCCGAAAAGAAACTCTTAACCGTGATCCAACCTCTAAATAAGTTACCGGTTGCCAAACTTCATAGAATTGTGATCTAACCATCGGAGAGGAGCGAAATCCGTTTCGGTCATAAATTGAAACCAGGAGTATTGCGGTTCATTTAGTAGCAATCCTTGCATGTAGACTATCGAAAATAAATTCTAATCGTGATTCAGGCTCTCAAACGTGTTGCCGGTGCCAAGCTTTTCATAATTGTGATCTAAATAATCGAAGAGGTGCGAAATCCGTATCATTAAAAATTAAATCTAGGATATTGCGATTCATTTTGTAACGATCCTAGAATGTTATCGGTTGAACAGAACCTCATCAAAATGATCAAGCCTCTCAAACGAGTTGTCAGTGGCCTTGCTTCTCCAAATTGGTGATAAAACCATCGGAGAGGTGCGAAATCCTTACGGTCATAAATTGATTCCTGGAGTATTGCAATTCATTTTGTAGATCCTTGCGTGTCGTCGGTGGGAAAAGATATTTTAAACCATTATCCAGCCTCCCTTACGAGATGCCGATAGCCAAGCTTCTCATAATTGGTATCTAAACCATAGGAGAGGTGCAAAATTTTACTGGACAAAAATTAAAAATTGGGGATTGCGATTCATTTGGTAACAATCTTATAATGTTGTCATCAAAAAGAAACTCTTTAAATTGAACCAGCCCTCACAAACGAGTTACAAGTAGCGAAGCTTCTCATAATTGTGATCTAAACAATCGGAGAGGTGCAAAATCGGTGTCATGTGAAATTAAAATGGGAGTATTGCGATTCATTTGAATGTTGTCGGCTGAAAAGAAACTCAAAAAACGATCAAACTCTCAAACGAGTTATTAGTAGCCTAGATTCTTAGAATTGTGATCTAAACCACGGAGAGGTGCGAAATCCGTTTCGGTCATAAATTGCAACCGGGAGTATTATGATACATTTGGTAGCTATCCTTGCATTTAGTCTATCAAAAATAAACTCTTAACTACGATCCAAGCTCTCAAACGAATTATCGGTGGCCAGATTCTCATAATTGTGATCTAAACAATCCGAGTGGTACGATATCCGTACCGGTCAAAAATAAAAACGGGGTGTATTGTGATTCATTTAGCATCAATCCTAAAATGTAATGGTCGAAAAGAAACTCATAAAAACGATCCAACCTCTCAAAACGAGTTGTCGGTAGCCAAGCTTCTATGATTGTGATAAACTATCGGAGAGGTGTGAAATCGTTTTGTCATAATAGAACACCGGGAGTACTGCGATTCATTTGATAACTAACCTTGCGTGTTTTTGGACGAAATTAACTCTTATCTGTGATACCTCTCAAACGAGTTTGTGGTCGCCAATTTCTTATAATTTGATCTAAACCATAGGAGGGGTTAAATTCCGTACCGGTCAAAAAATTAATATTGGATTATTGTGATCATTTGGTAACAATGCTAGAATTTGTCGATAAAAAGAAAACTCTTTAAATTGAACCAGCCTCTCAAACGAGTTGCCAGTAGCCAAACTTCTCATAATTACAAACTCTAGCAACTGAGTTAAAATCTGTACTGGGCAAAAATTGAACCCGGAGTATTGCGATTAATTGGTAATAATTCAGGAATGTTATCGGATGAAAATAGGCCCTTTAAATTGATCCATCCTCTCAAACGAGTTGTAAGTAACCAAGCTTCTCTGAATTATAATCTAAGCCATTGTGATTCATTTGGTAATAATCCTTACATATTGTCGGCCATAGAGAACTCTTAGCCGTGATCCAACTTCTCAAACAAGTTACGGTAGCCAAGCCTCTCAAAATTATGATCTAAAACATCAAAGAGGTGTGAAATCCGCAGTGGTCTTAAATTGAAACAGGAGTATTGTGATCATTTGGTAACAATCCTAGAATGTTGTCGATCAATATAAAACACTTAACCGTAATCCACTAAGTAAAATGAGTTACCGGAAGCCAAGTTCTCAAAATTGTGATCTAAACCATCGGAGAGGTGTGAAATCCGTTTCGGACATAAATTGAAACCGGGAGTATTGCGATTCATTTGTAGCTATCCTTGTGTGTTTCGGTCGAAAAAGAAAATCTTTAAAACGAGCAAGCTCTCAAACGATTTGCCAGTGGCCAAGCTTCTCATATTGTGATCTAAACAATCGGAAGAGTGCAAAATCTGTGCAGGTCAAAAATTAAAACTGGGAGTATTGCGATTTATTTTGCAACAATCCTAGAATGTTTGTCGGTTGGAAAAAGAACTCATAAAAATGATCAACCTCACAAACGAATTGACAGTAGCCAAGCTTCTTAGAATTGTGATCTAAACCATCAAAGAGCTGCGATATCCGTTTCGCTCATAAATTGAAACCGAAAGTATTGTGATTCATTTGGAAGTATCCTTGCATGTAGTCGGTCGAAAAGAAACTCTTAACCGTGATACAAGCTCTCAATCGAGTGGTCGGTAGCCAAGCTTCTCATAATGTGATCTAAACAATCGCAGAGATTCGAAATCCGTCCGGTCTTAATTAAAACTAAGAGTATAGCGATCTTTTTGGAAACAATCCTTGAATATTGCTGGTTAAAAGAAACTCATAAAAATGATTCCAACCTCTCAAACGAGTTGTCAGTTGCCAAACGTCTCTAATTTTGATCTAAACATCGGAGCGGTGCGAAATCCGTTTCGGTCATAAATGAAACCGGAATATTGCATTTATTTTGGTAAATCCTGAATGTGTCGATCAAAAATAAGTTCTTTTAAAATGAACCTGCCTCTCAAACGAATTGCCAATAGCCAAGCTTCTCAAAATTACGATCTAAAACAATAGAGAGGTTGAAATACGCACTGGTCAAAAATTGAATCCGGGAGTATTGCGATTCATTTGGTAATAATCCTTGAATTTTGTTGATCAAAAAGAAACTCTTAAAATGAACCCGCCTCTCAAACGTATTGGATGTAGCCAAGCTTC